>JAJOZX010002989.1:175000-177500 GCA_023014485.1 Bathynomus jamesi
TGTAGTCAGGATACGCAAGGTACGCTCAGCTATCCAAAGAAAACTTATAAGATAAAATTAACCTAATTAAACTCGTATTCTACTTTTTCTTCAAGTGTGAATCAAAAACATTATGAATTTAGTGCTTGCATAATACCGAAAATTTTCAATACCGGTATTTGGAGGCAATTATGCTAATCCCGGTATTGATACCGGTATTATGAAAAAAATAATTTATTTTGATTTATTATGGTGCCACCCTACCAACCCTCCCACAAGTCTGAGGGACTTGCAGTACTCACCATATTTACTATAAATTAATGACCCAACTCCAAATAGATGGCATTCTATTCGAAAAAGTTTATACAGTAAATTACTAAATTGTAATAAAAATATTATTCGAATTTTTTTTAGCATATTATTATACAACTACTGGGGTAGATAGAAATTATTAGTATCTAAATATTTATTTCTTAGTTTGGTTTTGAAAGTATGCTTTGAGGAAACAAAGAGCATCTAGGGATTGTTCAGATAGACTTGATCTCAGTTTCGTCAGAAATAGGCCTGCAGCAGAAAAGGCTCTTTCTGATTCTGCACTTGTAGGTTTAATTGAAAGCAGTGCCTTGTACAGCTTCTCTAAATTCTCACTTCTCTGTAAAGTAACTTCCAAGCTTTTAAATTCATTAGTAACATCAAAATCAATGGAATTTTTTTTAGATGGCACTTTTCCTAGTTTGTCCATTTCTTGCATGTATTCACTCAGTAATGAATCTGCTTCCACTTCAGTCTTATTTGCAGCTACATTTTCAGGGTTACATGGAAATTCCCGTTCTTCCATTTCTATCTCCAAATCAACCACGTTCTTAGGGAAAAGTCTTTTATGGAGCCTTTCTGCAGTTCTTTTGAGAACTAATTTTGATGGAACAGAAAAACTTTCCTCTTCTTGAACTTTTAAAACTTCGGGATTATGAAGATATTTGATTAAACCTACAATGTCTTGCTGTCTTCTTGAAATGTAACGATTTCTAAGACAATCTTTTAACTCTTTTGCTATTGGATTATTTTTCTCTCCTAGTTTCTTTGAAATAAATTTCATTGATGATTCAGCTGTCAGGAGTGATGCATCTTTCGAGCATAACCCTTTAAGAATTATTTCAACAGGACGTAAGGTGTCATAAAGGTTTTCAATAATTTCCCACTCTGTTGAAGAAATGGCTACAGTTGAATGAATCACTCTTAAAACTAGTGCAATAAATAGTTTTCTTTGATAGAAAGGAATAGAAAACGAAAAAAAGAGGTTAACTGCAAAATACCCCGAAACTTTTTTTTTCTCCGAATCCTCCAAAAACAGTTTATTTGCCCATCGGAGGACTAAATTGCCTAAATTTTACAATAGCAATTTTTGTCAATACCGAAAACCTATAATATCGGTATCGGTATTATTTGTACTTCTTCAATACCGGTATTAATACCGGTATTTCAATACCGGTTTTAACCCCTAATTATGATATACTGTAAATGAAATTTAAGCCATGCGAATAAAAGATCTCACACTCTTCTGTTCTGCACAAACATAATTCAAGTCGTGCGACGCTCGAGTGCCCCGTGAGCTAGTTTGGTTCTTATGTGCGTGAGTATAAAATCATAGATATTGGCTAGGATATATTTCCCCGGCTGAGACTTGCTGAAAAAAGCCACATCATACGCAACTTTCAATTTGCGTTTCAGCTCTCAACAGTCCATATAAAGTTAAAATTTTATCAAGTATGCTTACCTTAGTTATATGTATGACTCATATGTAATTTCAATTTAACTACTAAGTGTGAGTAGTAAATCAACTTCAGAATAAGAGTAATTTTTAAGTATTTTATCATATGTAGTTTATTTTAGAAGGGCTGGGATGGTGAACACTGGCAACGTCACGCATTACAGTCAGGTTGCCAATGAGACCTCAAGACTTTCACCAGTTCAAGGTCATGCTTAAATTAGCCCTCAACAGGTAAGGTGGGGTCAGAATGATCCACATCGATTTTTCAAGTCGATATTATCACACTGTATCCAAATGCAAATAAAACTTTTTGGCTCCTTTCTTTGCATTTCCTACCATATGAACAAGATATTCTGATATAATACAAGTATATCAGATATGTCTGATATAATTATATATACACACACACACACACACACACATATATATATATATATATGATGAATAAAACCACGAAGGAAAGGAAACACAAAAAGGTGCTCAAGCGCTTTCGTCTAATGACATCCTCAGGAACACTGAAGTACATAAAAGGTTACGGCCTATATATAGGTTACAGAAAGAAAAAAAATAAATAAATAACATACACACAAATATATATATATATATATATATATATATATATATATATATATATATATATATACATATCTACACACATACATACATATATATATATATATATATATATATATATATATATATATATATATATGCAATAAACGGAGAAGTAAAAATAAAAATTAAAAATTACAA
>JAJOZX010002989.1:182500-583922 GCA_023014485.1 Bathynomus jamesi
CAACAATGCTTTCTTTTAATTCTTTTAGTTGTATGGAATATATAGAATCCGGCCCCGGTGATTTATGCATTTTCATTTTATCAATATAGCGCATTACCTACTTTTCAATAACCACAATATTATCTAAAGTATTACCATTATCAAAAGGTATTATGTCTATGACCGTAGGGATATTCGTTACATCTTCTATTATAAAAAAAAGACGTAAAAAATGGCAGGGTAGCCATTTGCTTGTTTTCAGAAACTAGCTTCCCGTCAGAATTTTTCAACGGCCCCAAGACACCCTTTACTGGATTCCTATTATTGACGCAGTAAAAGAATCGCTTGGGGTTTTCTTTGCCGTCACGAGCTATAGAGATTTCAATCGCGCTTGGACTTTTTTATTACGCTTTTCGCTTCACGCCTTAGAGATAATTATGTAGTTGTTTCGTAACCACAAATCGTCTTTATCGCACTTATGTAGCCTACAAGCCCTATCTCTACTCTTTATAATATCCCCTAATCTAGAAGTAAACCACAAGGGCTTGTTGTTTACTTTCGCATGCTTAATTTTGTACGGTACACATTCCTCATTTATAGTCCTAAATATTGTTTCGAAGATTCCCACATTAGTTTTGCGTTGGAGTTCCCCATTACTTTTTCCCAATTGACATGTGACAATTTATTTCGAAATTTACTAAAGTCTGCGTGCTGGAAGTTTGGAATTTTAGTCGAGTTAGTTGGTTTCGAGTGACTTACTGAGAGGACAAACTCTACCATATTGTGATCGCTATTGCTTAACGGTTCTATTACTTGAAGATCAGTGATTAGCCTATCATCCGTAGTTATTACTAAATCTAAAATACTATCCAACCTCGTAGGTTCACCAACTTTTTTAATAAGAAAGCTATCCTCGAGAAAATTAACTAAACGATTACCTTCCGCGTCTCCCTGTATTGTATCGTAATCCACGTTGGCGCAATTAAAGTCACCCACAACTAAGGCCTGCTCACTACCTATTATTCTCTAAAGTTCACGATATAACTCTTCGTCCGTATCAGCTATTTGATTAGGGGGCCTATATATAACCGCAACAAGAAGTTTGAAATCGTTCAATTTAAGTTCTGCTGTAGTCGAATCTATCGGTTCTGGAATTCTGTGCTTTACTTCTGTAACGGTCGCAATATTATCTTTCATATACAACATAACCCATCCTCCTCTCATACCTATTCTGTTTTTAACAAAAAGTCTATAACTTCTAATTTGATACTTCCCTACAAAGTCACGTGTTTCAGTGCTGAGCTACGATTCATTTATCGCAATTAAATCATCGTCTTTACAATTAAAGAAAAAAATTCGTTTATTTTATTTCGTAGGCTACGAGCATTTAACGATAGAACCTTCAAATTGTTTGTAACCGCGATACCTTCGCGCGCGCAAGGAAATTTTAAGGAAATTACGCCCGGACCGTTCGAGTTATGGCAACTTGAAAAGAAGAGACAGTATTATGAAATAGTCTTCCTAAACGCGCAGCTCCAACGTCATTAAGATGAAGTCCCTCCTGCCGTAGAAATTGCTCCAAAAATTTGCAAAATGCACTCCTTCCTGTTGACAAAGTGACTTTAGGTTATTGTTAATATAGGTCGCCTTGCTGTAGAACTCGTTACGTTGGATAAAATAATCAGTGTTTTTAGCAGGGGAATCATTACTGTCCCGTCATTATTATCCCGAGATCGATCGCTTTCGTGCTTCTCTGAATTTCCTGTCTATCTGGAGCATATATATAATATATTATATATGTATGAAAAAAAAAAATATATATATATATATATATATATATGTTAAACACAGACCGTGCATGGCACAAGGAACTCTTCTGGGAAAATTAAATCCACTATAGTCCGAATAAGTAATGATAAATGACAAATACCATAGTTTTTTTCCTTTTTCATGATTTTAGCCCGACGTGGGCAACGGGTCTCTCGCAAAGAGATCCCATAAATATAGCTTCCCTCACCAGCTATCTGCAAAGCAGACAGGATCCAGCTTTGGGACGTGGATCTAGGGTTTAAAGCAAACCTAGATCCCTACACTCAGAACCTCTATATAAGTAAAAGACTCGTTGCATTCACGTCGTGTTGAATAAATCAAAGAAAAAGGGGTAACTATTGTATTTTTAGCCAAAAAACCAAAACTTAAACCTCAACCGGGACATTGAGCGTCCACTTTTCAAGGCACGAAACACGTCCGTTTAGTATACACAAACTCAGAATGGTTCCCTGAGAACAATATATGTTAAACACAGACCGTGCATGGCACAAGGAACTCTTCTGGGAAAATTAAATCCACTATAGTCCGAATAAGTAATGATAAATGACAAATACCATAGTTTTTTTCCTTTTTCATGATTTTAGCCCGACGTGGGCAACGGGTCTCTCGCAAAGAGATCCCATAAATATAGCTTCCCTCACCAGCTATCTGCAAAGCAGACAGGATCCAGCTTTGGGACGTGGATCTAGGGTTTAAAGCAAACCTAGATCCCTACACTCAGAACCTCTATATAAGTAAAAGACTCGTTGCATTCACGTCGTGTTGAATAAATCAAAGAAAAAGGGGGTAACTATTGTATTTTAGCCAAAAAAACCAAAACTTAAACCTCAACCGGGACATTGAGCGTCCACTTTTCAAGGCACGAAACACGTCCGTTTAGTATACACAAACTCAGAATGGTTCCCTGAGAACAATATATGTTAAACACAGACCGTGCATGAAAAAGGAAAAAAACTATGGTATTTGTCATTTATCATTACTTATTCGGACTATAGTGGATTTAATTTTCCCAGAAGAGTTCCTTGTGCCATGCACGGTCTGTGTTTAACATATATTGTTCTCAGGAACCATTCTGAGTTTGTGTATACTAAACGGACGTGTTTCGTGCCTTGAAAAGTGGACGCTCAATGTCCCGGTTGAGGTTTAAGTTTTGGTTTTTTTGGCTAAAAATACAATAGTTACCCCCTTTTTCTTTGATTTATTCAACACGACGTGAATGCAACGAGTCTTTTACTTATATAGAGGTTCTGAGTGTAGGGATCTAGGTTTGCTTTAAACCCTAGATCCACGTCCCAAAGCTGGATCCTGTCTGCTTTGCAGATAGCTGGTGAGGGAAGCTATATTTATGGGATCTCTTTGCGAGAGACCCGTTGCCCACGTCGGGCTAAAATCATGAAAAGGAAAAAACTATGGTATTTGTCATTTATCATTACTTATTCGGACTATAGTGGATTTAATTTTCCCAGAAGAGTTCCTTGTGCCATGCACGGTCTGTGTTTAACATATATTGTTCTCAGGGAACCATTCTGAGTTTGTGTATACTAAACGGACGTGTTTCGTGCCTTGAAAAGTGGACGCTCAATGTCCCGGTTGAGGTTTAAGTTTTGGTTTTTTTTGGCTAAAAATACAATAGTTACCCCCTTTTTCTTTGATTTATTCAACACGACGTGAATGCAACGAGTCTTTTACTTATATAGAGGTTCTGAGTGTAGGGATCTAGGTTTGCTTTAAACCCTAGATCCACGTCCCAAAGCTGGATCCTGTCTGCTTTGCAGATAGCTGGTGAGGGAAGCTATATTTATGGGATCTCTTTGCGAGAGACCCGTTGCCCACGTCGGGCTAAAATCATGAAAAAGGAAAAAAAACTATGGTATTTGTCATTTATCATTACTTATTCGGACTATAGTGGATTTAATTTTCCCAGAAGAGTTCCTTGTGCCATGCACGGTCTGTGTTTAACATATATTGTTCTCAGGGAACCATTCTGAGTTTGTGTATATATATATATATATATGTACAGGGTGGGCCGAAAAAACTATTACCCTGATTTTGAACAATATAATTTTACCTCTGTCAAACGTTATTTGTACAATAAATATGTGTCCTGTGTAGAATTTCATGGTCTATCTCGTGGTGAAGTTGGATGTTTGCTAACTGTAACCATTATTTTGTAATTCGCTGTTATACAGACACGGGTAGAAAAACTTTGTGTTTCTATACAGTTACCTAATTGAGTCCAAGATTATGCGGAATGTGCCTTCCTCCTTTATCAATGCACGCTTGAAACCTTGCTCGTCACTGATCTACCGTATGAAGGATTTTTTTCTTGGTAATAAGCAGCAGTGTTTTGGCATTTTGATCAACAAAAACAATCTCTGACTTCCCTAACTTTGAAATAAAGATGGAAACCACGACTCTTTTGAGAAAAATGTGGACGTTCCCTGCAAAGTCGATCTAGACTGGTAGATTTTTTGTCCTGTCTTCCATAAACTCGATAATTTTGTGTGTTTATTGTTGAAGCAACCATAAAGGTCTTCTCGTCGCTGAACCATATTTTCGACACTTCTCTGTCTGGGAATCGATCTAACAGAACACGACATTTTTCAACTCTTGCTTGCTTATTTGATCCAGAGAGCTTATGAACTTCGACTCTTTTAAAACATTTAAGACCCAGATCATCTTTTATTATAGACGAACACTAGAGCGAGAAACACCAGTAGTTTTTGAAATTTCTCTGACGGACTTGTGGGTGTTGGGCCGTTCTTCTTGACTGCATATCATGAATGAAACCGTGTCAATATTTTCCCCAGTACGTGATGTTTTTGGCCTTCCACTGCCTTCTTTTCGTTTGGTCGACCCTGTGATATCGATTTTCTTCGAGATATTGAAGTCCAGGTATCGTCCATCGTTTATTTGGAAACTCTTTCTTCATTCGTTTTGCACTCCCAGTGTTTCTCCTTACGCAGGTTCAATATCAATGCTTCATCTTCCAAAGAGTATTTCATTGTTATAACTTGTTCACCAACTATAGCAGAATGATGGTCTGAAATGAAGGAAATAAATTAATTATTTTGTGTAAAAATTAGGAAACTTAATTATTTATGGAGAAACTGACTGTCATCTGAAAGTATCAGTTGCTGACTTTGACCGCCTTTTAATTGAGCACCATATTCTGATACCTCCCTCCAGTTGTGAGCCTGTACCTCTACTCCTGGGGCGTTGAATCTAGATTCAAAGTCAGCGTTTGAAAGAGTAAAAGTATGGGTACAATATACGGCCTCAGCAGTAAGATCAGTATACAGGGTGAGCCACAATATTTTTTCAAAAGCTGGGAATAGTTTTTTTGGCACACCCGGTATAATATATATACTTACTTACTTTAGGTTACGTTAGGTGAGTTTGAACGACGGTTCAGGATCGACCTGCGGTCGACCCCTCTGCAGCATCCCGCCTCATTTGCGGGATTTGGTGAAGGAGGAAATTGCTGTCTGATCTCCTCCTGCCCTCGTAGCCAGCCACGCATAGCTGGTCAGGGACTTTGCACAGGAATCTGTCCAGCTGGTTATTGAAGTTATTCAGGTCGGTGTGCTGGAGATTCCTCACTTCTTTTGGTAGGACATTGAAAAACTTTAGACCTCTGTATTCTGAGGGTATTTTCCATCTTCGTTTTCATGGCCCCTTGTCCCACCGCAGCTGGGACCATGCAAAATCTGCCTCTTCTCTCATTCCAGTTTGTTTCTATTTCATTTCTAAGGTTAGGGACAGAGCCCTCAAGTATTTTCCATGTGTATATCATTGTGTACCACTCTCGCCTTCTTTCGAGAGAGTAGAGTTCCAGAGATTGTAGTCGAGACCAGTAGACTTCACCTTCGTTTCCTCTGTCTTAGACGTAAAAAGTCCTTTGTATAGCTTCAATGTTCGCAATGTCTCGTTTTCTGTATGGTCTTGTGAGTACTGAGCAATACTCAATTATTGGTAGGACTAGACTCTTCCATAATTTGAGCATGATGTTTACTTTTCTGCTGCGGAAGCTCCTCCAGATGATTCCCATTATTTTTCTAGCCGTTGTAATTTTGATGTTATAGTGCTCTCTGAATTCTGCATCCGACGACATTATTACTCCAAGATCCCTGACTTGTGGATTTGGTGTTATCTGTTTGGCTTGCATAGTTTTGTGCCCTTTTTTCTGTAGCTCCTTGTTATTACCATATCTTAGAAGTTGGAATTTTTCTTCGTTGAACTTCATATTGTTGTCTTCTGCCCACTGGAATAATGTTTCAATGTCATTTTGTAATTTTCTTATGTCACCTTCGTTCAATATCTCCTTACATATCTTTGTGTCATCTGCGAAGCATGATACAATACTGTCCTTAATATCTGCATCAATATCTGCAATCATTATTATGAACAGCAAGGGAGCTAATACTGTCCCTCGTGGGACAGAGCTCACGACTTCCGAGACTTCCGATTTAACTCTGTTTACCACCACTCTTTGTGTTCTTTGCGTCAAGAAATTAAACATCTACCTTCCTCGCTTTCCAGTAATTCCTGTATTCTTAAGTTTGTGTGCTATGATTCTATGGTCACATTTATCGAAGGCTTTAGCAAAGTCCGTATATATTACATCTATGTTTTGTCCTCGACACAATGTTTCCAATATTTTCTCCTGGTGGTCTAATAGCTGTGATAGGCATGATCTTCCCGCCCTGAAGCCATGGTGATTTGGGTTGTATAAGTCTTTTTCTTGTAGGTAGTAGGTAGTTTTACCCCTAATTATACGTTCAAAACACTTTATAAGGTGTGAGGTGAGAGCCACTGGCCGATAATTCTTGAGCATTGCTCTGTTACCACTTTTAAATAGAGAGGCAATGTTCTTGTTCTTTAAGGGGGGTGGAATTTGTCCTGTGTCGAGTGATTTCCTCCATAGTAAGTATAGCGGTTTGGCAATACTCTCTCTGCATTTCTTCAGAAACGTGGCACTCCATGTGTCTGGCCCTGGCGCTGAATTGTCTCGCATCTGTCATAAGGCCGTAAGTACATCTCCTTCCGTGAGTTCGCAGACCATTAATAGGTTTGTGCCGGAATTTGTTCTTGGTTGATTTGTATCTGTGTCGAAAAATTCGTCTGGGTTTTTCACTTCCATCTCGGACTTAGGGGTGCTAAACACAGAGTTAAATTGTTCCCTAAGCAGTTCGCTTATTTCTTTCAGGTCATTTGTGTATTCGGCCTCCCCGTCTATCAACGGACCAATACTCTCCTTACACTGCATTTTCATTTTCGCAAACGTGTAGAACTATTTTGGGTTATTTTTTTGTGTTTTCTGCTACCTTGTTTTCCTCCTCGTTTGTCTTACGTATGAATGTTTGCTTTAGGTCCATTTCTATTTCGCCAAGTTTCCTCTCTAGTTTGAGTCTGTTTGCATCAGTTCTGCATCTGTGGAGATGTTTTACGGTTTGTCTTTGTTGCCTGAATAGTGTCCTGATTTTCCTTTCGAGCTTGCTATGTTTCCTATCCTGTCTCTCTGGAATATGTTTCAGTATTATAGGTTTGGTTTCAGTCTCTATTATACATAGTATTTCTTGTAGAGTCTTCTCGTAAAATAGCAATTCCAAATTTACCTCCTTTAAATCTTTATTTAAGTTTTCCCAATTTACTTTCATTGAATTTATGTTTAAGCTTTCAAATATTCCATCTACTTCTTCAGGATGCGTTTTCGGACCTCTGGGTGCTAACTTCAATTGTATATCGATGAGGTTATGGTCGGAGAACTTTGTGTGCGTTACTTTTTTATTTAATATTATCTCGTTGTTATTTGTCAAGATTAAATCCAAAACGTTCTCTTTTCTCGTGGCTTCATAGGTTTCCTGGGTAAGGGCGTAATGTTCCATAATATCTAATAGCATTGTTGCTTGGGTTCTATCATCTTTAGCAATGTTGCCATAAAACTTCTCGACATACGTATATAACGCCATTTTTCTTCCATGTTATGAATGGGAAATTAAAATCCTCGAAAATTAGAATATTTGTTGCTGGAGTTTCAAGTAATTTTAATATGTTTTCTATTTCATTTGTATTTCAATATATATATATATATATATATATACTTTCTGTGTGTTACTTTGTGTGGGTTCGAACGACGGTCGACCCCTCTGCAGCATCTCGCCCTCATCTGCGGGATTTGGTGAAGGAGGGAATTGCTCTCTGATCTCCTCCTGCCCTCGCAGCCAGTCACGCATGGCTGGTTAGGGACTTTGCACAGGGATCTGTCCAGCTGGTTCTTGAAATTATTCAGGTCGGTGTGCTGGACATTCCTTACTTCTTTCGGTAGGGCATTGAAAAGCTTTGGGCCTCGTATTCTGAGGGAATTTCCCATCCTTGTTTTCATGGCCCCCTGTCCCACAGCAACTGGGACTGTACAAAATCGACCTCTTCTCTCATTCCAGTTTGTTTCTATTTCATTTCTAAGGTTAGGGACAAAGCCTTCAAGTATTTTCCATATGTATATTATTGTGTACCGCTCTCGCCTTCTTTCGAGAGAGTAGAGTTTCAGGGATTGTAGTCGAGACCAGTAGTCTTCACCTTCCGTCTCTTCTACCTTAGACGTAAAAGTCCTTTGTATAGCTTCAATGTTCGCAATGTCTCGTTTTCTGTATGGTCTTGTGAGTACTGAGCAATACTCAATTATTGGGAGGACGAGACTCTTCCATAATTTGAGCATGATGTTTGCTTTTCTGCTGCGGAAGCTCCTCCAGATGATTCCCATTATTTTTCTATCTTGATGTTGTATTGCTCTCTGAATTCTGCATATATATATATATATATATATATATATATATATAATATATATATATATATAGAGGGTGTCCGAGAATTATCTGTACAATTTTTGGCTGTTATTAAAAGTCAACCATGAAGTGATGAAGTGTAGAAATTCCAGTGTTGTCTCATTTTACAGAGAAACTCATTAAGTTTTTTCTGATAACAAGTTTTGACAAGTTTTTTCTTTTTTGTATGCGGGTGACAGACATTGATGATTTAAAAGCAAGAATCACAGCTGCTATTGAACGAATTGATGTAGATATGCTGCAGCGTACATGGCAACATTTGGATTATCGATTGGATGTTTTGCGAATCACTGATGGTGCACATATCGAATGTTTGTAACAACGTTACTTTAATAAAAGAAACTTTTGAAAATACAGATTCTAAATAATCTTGTTTAAGAATTTTACGTGTGTTATCAAGAATTTAATTAAAAGATGAAATTGTACAGATAATTTTCGGACACACTGGAATTTCTAAAAAACTTGTCAAAACTTGGTATCAGAAAAAACTTAGAGATTCTCTGTAAAATGGGACAACACTGGAATTTCTACACTTCATGGTTGACTTCTAATAACAGCCAAAAATTGTACAGATAGTTCTCGGACACCCTGTATATATATATATATATATATATATGTATATATATATATATATATATATATATATATATATATATATATATATATATATATATATATATATATATGGGAATGAACTCAGAATGGTCCCCTGAGTTTTTTATGATACACACAGACAGTGCATGGAACAAGGAACTCTTCTGGGATAATTAAATCCACTATAGTCCAAATAAGTAATGGTAAATGACAAATACCATAGTTTTTCTTTTTCTTTTTCATGATGCTAGCCCGATGTGGGCAACGGGTCACTCGCAAAGAGGTCCCATAAATATAGCTTCCCTCACCAGCTATCTGCAAAGCAGACAGGATCCAGCTTTGGGACATGGATCTAGGGTTTAAAGCAACTAGTCATGCTACATTTAGAACTTCAATATAAGCAAAAGACTCGCTGCCTTCACGTCAGATTGAATGCATCAAAGAAAAAGAAAAAGGGGGGTAACTATTATATTTTTAGCCAAAAACCAAAACTTAAGGGAAGTAATGCACTATATTAATAAAATGAAAATGCATAAATCACCGGGGCCGGATTCCATATATCCCATACAACTAAAAGAATTAAAAGAAAGCATTGTTGTGCCGCTAATGAAGATTTTTAATGCGTCTATTTCTGAAGGGTGCGTACCAGATAATTTCAAGTTAGCAAATGTAACACCTATTTTTAAGAAAGGCGATAAAGGTGCGGCGGGAAATTATAGGCCAATCAATTTAACGTCTGTTTTCGGTAAGCTACTGGAATCAATAAATAATTAGGGATCGTATAGTCGAACACTTGAAATTGCATAACTTGATTAGAAATACGCAGCACGGTTTTCGGCGAAACAAATCTTTCTTAACTAATCTTTTAGAATTTTTTTCAAAGCGTGGTTGAAATTTACGATAGTCATCGGGCGGTTGATGTAGTGTATTTAGATTTTCAAAAAGCGTTTGACACCGTACTGTACAAAAGACTCATTGAAAAAACTAAGGCTCATGGCATCAGGGGTGTAGTAATAAATTGAATAGAAGAGTGTTGCGAGGTAGAAAACAGAGGGTGGTCGTTGATGGAGTGGAGTCGTCTTGGGATAATGTAGCGAGCGCCGTTCCTCAGGGTTCTGTATTGGGCCTCTTGCTTTTTCTTATATATATTAACGATTTAGATGTTAGCCTAGTCAATACAGTTTCAAAGTTTGCGGATGACACGAAGTTGGGTGGTAGGGCAATTAATGATGAAGATAGAAGTAAACTCTAGGAAGCTCTGAACAAAATCGTTGATTGGTCAGTCACATGGCAAATGAGATTTAACGTCGATAAGTGCAAAATTTTGCATATAGGTTCGCGTAACGCTAATTTTGCGTATAGTGTCAGGGAAGAAGTTGGCAAGCGTAGAACAGGAAAATGATTTAAGAGTTATCGTCACTGGTGATTTAAAAGTGGCGAAACAAAGTACAGCAGCGGTCAATAAGGCGAACAAGATGCTAGGTTTTACAGTTAAGAATCTTGAGTACAAATCGGGCGATATTATTGTTCCTCTTTATAAATCATTAGTTAAACCCCATTGAGAGTACGCGATCCAATTTTGGAATCCACATATGCGCAAAGATATAGATAAAGTCGAAAGAGTTCAAAGACGAGCAACTAAGATGATTCCATCGCTTAGGTCGAAGTTGTACGAAGATAGGCTTAAGGAGTTAAAACTGACTACACTCGAGACTAAGAGGCTAAGGGGTGATCTGATCCAAGTCTTTAAAATTGTGAATGGGTTCGATAATGCAAATAGAGATAACGGGTGCAAGTTGACAAGTAGAAAGTTCGAGACAGCAGTTGCCAAAACATTTTTTACGCATAGAATAGTGAATAGGTGGAATAGTTTGCCGGTAGAAGTAATTAGTAGCACGTTTATAAACATGTTTAAAAATCGATTAGACGCATATGTTGATAGATTGGGTATAGTTTAAGGTAGTAAAATTAAGGTTTTTGTGGTTCGGAACCCACATAAAATTGTAGGTCCCCTCCGCCACCACGGAGGACATGCGCAATACACAACTACAACCATAATTAGTGGACCAGCCATGAGTGGATCCTAGGGTCTTTGTTGGTCTGAAACATTATAACATTATATATATAAGGTGCACGGTTTTGCCAGTAAGTAACATTCGATCTTTACCTATTTACAGATACATAGTAAACCTATTTTCCAAGAGTTGATATATTAATATATGCATAAGACATTTAAGATGCTCCAATTTACTTTTAAATAAAAAAATGTCCTTTTTCCTTAAACTATTTAAAAAGGTCACCCATTATTCTTGTATACCAACAGGGCCGTTTCCTGGCATAAGCAGACTAAGCGGCCGCTTAGGGCCCCGCTGCTACTAGGGGGCCCCTAGACAGGCTCCCAGGTCATAGCTCAGTGGGCAAGAATAGGAATATAGCTGAAGTTATTATTAATATTATTATTATTATTATTATTATTATTATTATTATTATCATAATTATTATTATTCAGTAGATTAGTTGTGGTTAACTAGATGTGACTTCGTGCATCTTGGAAAATAAAACGACATTATCCATCGGGAGCTGAAAAACGGAAAAGGAAGAAAATAGAGGAGAAGCTTTCCAGTAGCACAGGTGAGATGTGCCAATTATATATTCTTATGATTACAGTTCAGGCAACTAGGTTAGGTAGACCATGAAGCTAGGCAAGTGCTCAGGAATCGTGTAGGGTAAGCTAGTCTCTGTAATATTTATAATATTTCGAAATGTGAAATTTAATGGATCGCATCACCTCAAATTCCGTTCACACAGATCAATTATATCAAACAAGATAAGAAAGAGTATTTTAACAAAAATTAACAGAATATGTAATGTTATGTTCTTCTCAGGAGCACTACAGAAATATTTGGAAAAGCCATCCTCAGCAAAGCCTGATGAGCATCATGAGCCAACAGCAGGACCATCCTCTATGCAACCTCAAACACCAGTAGAAGTAGAGCCTGATGAACCAACAAGTGGCCCATCGTCTGTTCAGCTTCAAACACCACACACAGGCATTTCTACTGAGCAACAAGAACCAAGATCTGCTTTACCACCGCTTGATCCGTATGACTGGCCAGTTGTCCTGTCAGATGCCTTGAAGACAGATCTGGTGTCTCGAGGACCATTTCAAATCAGTCCAGATTTTACATTACCTAAAAGAGAGGACGGTAGAAGCGTTCATCACCATTACTACATGTACAGAACATTAATTAATGGGGAAAAAATAAAGCGAAGCTGGCTGATGTACTGTACTCTAGAAGGAATGATGCGCTTTATTGCTTCTGCTGAAAGTTGTTTTCAAGGAAGTCGTACAAACTAATTACAGATGGACTTTCAGACTGGATAAACGTTGGTTCGCTTCTGAAAGGCCATGAAAATAGTTCAGAACATGCAGATAACATGGCAACATGGAAGGATCTGGAACTGCGGCTAAAAACTGGGAGGACCATTGGCCAAACTGAAATGTCATTAATGGAGGTAGAGCGAAGACGCTGGCGAGATATTCTCACACGTCTTGTAAGTATAATCCAATCATTGGCAGAGAGAAACGTTGCTTTCATGGGGTCTTCCTCTACATTGTACAATCGAGACAATGGCAACTTCTTAAAGGAGGTTGAGCTGCTTGCCAAATTTGATCCAGTGATGAAACAACACATCAGCAGAGTCGAAAGTGGCCAATATAGTCATTCAAGTTACCTAGGAAACATCATTCAAAATGAGCTCATTGGGTCCATTAGTGGGAAGATCTTGGATGCCATTGTTGCAGAAATAAAAGAAGCTAAATATTACTCACTCATTTTAGACTGCACTCCAGACATAAGCCACCAAGAACAGATGTCGATTATTATCAGAACTGTTAAAATGGGTGAAGTACCAGAAATAAAAGAATACTTCTTGGGCTTTCTTGAGGCTTCAGAAAGTACAGGCCTGGGTTTATCAGTTCTGATTCTGAAGAGACTAGATGAACTGAATATTCACTTTGATGACTGCAGAGGACAGTCATATGACAACGGAGCGAACATAAAGGGCAAGAACAAAGGTGTTCAGGCAAGGTTATTAGAGAAGAACTGTCGTGCACTCTATGTTCCATGTGGGGCTCACACTCTGAATCTTGTAGTGGCTGGTGCAACTAAAGCTTCCACAGATGCCATCAGCTTCTTTGGCAACGTACAAAAATTGTACAACCTTTTTGCAGCAGCTACACAGAGATGGACAATCCTAAAGAAGCACGTGAACATAACGCTCAAGTCTTGGAGTGAAACCAGGTGGGAGAGCTGGCTTAAGAGCATTGAGGCTGTGCGATACCAGAGCCACAACATCAGAGAGGCCCTGTTGGAAGTCAGAAACAATGCCACAGATGACATAGCCAGGACTGAAGCACAAACACTTGCAGAGGAGGTAGGGTCTTATCGCTTTCAGATTTGCACAGTAGTATGGTATGACATTCTTCATGCAGTTAACCATGTGAGCAACCTTCTGCAGTCTCCTACAATGCAGTTTGATGTGGCAGTCAACCTCCTCACAAAAACAAAAGACTCACTCACCAACTACAGAAACACAGGTTTTGTTGCAGCGCAAGTCGTAGCTAGGGACATATGTAAGGAAATGAATGTGGAGGCTGTGCTGAAGGAGAAGAGGCTCAGATCCACAAAAAAAGCACTTTGCTTACGAAGCTCCTGATGAACCATTTACAGAAGCCTTAAAGAGGCTGGAAGTCAAATTTTTCAATATGGTGGTGGATTGTGCCATCGGGTCAATAAATGAGAGATTCAAAACATTAGATGATGTGAGGGACATATTTGGGATTCTCATAAACTTCACCATAATGAACAAGGAAGACTTGTCCTGCAAGTGTGAAAAGCTCTCTAAGATACTGAGCTCTGGAGCTGACTCTGACATTGATGGAAGAGAACTGTCCCTCGAAATTAAGAACTTGCCGACTTTACCTTCACACAACATGACTGCATTGGAGCTTCTCTCCTTCATTCATCAGAAGCAACTGGAGGAACTATACCCCAGTCTCTGGGTTGCACTAAGAATTGCCTGCACTCTACCTGTAACAGTAGCGTCAGCCGAGAGGAGCTTCTCTAAGATGAAGCTAATCAAGAACTACCTCAGATCATCAATGGTGCAAGATCGCCTCAGTGGCATTGGCATCATAAGCATCAACCAGGACGTTGGCAGGGAGATTTCATATGATGATCTTATTGATGATTTCGCCCAGAAAAAATCTAGGAGGCAAAAATTTTGAAGATACAAACTGTTCTGTATAACTGTTAGTTATTACACGATTGTATCATAGAGTTAGTAATTGTTTGGTAGTTGATAATTGCATTATTTTTTTATACATAGTTCTGTGTCATTTATTCTAAATAATGTATAAGCTAATTTTCAGGAATTTCATGAAGAGTATTTTTTCTCTTTGTCTTCTGAAAGTACGTATTTGTTGTTTTGGACATAAATGTTTCATTAAAATTGTTTCATAATTGTTTTTTATTAACAGCCATTTTTTGTATGTGTATGCTGAGGTGATGTAGTAAGGCGTGAGTTGGTGGATGGAGGGGTGGGGCCTCAAATGGGTATACTGCTTAGGGCCCCTTAATGGCTAGAAACGGCCCTGTATACCAACTTCTCATTATGAATATAAGTTGAACTTCGTATATTACTTCATTATTCAAATGTTGCATTTAAATTAGAAGTTTGTGGAACGTCCGAAATTCTAAACCGTCCAAATCCAAACCGTTCCTCAAGCAATTTCTGACTTAGGATTACTGCAACCCTCGAAATGGATTTTTACCGCCTGATCTGCATGGTCTATTATGTCTTAGTTAAATACTTCATCACGCACTGTTAATAAGAATTTTGTTATCTAAATTCGCTTACCATCTTTGGTGAACACCGTGAGACACTTTTTCGGATTCTCAACGCTAGATTCGTATTTGGTCGGAAGAGCTCCGACCGAAGAGAGAACGCAGCTTCCCGCGTCGAAGCAGGCCAATCTTGTCCAAACCAGACGTGACGCAATGTTTGCACAAACTGTTTCTGAAGCTGTTACGAAAGTTTTATTGGTGTAAGAAGAATCTTTCAATTTCTCTTCTGAAACGTACGTCCGAAAGAACATCGTTGAATTTGCTTTCACTTTTAAAGAAGAGAACAGAATGCATAAGAGCAAAACCTGTCTTACTGGAATTCCCATAATTCTGTAAACAAAAACAAATTGAATTTTGTATATTATTGATTTACACGAGAACTTTTTCAATTGTAAATTAAGAAAAGTCTTCATCGTAGAATTAAATGCGTATAACACTAAAATACCAAATCGAATTATCATAGAATAGGATTTTTTCTAAAGTTAGGAACAGAATTAGTTTTTAAAGAAATTTTGGTTAATATTAAGTTTCGGGGACGCCTGATTACAGTAGGTTGGGTGTTCGTTTTAAGTTGGTTAGTTTTTTTCCACGTGACCAACTTTCAGCCAATCAGGAAACATTTCAACTTTATCAAAAAACTGGTGTTCCCAAATCTTAATATTTACCGACATTTTTATGATAATTTATGTTAGATTTTAAGCAAAGGTGAATTATACTATAAAAAGTAATTAAAATAAATTTTCAAATAAATTGCCTCCCTTTGCCAAAACTGCGCTGTATCTAACAACTCTCTTAAATCTCATTGTTGTCGTCCCTCTGGTACCCTATCACATATAAAATAAGATTAAATTAGAAATACAAAGGACACCGAACAACAACAGACGGGCTATTACCTACGAGGCTTTGTTTGAGAAGGAAGGTTAAAAGATGGTTAAAGAAAAGGTTTAAAGAAAATTTAAAGATAAGTAAAAATTTTCAAGCAAAGTGGAGGGAATCTGAGTTAAAATTCTGCAATATTTTTATGCGTTAACAAATTCCTCTAACTGGGAGTTTAAGGTAAGATAAGCATCTAGTCTCCTTCTAAAGGACTCGACCGAATTACTTTGAACTACGCTGCCTGGCAATCCATTCCACAAATTAACTATACAATTGAAGAAAAATTGTTTACTTTCATTAGAATTAAAATGTTTACTCACTAATTTCAGCCTATTACCGTGAGTTCTATCTGCATAACGACGTCGACGTTATCAAAATCTTTAACAATTTTAAACACCTGAATTAAATATCCTCGAATCCGCCTTTTCACAAGTGTGAATAAATTTAATGTTTAATGGGAATCATCTTAGTAGCCCGTCGCTGCGCTCTCTCCATTTTGTCTATCTTCTGTTGTAAATATGGGGACCAGAACTGAACGCAGTATTCCAGGTGGGGGCGTACTAAGGAATTATATAATATTAATATTGTTTTTCGGACTTAAATTCAAATGATCTACTAATAAATCCTCAGATTCTATTCGCTTTTTTAATCACTCTGATACATTACTTACTGTTTAAGAGTATCGGCAACAATAATACCTAAATCTTTCTCTTCCGTAACACTCGTTATTGTTTTGTTGCGCATAGAATACTTTTCTTTAACATTTGTCGCCATAGTAGTATGACCACAAAATATTCGAGTGCAAATCAATTGCAATGTTGATCAAATGTTGCAAGAGGGGAGGGGTTGACACCCCCCAAAAGGGGGAGAGAGTATGCAAGCAAGGGGGAGGGGTTTAGCCCCAAGCTGCATGAAGGGGGAGGGGGGTTACTCACCCACCCAAACCTAACCAAGGAAGGTAAGAGAGAGGAGGTCTTTTCGCTGGCATATCCCGACGCATAATAAAGTTCTTGACCTCCGCACTTCGCTTAAGTGTAATCAGCCAGTTGGCTTAATTTGGCTTGGAAGGCTTAAGCAGCTAGTTGGCTTAGAAGGCGTGAATGGCTTGTTTAGAAGGTACTATATATATATATGCCCGAGTCAATCCTTAAGGATAGTCGCCAGATTGCGGTATTTATTTAATTTGTATATAATTAATGGAGAGATGTACTCCATATAATGAAGTTCTTGACAACCGATAGAATAAACAAACTGAGCGCGTTTAAGGCTCCTGGGCCAGACCAGTTTCTCCCCAGAGTGTTGCGGGAGGTGCGCGACCAGGTGGCTCCCCACCTGGCTACAGTCTTCAACAAATCGTTGGAGACGGGCCAGGTGCCTGGTGACTGGAGGGAAGCCAACGTGACCCCTATATTTAAGAAAGGGGATCACGAAAGTCCAGGGAACTATCGTCCCATTAGTCTCACTTCAGTTGTAGGCAAATTATTAGAGGGGATAATAGCGGATAGGATCGTTGACCATTTGGATTCGTACAAGCTGCTTGGGGACTCCCAACATGGGTTTAGACGGCAGAGGTCGTGTCTCACCAACTTGCTCGAGTTTTTCCACGTCATGTTGAGTGAGTATGATAAGAGTAGGGCGATTGATATACTTTATCTCGACTTTCAGAAAGTCTTTGATAAGGTACCTCACCGCCGGCTAATGGCGAAAGTGCGCGCTGGGTATCGGTGGGGAAATAGGTAGGTGGATTGAAAACTGGCTGAGGAATAGGAGGCAGAGGGTTGTAATTAAAGGGGCTAGTTCGGGTTGGGCCTCGGTCACTAGCGGGGTTCCTCAAGGTTCCGTTTTGGGGCCGCTGTTGTTTATCATTTACATAAATGATATAGACGGTGGCATCGTCAGTCGGATCGCCAAATTCGCTGATGACACCAAGCTTGGGGCCAATGTTGGGACGCCGGAGGCGATCGAGCAACTGCGTGCGGACTTAGGTAGGATAGGAGAGTGGTCCGAAAAATGGCAAATGCCGTTTAACTTGGGTAAATGCAAGGTGATGCACATTGGCTACGCCAATCCGAAGTCGGACTACTCGATGTTGGGGAGTAATATCGAGGTGACTGATCTGGAAAAGGACTTGGGTGTGCTAATTAGCAGCAACCTTAAGTTTACCAAACAGTGCGTAGAGGTGGAAAAGAAAGCCCAGAAGCTGTTGGGTTATATCAGGAGGCAATTTTAATTTCGGAACAAGGAGATTGTGCTCTCTCTGTACAATTCTCTGGTTCGGCCGCACCTGGAGTATGCTGTGCAATTCTGGTCGCCCACCCTCAGGAAAGATATTGAGAGGCTGGAGCGAGTGCAGGCGAGGGCCAGAAAGTTAATCCCTTCCGTTAGGCATATGGGCTACAATCGACGGTTACGCGCCCTGAACTTGTTTTTGCTGGAAACTCGGAGGCTGCGCGGTCAACTGGTCGAGGTTTTCAAGCTCTTACGCGGGTTCAACGATGTCGATTTTAGAAGCATGTTTAGTTTAAATGATAACCCAACTCGCAACAATGGTTGGAAGTTGGATTTGAAACGGTTTAGGACTAGTGTGTGTGGGAATTACTTTATGTATAAGATCTGTGACACGTGGAACAGTTTACCTTCAGAAGTTGTGAACAGTTCCTCTGTGCATCAGTTCAAGAAAAGGTTAGACCAAATCTTGCACTCTATTTGAGTGTGTAGAAAATTTTCCGTGGCACCCGTTGCCATTGGTACCTCCTCGGTATGGGGGCTGCTGATGGGGCGTGGTTCGGTTTCCACGTTAAACTGTAGGTCTAAGGTGGAGTGAAAAGCTTGACCTTCGTCAGAATGAACAATTTGGGCGGAAGCTAACCAAAGGTTACCAAAGGTATATATATATATATATATATATATATCGGGTGGCCCCGAAAAAACGTATTGAGATTTGAACATCAATAACTTCAAAAATATGCACTTCACACTTCTAAAATTTACATAACTTTTACCTCAATCTATTGATAAGCCATCATAAAAATTTCAGACCTCTACATAAAATACTTTTTCCACAGCTGCGGGAAAAATGAGGTATGGTGAAAAAACGAATCTCATAAATCCTAAATGTGTATAGCTGTACCTGGCAACTATTCTAAGACTTGTAGTAGTTTCCTTAGCGTATGGATAATCTGTTAGTCTCTAAAAAACGTCAGATGATATAGGCTACGCCCATCTTAAATACTGGTTTTTAAACTTACCCTTCAAATTGTGGTTCTAACTAACGGTGAAAAAGCGGTGATTGAAAAGTGTTTCTTGGAAAACAGATGGAATGGCGCAAGAATTATGAGGGAATTTCCAGGAATAATTTTGAATGTACGTCTGCGAATAGAATAATTAAAAAACTTAAGGCAATCGGTTCGACGACACGGAAGCGTGGAAGTGGTCGGCCTAAAGCAGTTTACCCTCAAGACAATATAGCAGTGATCGAAATGATGAACCTATCTCAAGAGGATCGACCTGGGTCACACTGCTCTCAGAGTAAAATTGCAAGAAATTTAGGTATCAGTCGAAGTTCCATACAAAGAATGCAGAGAACGGTAGGACTTAAAGCATTTAAAAGGATTCGTGTTTCAAGACGTGACAGCAATGTAAGAGCTAAAAGAAAAATTCGTTGTAGAAAATTGCTTGATAGATTTTTGTCCAATGATGTTAAAAAAATAGTTTTTACAGATGAAAAAGATTTCACCATCGAGATTGTTTGAAACTCCCGGAATGATGTTGTTTATGGTCGGCGTAAGGAAGACATTCCTCTATCGAGACCTTACCATCATACAAGTCGGTTTTCCAAAAACATCATCATATTAATAGGTGTATCGTCGAATGGAAAGACGAAAATTCATTTCATTTCAGAAAATAAAAAAATTAATTCAGAAACCTATGTAAATCTCTTAGAGTAGAATGTTTTGCCTGGTTGTCGGCGTTTTATTGTGGAAACGATTTCATACTCTAACAAGATGGTGCTACAGCTCATACTAGCAAGTTCACACAGGATTATCTACAACAGAATATAGTCAACTTCATTGGAAAAAACGACTCGCCCCCGCAATCACCTGATTGCAATCCCATGGATTATTGCATATGGAACACTCTAGCAGAAAAGATTTATAAAGGTCAAACCAAAACGTTTATAAGAATGCAATTAAAGAAAAAAATACTCGAATGTTGGGACAAAATAACATTAGCAGAAATCAGAAAATGTATCATGTCGTGGAAGAAAAGGTTAGGATTAGTTTGTAAGCAGAACGGCGGACATATTGATCATATTTGTTGATAAGATGTGAATAATAAAAATTTTTCAGTTTATGATATTCATTTTTTCACGAAACCTCATTGTTTCCTCATCTGTGGAAAAAGTATTTTATGTAGAGGTCTGAAATTTTTATGATGGCTTATCAATAGATTGAGGTAAAAGTTATGTAAATTTTGGAAGTGTGAACTGCATATTTTTAAATTTATTGATGTTCAAATCTCAAGGCGTTTTTTGGGGGGGCCACCCGATATATATATATATATATATATATATATATATATATATATATATATATACACACACACAGGGTGAGTCAAAAGTCTCCATACAGAGGCAAAATGGTCATGGTAAATAAATGATTATTTATTTATTTATTTTTTTTGCACGTGATATGCTGAGATGCCTTTGTCCCAAGAAGAGCGTATTGAGATCATTCTTCTGGCAGGATCAGGAAGTTGCCGCAAGGTTGCCGAGGATTTTAACAGGAGACACGCCCCCCGGCACGCACATCACACACGACACCGTTGCCAAACTCATTGAGAAGTTCAAGAAGACTGGAAGTGTTGCAGACCAACCGAGAAGTGGCAGTCCACGAACAGCCACCGATGAAGGCACAGCGACCATGGTGCTGGCAGCGTTCGCAAAGAGTCCCCAAAAAAGCACTCGCGGATGTCTGCAGAATGCGGTGTCAGCCAAAGGAGTATCGTCCGCATTATGAAAGAGCACAGATGGCATCCATACAAAATGCAAAGGTAATTGCATACAACATCCCCCTCACCTCAATTTTATGAAATTGACTTCACAATCGATGTAAAACCTTTATTTATAGCATGTAATTACTTTATTTATTTTCGGAAACCAACCTAACCTAATCTAATCTAACCCAACCTAACCTAACCTTACCTAACCTAACCTAGAAAAATGTATACTAGAAAAATGTATTTTTGACTAAGAAAGTGCATAACTTAACATGTCATTACATTATCATTTGTATAATTTAGGTCGCGGGGGTACGGGGCGGAGCCCCCGTAAAGATCACGCATCACAAAGTGAACCCTATACCGATCAATTTGTGATGCGTGATCTTTACGGAGGCTCCACCCCCGTACCCCCGAGACCTAAATTATACAAATGATAATGTAATAACATGTTAAGTTATGCACTTTTTTAGTCTTCATCTAGGGCACATGACGAATCAAGTTCTCAAAGTCGAAACCACACGAACAGCACGTCATAATTCTATCACAAACACGACCAAACTGAGGTATTACCCAAACTGAATCCAATTAGAAAAAAAATAGCCAGAACAGAAACCAACCAACTAATTAAGTCGCAGAGTAGCGAAAAAATAGCCCAATCAGAAAAACGTCACGTCAAATGGATATCGTTAATTAAATAATATCTCCATAAATATGATCGACCGAAATTTTTTTTACTTAAAGGAAAGGTTTTATTTATTATTTTCTAAGCATTGCAATAATTTTTATTAGAAACTGAGGTGAGGGGGATATTGTATACAATTACCAATGCAAATGTTGCAGTATCTTAACGAAGACGACCCGGACAGGCGGCTGGAATTCTGTGAATGGGCAAGAACAAAAGTGGACGAAGACACGGAGTTCTCGGCTGGCATCCTGTTTTCAGATGAAGCCAACTTTTATGTTCATGGAGAGGTTAATCGTCAAAACGTACGTTATTGGAGTGATGACAATCCGCACTGGATGAGTCCCTCAAAGACGCAAGGCGCTGGAAAAGTGATAGTGTGGTGCGGGATATGGTGGAAGGATGCACTTGTGTTCCTGAAGTTTGAGCAAGTTCTGATGACAGCTCGGCACTTGATGCTCGTCTATTTCTCAGGGATGTAAGTTTCAAGTGTCTGACATCAGATTCCGAAAGTTTTCGAGGTCTTCCACTGCGTTTTCTGTCCGATACGATCCCTGTTTCTTCTTTTTTCATGATGATTTCTCGTATTGCATGTCTTGAAACGCCGGTTTTTCTTGAAATTTCCGACTGGGAATTTCCCTGTTCATGTAAGAATACGATTTTGTGCCTGATCTCAATAGAAACCTTCGTCATTTTGGTACGGTCCTTACGTAAAACTTCAGAAAATACCTGAAACAATATAATATCCATTAATAAATTTAGAACCACTTAAAGAGTAGAATTATCATTTAATAACATCACAAAGGACATTAATTAACATGAAACCATGTTGCTTTAAATAATATTGTGTACTACCACTAAAATGTATACAAATTGTGACTTAAATGCCCCACTTGTTGATTGCAACACAGTATGGTCTATGGTGCTAAAAAATGAAACCTCAATTTAAATTAAATGTTGCCTTTAAATTGGAATGTGCCTCTACATATTAGATTGATTTGATGTGTACAGCCTCAAAACATCAAGTATATTCATTTACATTACTCTAAGATTTAGATGTACGTGATTAATCAAAAATATATACCTGGCCAAGACTTTTGCACAGTAGTGTATATATAATATTTTATATATATATAATATTTTATATATATATATATATATATATATATATATATATAATAATATATATAATATTATATATATATATATATATATAATATTATATATATATAATATTATATATATATATATATATATATATATATATATGTATATATATATATATATATTATAATATAAATATGCATTTTAACTGCAAACAACACACAGTATAATTAACGTAAAGAACGACGCTTGTGTAGAATTACTTTATTACTGAATTACTTTATTTTTATTGAATTTTACAACCAGTGACTTCTCAAACAATTCATCAGACACTGACACTTATTTGTATCGTATCTTTCGATACGATACAAATATAAAAAATGCATCGTGATACGATACAAGATACAGAAAATGTATCGCGATACTACTCCACCCTGTGTACATAATATATATATATATATATATATATATATATATATATATATATCAAAATATACGCGGTTTATGTTCTACTGCGCTTAATTAAAATACTAAACGCGCATGTGATCGCGTCTACAGTTACATCCTTGTTGCTTTGTACTATGCAATTACTACGATTTAACATTATTTCACCACTCAAAGTACGCGAGTGCCTATACTCAATATAAAGGGCTTTCAGCTCGTTTAACACTATATTTGTACCCACTTTACAATTGGTTGGCAAGTTATCACTTTCTTTAAACACGGATAGAATACATTCAAAAGCACGCACAAAGAGGGCATTGTTTAACACAACATCATTATTAAATTCAAGTTTATAAACACTCCTTTCCAAACGAAGGTTTATTCTTTCCAATCTGAACTTTTCAACCATGAACTCTTCTTCACAACGCTTATTGACAAATTGAAGTAATCTTCTAAATCGTACCGACAGCTGCCCATTATATAAATAAATAGCTCCCAGTGTAGGTAAGCTCATCCCTGTACCACTTAAGTCCTTTGTACCAAAGTTCAAGATATTTCGAAGAGTCTATACCTTTTAAATACGCATCCAGTTCCAATCCATTCTCGCTTTGTTCAGTCCGACACTCGGTAAACCCGCCGAGCAGAACGGTGTATGGGTATTCAAGAACTGTGTCAAAATAAATCATATCGGCAACACGCGCGTCTAATATAGGCTTTAGCTTGGGGAAACCGACGATTTCAAACATCCTATCGAGAATGAAACGGTTTCGCGTGAGGACAAGGCCGGTATTGTCAGCTGCATTCTTCCACATCAACCGTATATCAATGCATGGCTGGTCGCGATTTATACACAACGTACAATTAATGGCATATGAGGGTGCATCACTAATTTGCTCTCTTCTTGTGCCTACACGTGCAGGTAACTTATAACGATCCTCGCCCCATTTCTCAACTATCACGAAGATTCTGTTCATCTCAAGACTTAAATAAATAGCATTCCGTTTACTAGAGTTTGATTGTGTACAAATCATTTCAAGTACAAGTACAGCGCCGGTTTTACGCCTGAACACACGCACTGACTTCGTCACGGACACATCGTATACGGCAATGAGGATGCTGCTGAACGGAAGCTCCATCGTTTTCTATTGTGAGGAGTGTACGTCCGGTCGGGTCAAGCTCTGCGGTGACTGTGAGCCGCAGGTGCGCCGTTTGGCTCGGCGGGAGGTGTGGGGGGGTGAGTCACATGGGGAGCGTCATACCAAGCGTTAGTGATTCGTACACGGAGTTGTTCCAACATGAAAGAATTATGTGAATACTTGTATCCCATTATGGCGGGCAATCATAATTTTCCGATACATGAAGTAATATCAACTTTAACGTTTTACTGGAACCATACATCTTCGTCCATTTTCTCCTCACATTAACACTCCGGCGCTCTATTTGAGAGAAACGTGCCCGTATCTGTCCTTTTTGCTTAGCAAGCGAAACTCATCCTTAAACTCTATTAAAAACTCGCGCAAGCCTTTAGCACAACCTCACTGCGAACCCCATCATGATATATATGAACGTAATGATAAAAATATTTTAGACTGTCCATGATAACAAGATTTATATTCTCAGACGCAGGGTATGCGTACTCGGTGTGATGTAACATGACATAATACCGCTTGTCACACAATTCGTCAACAAGGCTCACTACCGATACCCGTTGCTTCTCTTCTGCACGTGATGCTTCTTTCACTTCGCGGTGTATGTGCGCCTTTACACAGTTTAGCCCTACGACGTAGTCCATTACATCGTTTGAGCGACGAAACCCTGGAATGCTCTCGCCAGAATATCCGTAGAGTATTTGAACCTCCTGCTCCTCACGCTTCGCTCGGCTCAATATGGCCTTAAAAGCCTCAAAGGAGGGAGGACTAGGGATTCTTTGAGGGTTCACCACATCTGTAGACTTTATCGAATAACACTTCATGAATGTCGAGCACGCAATATCAAAGGTAGCCATCACTTTTTCCGTCTACGCAAGAATTCTTCAAAATACACGTCTGAGATCCAGGGCTTGTTGAGGTCAACTGAGCACGCAGGGCAGAGATATGACCAGCGAGTGGCAGGAGTCACGTAACCCCTCTGATCGGCCATACAGTGGGCGGTGTTTAGCCTTTTCCTGTACACACACACCACACACACACACACACACACACACACACACAGGAAGGAGAAAATGAGACGCTAATTGAAACAGAATTTATTTTAAATAAATAAACATATCATCACAAATAATTAGTCTCTAATTCATGGCATATATGCAAATACGCGTAATAAATAAATAAACATATCGTTAACAAGTAATTAGACATATACAGGGTGTTTCAGGAGGAAAGGTCAATACTTCGGGAGGTGATAGTATCGGTCATTGTGAGAAAAAAAGTTCATATGAACATGTGTCTAATTCTGAATGGTACGGAGATAGAGCTGTTTGAATCTGATGCGCGCACAGCTCTTCCTCCCCTTCCTCCCCTATAACTTGAATCATGTAAGCATGTAACATAAGCCAATCGACAGCTGACTGTTGTGAATGACATTGTTTGGTGTTTGAAGCAGTGTTAAGAATGCCACACACCTTCATACATGCCGAATATGCAGATATGGTGTATGTCTACGGTTTTTGCGATGGAAGTGCAACAGCTGCTGTTGCAGAATACCGCCGACGGTTTCCGAACCGCAGAATTCCGGATCGAAGTGTGTTTACCAGGGTTTTCAACACATTGCGTGAGATTGGTACACTTCCCAGCGTCCATGTTTCATTTGAACGTGAAGGTCAACAAGATGTGGATGAAGTGGAAAACATTCTTCAGTTGGTATAGCGTAGTTCTGCTACTAGCTCACGAAGAATTTCTACACGTCTCGGTGTACCACACACAAGAGTATGGCGAACATTACGTGAGGAAGGCTTGCATCCAGTGGCGTGTCGTGAAAAAAATGCTAGGATAAGCAAATGACACTGTTAAGATTTTTGATAAAGCTGAAGTATGAATATTAATAAATATTTTTTTTATTGATCCATTTAAGTCTACGAAACTGTGAAACAGACAAAAAGGTTAAATAATTATTATTTACGTAACTGCTTGCATCCATATCATGTACAGCGTGTACAATACCTTCGATTAATACTGTTCACCGATAAACCTACTTTCACCCGTCACAGTATCAACAACACTCGTAACTCTCATAGGTGGTCAGACGAAAATCTAACTGCCACTGTGGAAACAAATTTTCAACATCGCTTCTCTGCCAATGTATGGTGCGATATCATCGATGATCAGCTGATTGGTCCTGTTACTTTAGAGAATCGTCTTACAGGACAAAGTTACCTAGAATTTCTGCAAAATGAATTGCCAGGACTATTGGAGGATGTTCCTTTGGCTACACGCGCTGGTATGTACTTTCAGCATGACGGAGCTCCTCCACATTCTACCCGTCTGGTGCTGCAACACCTAAATCAAACTTTCCCTGGTCGATGGATCGGCCGCGGTAGTCCCATTCAATGGCCACCAAGGTCTCCAGACCTCTCTCCGTTAGATTATTGTTTGTGGGGGTGGATGAAAAGTCAAGTTTATAAAAGAAAGGTGGATATACGAGACGAATTGCTCGTGCACATTTTGGATGCTGCTGCCCGCATAAAGGAACGTCAAGATCAATTCAGACGAATAACACGCGATCTTCGCACACGAGTTGCAAAGTGCATTGAGGTTGACGGTGGGATTTTCGAAAACGTATTGTAAACTGTAACAAGTTTGTCATTTCTGTATCTGATACCATTCAAAATGGCAATGTTTAAACATTAAATGTTAGAAACAGTAATTGGTTTCTCTTTCTTGATTACCATTAACAATGCTTTTGTATGTGTAGATCCAAACAGCTCTATCTCCGTAACCATTCAGAATTAGACACATGTTCATGTGAACTTTTTTTCTCACAATGACCGATACTATCACCTCCTGAAGTATTGACCTTTCCTCCTGAAACACCCTGTGTATATATATAATATATATATATATATATATATATATATATATAACAAAACATTCATGGGCCATGGTACCCAAATGGTACGGTATCGTAGGTGCCAGGCACCTGGCAGCATTTCCTGTATGTGTTACGACACACTTTCGTCCCCTAAGTTCCTTCACGCCTCCCAGTTTCTGTGCTCGAAAAATTGTGGGTCCTACAGTCAGTTGGGGTGGTTGGTCCACCCTCATCTTCTAAGCTCACTAGATCCTTCAGCGAATCAAAGTTAACGATCCGCCGTTCCTCTGGTTAAGGTGATGCCTTTCGCCTTCACGATATATCTCACTCCTTCCCGACCCTCAACCGTACCCCATAAGTTTTTGGACGGTTGAACCTGTTGAGACAAAGAATCAGCGTAGGCACTATCACCATACTCATCCTTGATCTCATCAGTCAATTCTCCGCCCAATAGGCGACATGTATTCACCCTCCCTCTCTGTGAATATCACACTATCTGTGTCTTCGTACAGAACCCTCTGGCCAAGAGAATGCAGTAGACCCCAAAGTTGATGCGAGCATATGCTGTTGTGAAGCTGGCTACAGGTATGTTGTAACACGATGTATCTGCTCTGTAGCCAATTCGGTACTGTTATACTTTATTATGTACGTATTACCCACATTCACAATCTCCATGACCTCTTTATCAGGAGCGTTGACATAATCCCACACATCGTTATAACTTTGAATTAGATGGACTTTCCTTGCCTGTATTCTGTGCAAATTTCCCCTAAAGACTATTTAGGCACAAATTTGCGGCTAAAGCGTTTGCCCGGTTCTTTACAATTGGGACGGTCAAGTTGTATCCCTTCACGATCACGGTAGCGCTGAATATACGCCGATTTTTCATTTCTCGGTCTCAACTCCTGGCGGATAACCTGATGCTTCTACCTTATCCTTCAAAAAAAGTGTTTATATATGGCGTGAAAAGGTTGGGGAGTTTCTGAAGCTCCACACCTCATATATCTTCAATATTCTGTAACCATGGTGATCGGCTAGGGACAGCTCAGGACTTGTATATACACCTCTGATCTTCCGCTGGTTGGTTGTGTGATTACAGGTCCTATTGTTCTCCTCTGCACACTTCACGCACAGGAGAAACATGAGCTTGTGGTATATAACAACGGATAAGATCGGCATCCATAAGTCGGGGGGGGGGGAGCACGTCTACAAAGAAAGACCGAAATAGTTCGCGTTCAAATTTGTTGTGAACTCTTCGATGGTGAGTAGGGCGGGTCCCACCAGTTTTTCAGGTGCTCCTACGGGGTACGGATTGTTCCTCATCACGTAGGGGTATAAAGAACAGAAGTCGTAGTAATGGAGTTTCACGCCCTCCGCAGGTGGAAAGTATAGCTTGAAGGGATTTGTACGTCCACCGAACAAGCTATCGCCGCATCTGAGAGGATCCAACACCATTGAGCGTTTGATGGTGTTTATTTCTTCGCGGTACTGTCCATCTGTTTCCATCCGTGCATCATATTCATGCTCCCACAAGACCTTGTGAGTGAACTGGGAACCTATAAGCTGATCGCGGGTGCGGGTCCATGCAAGACTGTTGGCAGGAGATCTACCATGGATATCTCCTACGATTCCACACTCAGACGTGGGCATCCGTGCCACCAGCACCCGTTAAAGGAGTACGCAGTCTTCTCACCAGTGGTACGGTCTTCGCTTAGAACATCCACCCAATAAAACACGGCCATTTACCTTAATGGGCACTTCCCCCGTGTTGCGGGCATGTTTTATTTATACACCGGTCTGTTGCTGTGCACGGTGGCAAACAATGAGTGGAGCGCCCCCTGCACAGATGAAACTAATAGAGGTACAAAAAAACTGATTCTTGCATCTTTTAGACAATTTAATTCTACATCTAAACAAAACCCCTCAATAGTTGGTGTTGCCTCCTTGTGCTTGGCGGACGGCTTCAAGTCGGCAAGGGTAGGAGGTGAGGAGAGACTCAAAAAGATCAGTGTCGTACTCAAGATTTCGGAGGATTGTTTCGATGTGCTGCTCTATGGTCCGGCAGCAGAATCGTTCAGGATCTATCCTGAAAGACCGAGTGGAATCCCTGATGCTTGCTGAACCACCAGCCGCCCGATTCTGCCGCACATGTGGAGCTTTTACACTGCTCACATACCATGTGGCAATCCTTACAATGTTTCACTATATCGTTCGCAAACTCGAGGCATCCCTTACACAAATTATGATGCCTTCCATATTTTCGACTTTTATCATAACTCGCGTAAAGGTCCCTTATATTACGGATGGGGAGATACGTTGTCCCTGACAGCCCTAAAATAAGTAGGGATCTTGTACAGTCTCTCACATGCTTTTAAAAACATACACAGTCCTACGACGATTATCCATTCCAAATACAACTATACGAACATTCATTTCCTGCTCCACCCTTCTCAACTCTTCAGGACCCATATTACAGTCAAACTCAAGCTCGCAATCTGTTGCCAGTTTACGGGCACGCTGCATAAACAGTCGGCAGCCAAAGTTTAGTACAGTAAACATATGAGTTAAGACTACTGCTATAAAGCCGCAACCACGCTCGGTGTTTATATGCCGTCTGTAAATAGCCTGAGAATTGAAGTTAAGAGTATAAGGTGTGGCCGTATGTCCCGCAACACGGAACACGTGGTCAATATCTATCGTGAAGTTGTTCATGCTGAAGGTTGTACTACTTTGAGAGGCCTGCATTATACAGCCCATAATATATTCTATATCTACAGCGGCCAAGCGCCTGTATGCTATTACTATCGAAAAATCATCTACATCCCCGTCATCTGAACCGAACCCGAAGGACAGCCTCGTCCTGACTTCATGACCGTCGCTGTTCTGAAGGGCAAACTCCACTATACACACAACTATGCGCTGTAGTCCGTGTTCAACACCATTGCTATACATGGTTCGCTGGTCGACCCTGAATACGTACCGATTTCTAGTCAGGTCTGGGGTGAGGGTGGCCCTGCGCACCAGCTCGAATGTTATACTATCCTCTACAGAACGAGAAGCTGGTGCTCTGGATGGTACGATCGGAATTGAACAGGAATAAGGGGACACATTTTTATTTGTGGAAGGAACTATTGTGGGGGTTGTATCGTAAGACGTAGAGGGCTGGGGTTCCATTACTGTGGGTCTAACAACCGGTGCACTCTTGGCGCGCTTTATACCTGACGTGGACGGCGAATCATCAACTTTATCATGCCCCCACTTTCTCCTCGAATTGTCGCATGGGGGTGCTACAGTTGGCGTTGGTAGGGGTTCACTAGCGGGGGGTGGAATCTGTATCCCCAACAACAACTACACAGTCATCGGTATCGTCTGCGATATCGATGATGGGGACATGCTGCTGGCGCAGTACCTCGCCCTTATCCTCATTCACGATTCTGAGAAAGAAGAAGAAAGACAAGACTGTAGAATATGAGGAACATCGTTTAAAATTTTATTATATTTTGTAGATGTTCCACGTAGGAGTGTGACGGGTTAGAGATGGATTCTGTAGAAAAATTCAGGTTCACGAGTCCGTCCACATGTATTATATCTGGTCCTACAGGATGTGGTAAAACTGTGTTTATGCTTAAAATCATTAAAGATAAGGAGGAAATGTTCTCAAAATTTGTGCATAAAGTCATATGGTGCTATTCGACATACCAGTCAGTATTCAACGAGTACCAAGATGATATTTTGTTCCACAAAGGTGTATATGACGTTAATTCGTTAAAGGGAAATGAACATACGGTCATTGTAATTGACGATCTCATGTTAGAAATGATAAAACGTTTGCCGAAACATTTACAGTGTTCTCCCACCATTTTAACATAAGCGTATTCTTCATCAACCAGAATCTACTTTTCAAAAATAGATACATGCGCGATGTGTCGTTAAATACACAGTATCTAGTTTTATTCGCACAACGTAGAGATGTGTCACAAATTGGGGTATTAGTCAATCAAATGTTCCCGAATCAGCGTAAGGAGTTTTTTGAAGTTTATAAAGAAGCTACAAGTCACCGTTATGGATATTTGCTTTGTGACCTTCATCCGCGAAACACGTTTAGGGTGCTTTTAAGGACGAATATATTCCCAGACGAACCTGAAACGGTGTATATTCCAGAATGACAAAGACTATTAGAGTTTATTATCAGTTACTACATTAGCAATTCTATACGTAAGGCATCTTTAGCTGAAAGAGTTCAACGTACCATAAAGGAACGCATGCCTCGCTATTTCACACATGAAAACACATACAGATATATACTGTAGACATTCTGGATTCGCTGGCCTCATCCTACAACCGTTCACATCACCGTGCGATTGGTACAGCACTTAACAAAATTTTAGAAAGAGGTACGCACACAGAGCGTTAGGTGAGAAAAGACCCTCGTAGAGTGCCACCACACTCTGTGCGTTTCAAAATCAATGATTATGTAAGGCTGTCGCGGTCAGGTAATAAATTCGAGAAGGGATTTAAGTAAGGTTGGATACGTGAGATTTTTAAAGTTAGGGCTATGAGAGCTAAAGACGAGATAATGCTGTATTACGTTGAAGATTTGAATGGGGAAGAAATTGCAGGCTTTTACGGCGAGGAGCTGCAGAAAGTGACATTTAATTTAGGAAAAAAACGTGTTTAAAATTGAAAAAAATTTAGGCAGCAAAGGTTCAGGAAAGAGAAAACTGTACCTGGTGAAATGGCTAGGGTACCCAGAAAGCTTCAACACCTATATAAAAGCTGATGCAATAATGAAGCTTAAATAGTATGCAACATGGCGCCTAACCACTTCTACGTCACACTCCCGTCCTCATCTTCACTGTATGTACATCCTGGCAACACACTGGCCAACTTTGTAACAGAACTCTATTGGCCCATCGAATTGGGTCGTGAATTATATGAGGTAGGAATATGCGAAATTCAATTGGCTACCAAGTTTTTAAGTATTGATAGTAAAGAATCCGTTTTTACGGTTCTTAGAAACCGTGATGAGTGTGAAAAGGCCGGTGTAACTCAGGATGATACCATGTGTGCCGCCCGGAGTGGGGAGGCACAGTACTACACTACAGTAGTAACACTAGGCCCTGGTCATTATGGCGCAGCCGAGGATGTTGTTAGAGACTTAAATGGTAGTTTGAAAAGATAAAATCTTACGGATGATTTAGTATACGAAATCGTAAACAAAGATATCCCGGCCCATACTCTGACCCTAAAATCAGAGGCTAACAGAAATATTAAAGACAAAGGGCTGTTCAAAATTATAACCTAGGGACGATATGGAGCAGCGCTCCAAAGAGATACCTTTCACGAAACACAACATGACTTGTGCAGCTTAATGTACCAGCTGAAATTGGTGAAATTGAACGATGGCTACCCTCCCCCAGACATGTGCTATATTTACAGTAATATCGTGAGCATCAGTTTGTTGGGGATACCCAGGCGCGCCTGCTGCGTATCGCTCACATTCCCAATCATAGAGCATAAGCATTACATACGATAAGCCTCATTATGTCAATGTCGCAACTAACCTACTAACCAATATCTCTATATATATATGAGAACGATTGAGGAGAAAAGTTTTCCATTCGGTGACAAGAGCTTAACAATGAAGCTCCGCTTTCGTCGCACTGTGATATAATGATCGGAAGGCCTTTCACAGTCAATCGAGGGGTGAGATACTAGCGCGGGAGTGGGATTGGATCCATTTTTTCAACCATACTGCGCACGGCTGTCCTTTGCTGAAGAGTGGTGCCAGATATCTCGGCAGGAAAGCGTTACAATCAGGTCTTATCACGGTAGAAGACAATGGCTGGGGCTAAGCCTAAAGAAGCTCTAAAAAAGCACTTAAAGCGTACAGGGGACGAAATCATCAAAGACGCAAAGAGAAAAAATGCGTGGTGATGGGAAGTAGAAGAAGAGGCCTGTCCGGAAGAAGAAGGGGTTACCAGCACGTGGCGTTAAACGTTAAAGGACATCAAAAAAGAAGTGTTCTAAGCGACTGAAACCTATGGGTGATCATATTTTAACTGATATAAACTAAGGACATTGCTCTCATGAATCATAGGCTGATTACTACTTGTCGAGAGAGGTGCCACTATTTCTGGCTTGCCAAGGCGCGTTTCATCCATCTGTGTAGTTCACAATGTTTTAAATCTGAACTGGCCCTCTTTGACATGCCCCCAACTCAAGTTTCTATTGAGCACAGTGACTTTATTACAATTAATCCGTTAAAACCATTAGCTCACCGAGTGCTCCTATAGAGTTCGTGATCCCCAGCTTAGGCTCTTATTTTTTTATCCAAACTGTATACATATATATGCTAAACTATGAATAGCACATTCAGATGAAACGGATTGCGAAGACAAATACGTTGTATTCTCCGAAACAAACTTTCTACACGCCATATCCAGTCAGTGTGACGTGTATTTAAATCAGGTCAACATCTCAGCAGGAACTGGGTACTATCACCTACGAGCCTATCTGGAAAATGTCCTAAACTTTTCAAAAGAAGCGAAGGACACCGTTTTAACTGCCGAAGGTTATTATCAAGCTAAAGATGAAAGCAGTATAAAGAACAAATTTAAAAATTTTAAAAAGAAAATATATGAATGCTTCGGACGCCTACACACAGATTTTACATTCCAGGAGAAGCTGCTTGTGAATGGGGTTGATATGAAAATAAAGCTCACTCGTATGAACCCTGAGATTTGTTTAAATCTGGGGGCTGACCAAGAAGAGAGCTCAAAGCCCGTGGTGATTCATGCTTTGGAAACATATCTTCGCGTGCGCCGAGTGAAATTAAGCTCTACTAAACAACTAGAAATTGAAAAAAATTTACTACACGCCACAGTAAAATACCCAATTAGCAGAGTACAGATCAAATTATACACGGTGCCATCAAGGTTGGCATCGAAGCAGATAGAAAATGTTGCCCTTGGCATTCTACCTAAGAGGTTATTAATTGGAATGCAGGAACACGTTTTTGTGAATGCAAAATATAAAAAGAACACCTTTAATTTCGAAAATTTCGGCCTTAAAAGAGAATAATCCTATACGTTAGGGGGGTATTAGAAACGGATTATTCAACAGATGCCGTGTTCTCGCTTTGCTCAAGAGCTTATAGTAATCTTGCACATATTGTCGCCACTTGCAACGAATTAGGAATCGGCGTAACACAGAAGGAATTCATCGAACAGGTTAACCTTTACCCGTTTAACATCTCGCCTGACTTATCTGCTAGTATAAACACGCATATAAGTCCACAGCAGAGTGGAAACATCGCAGTCAGCTTGGAATTCGCCAAGCCGCTAGACGCCCCTAATAGTGTACTAGTATACCTCGAATCGCATGCCCTAATAGAAATCGATAGGTTTAGAGGCGTAGTCACAGACTTTTAAAAATGGATGCGAATACACTCCAGAGAGTAATGAATAGTAGCCGAATCACACGCTTCAAATTTATCGGTGTGTTTGCGAAGAATGAAACGCTGAAGCTACCAGCCACGAGACACTGTGGAGCACTTATTATAAATAAGGGTGTTAGCGGAGGTGAAGGGATTCATTGGCTAGCCATTTATTTTAAAAATAGGAAGCGAATGTACTATTTTAACTCATTGGGGATCCATCCTTGGAATGACGTCATTATTGTAAAATTTCTCGAGCAATTGCACATTCTCCAAATTGTCTGGAACCCTTACCAATTCCAGGGCTACTATAGAAATACTTGCGGCAAGTATTGCCTCTCGTTTCTCATGCATATGGCCCGCGGGAACGAATTTACAAATTTTTAAAAATTATTCGATTTATGTGACACTGAGCGAAATGAAGTTCTGGTATGCAGCCAGATAAAAAATCGGTTCCAGTTTGTACACACTCGCTGCATTGTGTGAAGTTTTATGCATATATAATTGTAACTTAAGTAATTGTAGCAATATTGTATGAAATATAAAATGTCTCCAATAATATTAGTTTGTGTGGCGTTTAAGGATGAGTCTTATGCTCTGTAGCTTATTTAAAATGTAATGGATGCTGATTCTGTCAATAAATTAAGTTGGATATATATATATTATATTATATTATATATATATATTATATATATATATATATATATTCATTTATAAAACAATCCTCACAGTTTTACCATTTAATAAAATGTTGAAAATACATGGCTTATTCTTGCCCGAACACACACACACACACACACAAGTAAAAACGAAAACACTCACATCACCGTCGATGATACGACAATCGCTGAGCTGAGTGTACAGTAAAATTTCTACCTCCGTATTCAGGTCACTGTTCATGTCATGCGTTTCTTCAAAACTATTACGAAAAGTTTCTATAACACGATCGAGTTCCGCATCGGTCCTTTAAGGAAAAAGGACACGGTTGTAGACAAAAATTTTAAAATTTTCTTGGCCAGTTCATACATTTTTCTGAAGAAGAAAGGATGACTAGTTGGGCATACTACGCACCGCCCGCCGTCACCGGGTCTCGAACCCGGGGACCGTTGGCGTTTGTGCTGGGAAAGAGAAAGAGAGAGAGAGAGAGAGAAAAAGAAAGAGAGAGAGACGCTTAAACGACTAGGGTACCTGGGCAAATGATAAACAGTAAGCAATTAGCCTAAACGGGTCATTCACATATACTTTGATACACTCTTTGTATGGTAAATGCCTAATTAATGCCATTTATCTACCAACCCCTTTCTTTATTGTGTGGAAGGAAGACTAGTTGGGCATAATACGCACCGCCCGCCGTCACCGGGTCTCGAACCCGGGGACCGCTGGCGTTTGTGCTGAGAGAGAGAGAGAGAGAGAGAGAGAGAGAGAGAGAGAGAAAGAGAGAGAGAGAAAGAAAGAGACACGCTTAAACAGCTAGGGTACCCGGGCAAATAATAAACAGTAATCAATTAACCTAACCGAGTCATTCACACATACTTTGATACACTCTTTGTATGGTAAAAGTTGCTTAAAATTATTCGAGATTTATGGGTAAAGAGGGAAATGCTATAACACACGAGCGTATTAAGTTTTCTACTTACATCTCATATGTGTATCCTTCCGCTGTCTCAATCTGTTCGGCTTCACAAATGTTCGCCACATCTTGCGACAAACGCAAAGCTCCCAGGTCAACTGCGTTGAAAAGCTGTAGAGTTGCACCGGCACTGCAGGAAGACATGATAAAATCACTTTTTCACTTCATGAATGTAACTTACGTAATGTCCCCAATTTCGTATGGTGGGGGGTGACGTGAAGATTTCTTCTTGACTATCTGTATTCATGACGACTAGCACTGCGTGGTTATTCACTGGAAAATATCAGCTAATATGGTGTCGAGCTGAAATTGGATCCCTTTTGTATGGGTACCGATGACCCATTACGAGTGACGAAGAGCTGAACCCGAAAGGCAATCACAAGCTCACCGACTTCCTGATTGGACAGTAATACCTTTATGGGCGTGTCTTTATCAATATCGGCTTAAACACTCCCCAGATTTTTTTAAAATTAATAAGTTAACATTTCACATGCAGACGTTTCCACCTTTGTAAAAATACGGCACTTACAATTTCTACGATAGTCGAATTTGCGCATGTGCATGAAGGACAGAGAGAGAGAGAGAGAGAATGAAAATAAAAATGAAAATGAGAAGGTTTATTGGCAGACTATAGTCCATATGACAAATATTATTAATACAATGACAGTTCACATACTACGGATAGAAATATATAGAAATTATTAGAAATAATACAGCAATGTCGAGGTTAAGTGGGGTTAGACAGACGTTTTCGTACCAAGAATTCCATAACTTAGAGGACAAACGGCAGGACTCATGGATAGCTTGGATGATCGGGTTGGTTGATTTTTTAATTCTTTGCATTAGACTGCATTGTCTTGTTACCGCCGGGAAGCTCGGGATATTGCGGGTAGAAAACATTTGCGAAGCTGTGCATCTCGGGGGATGATTTATGTAAGAGTCTAAAAGATCTGTTGTACAGCAAATTTAGGGTTGTGTCAGAACCTTTCTTATAATTCGCCCAGAGTTGTTGTTAGCCGTATATATAGTATTACTGCAGAAAGTACGAGAGTGTCTTTAGCTTCACTTTACGGAATTGGAAGTTACTTATAGTCATATTCGGCTTAGCGCAAAGGCTTCGAGATTGTTTTCTTACATCTGAGTCATCAGTCAAGGAGCTGGTGATAGTTTGACCCAAATACTTAAACTCTTGTACTTCCTCAATTACTTCCTCTCATTTTAAAACCTAACATCAGCTGGCTGATTACAGCTTATAGGATGAAATTGCATGACCTTAGTTTTTGTAACATTAAAAAGAATATCATGTTTCTGCGAATACACTTCGCAGACTTTTAGCAGTCGATCCATACCTTTAACAGAGGGACTTATTAACACCATATCATCGGCATAAACTAAATTATTTATCCTTGTGTTATTTATACAACATCCCACTATTGCATCATTAACTGATGGTCATAGTTGCCACATATGCCTAGCAAAAGAATGACAAAAGCATCTTGTAAGTGATTTGATGACGTTTTAGTTATAAATATGCGTAGAAAACCTCATTACATGGGTAAACCCTTTATATTAAAATCTAGTTTTAATATTATGAACCGTTATGTTAGTATACTCATGTTCTCATCTTGGTAGAGCACTATATATATATATATATATATATATATATATATATATATATATATATCGAAGCAATTCATAATTCTTTATTGCTAGATAGGATGACCCGATTTTCTACGTTTTAAAATGTGTTTGTGACAATACACAGTATTAGGAATAAAATCCGCAATGCAGTGTTTAATTCGAGAATTGCACTGAAGAAAATCTACTTTAGCGCGTGAATAGTAAGGTTTAATATGATCCAAAAGCTGATTTTAAATTACATTAAAAATGTTGCAATAATGTTGAAGGCGCAAAATATCTAAGTTATGCCATAAAATCCATTTTTTTTTATAAATGTGCATAGAAAATGTCATTTGCAGGGTATGCCCTACTAAAACTTAAAATCTAGTTTAATATAAAGCTAATGATATGATTAAAATATAAATTTGCACATTAATGCGAAAATTTGTTTTAAATAACACGGTGATTGGATAATTCCCTAATTGATGAGAAATGAAATAGTTAGCCCTAATTTAATTTCTATTTTGTTTAAAAATTATATTAATGTATTTTTATGTTATATTTTAAAGATAAATTTGTATATTAAGGTGAAAATTTGTTTTCGTATTAAATTTAGTTTATCATATTCGATTTTTTGTTTAAAAGATCACCTACCAAACATCACATTGGTCTCGTGGTGGTTTTCTGTCACGAGAAGCTCAATAAGATAAACTATTGGCGTTCCCTTTTTTTGAGACCTTGTTGGTCTCCCCTGGCCTCATAAATGTATTTGTTTATGCTTAATAGCTTTGTCTATTAATTGGTCAATAAGATAAACTATTAATTGGGTCGTTTTTAGAGACCTTGTCGGTCTATCAGGAGTTGGTAAGTAAAGCCATAGGTAAGTCGGCTTTGGTCAATCAGGTATGGAAAACTGATACGTGTGGGTAGTTGGGAGGTAACGAAAATGGTTCACTGAGTGGATAGGTAGTTAATCTAACAATTATTAAACTCCTTTTATGTCAATAACTGGGTGGATGAAACCAATTGGTTGCTCACCAGTTATTTTCCACACTAGTATTTATATACTGTGATAGAGCGTGCTCGGTAGTAGACATACACTACCGATCAACCAACAAACAAAAAGGACGATGGTGGGAAAAGCCGGGGAACAAAGGATTTGCATCAAGAACGGCATGGTGAACGAAGGGGCTGGAAAACAGTAAAAGATCCCCACCAGCTAGTACGCTCTCAAAAATTAAGCAACTAGAAGAAAGACCAAAAAGAATCAGGACTTGTCTAATAACACTCAGTAAGTGAACAATTGTATTTCTAAACCCCAGTTTAGTGATAACGTATAAACTAGGTCCAGTTAAATTAGGCCTACATTGTGGTCTAAGATCTAACATCAACTCATAGTTTAACAAAGGCTAAGGTAAATTACCTTAACCTAATTTGGTGAGGAATCCTACTGTGGACCTCAGTTTACTTTGCCCGCTCTGGACCATTTCCGGAATCTCTAGGCTGACCCCTACAATAGTAGGCTTAACCTACTCTACAGTTAGACTGGAGATATTAGGAGTGGGTTAATTGGGGACCAATTCATACAAAGCATTTTCACACAGGTGTTCTACAGATCTACAGAAGCTAAGGCTAACAAAGGCCCTAAGATCCACTCTAAGGTAAGCCCGAGAGAAAGAAGAGTAGGGGGTTAAAAGAAGAGAATAAGGGGTTAAGTAAGTAGCAAAAACCTATCATTCGTTGGTTAACAGTCATTCAGAAAAAGAGAGAAAGACTCACCATCATCATCCGCCGGCCACTGCCGACAAGTCTGAAAAATAGTCGAAGAGAATAGGAAAGGGGTGCAAGATGAAAAGAAGTAAAATAAGAACCCTTACAAACCATGCAAACACAATTTTAACTCAAACACTGTCATCCTATGCAAACTACAGACATGCAAGTAAAGAGAGGATAAGAAAAGAAAAAGAAGTATGAAGAGTATAATAAAAAGTGGGTTAGTTTACGCTACGAGCTACATCTAAGTTCGTGTTAGTCTAATTTTTTTTTAAATATAATTTTATTGCTGGTATATCACACGCTGGCATGTCACAAGCTGGCATTAATCAACAGACTCAAACCTCGACCATTACCCTCAAAGCTCCTATTGCTAATTGTTTTATTATTTTAAACGACGTTAATATTTTTAAAATGCCTATCTGACGGTTTTTAAACATATTAACGCTGGTTAGTAAAGCCGTGTTGGTAAGTAAAACGGTAGGTAAGTCGGCTATGTAATACTGTGTTACTGCTGAGAGGTCTTAAAGTCTACAAGATTTGTTGTAGCCCCATCTCGGCCTCGCGCTACTGATAGGTGGGCTCCTAATGTCCATATTGAAGGTCATAAAGTCTATACTTAGACGATTGGTGTAGCCCTCATCTCGACCATGTGTTGTGGATGGGATGAGCTCCTAGAAGTCTATACTTACACGATTGGTGTAGCCCCCATCTCGGCCACGTGTTGTTGATGGGATGAGCTCCGAAAAGTCTTTATTTATTCCGTGTTACGGACGAACGTATATGCATACACGCCCCACATGCATATATACTTTATATAATCAAATCAAAATCTAAACTGTGGCGACATTCTAAGGCAACTGGCGGATTAAGCTTTCTAAGCATGTTGGCTGCGATGCTGAATACCTCATTATGCGTTGCTCCATGGCTACGAAAGGTTGAAACTTCTCTCTCTCTCTCTCTCTCTCTCTCTCTCTCTCTCTCTCTCTCTCTCTCTCTCTCTCTCTCTCTCTCTTAGGTAACATCTACTCTCTCTCCATTAATATATATATATATATATATACACTACGCCAAATGGCTGGTTACGCCTTCTAAGCCAGGTTAAGCCAAATGGATAGTTACGCCTTCTAAGCCAGGTTAAGTCAAATGGATAGTTACGCCTTCTAAGCCAGGTTAAGTCAAATGGATAGTTACGCCTTCTAAGCCAGGTTAAGTCAACTGGGTGATTAAGACTTCTAAGCCAACTGAGGCTGTCATGAACTTTAGTACAGTAGCTGATGAGATATGCCTGCGACATCTCTTCACTCCTCCTCTCTTCTCTCTCTTAGGTTACCTTCCTAGATTAGGGAACCCCTTTTGAGGGGAGGTCATTCTCCCGGACCAACCCCCTCTCCCCCTTTCATGCAGTTTTGGGACTAAACACCCTCCCCCTTGCTTACATACCCCCTGCCCCCATAGGTGTCAACCTCCCCTTCCCCTTTGCAACATTTGATCAACAGTGCAATTGATTTGCACTCGAACATTTTGCGGTCATACTACTGCGCGTGTGCGGGCCACTTCCCGCTTGCGACTTTTATGATGAACGCACTTTGAACGATCCAACGAAGGTGGTCCTTTTTGGTTAAGCTCGGCTTTAGCCGTAGAGCATCCGAGTAACCAGGATTGAAAAATAGTTTTCTACCCAATTTTTCGAATGAGTGAATGGAAACATTTCAGTTCTCAATGGGAGTCTTCGTTCACTCAAATAATTTTTATTACACAAAGTATATACAGAACGAGGCACTGAAGGAAAGAAATGAATTTACAGCCTCTCACGATAACAGCTGATGGTCAGGAATTTTACAGGGGGAGAGGTTCGACCTCTTGCAACAACAGCTCAGGCAGGAATTGAAAGGGAGGCGGAGGTTTAACCTCCTTGGGCAAGGGTTAAGGCAGGAATTATATGAGGTCTTAATCAAATGAAGATACAGGCAGGAATTTAAAGGCAGGAGGTTTGACCTCCTCGAGCAAGGTCTAAGGCAGGAATGATTTAGTTTATAATACAAGATATAAATAAGTCTAAATTTTGGGGGAGTGCAGTTGAAGGTTAAGTTCCCACTTTAACTGGAGATCTAAAGAATTCTTGACGTCGAACATAATTTAAGCATATATTAGAATTTTGAAAGATTAAAAAAAAATAACAAGATACTAATTTTGCAAAGTATACATTTTTGGATGGCAACACAATGTCGGGGTTGTACACAGGGCCGTAGCCAGACAAAATCAGTAGGAGGGGCGGAGAAATTGACAGGGGGGACAATGAAAAAATTTAATGTCATTTTTTGTGAATATCGAAATATACTGCAGAAAATTACATTCAAAACTATAACAAGTAAAACACCGTAGGCTAAATAAAAAAATGATCAAACCGATACATATAAATAGGCATATTGGGTTATAGTACAATATTTAATCTAAATTTAGTGTAAATAAAAGTTTTTGTAAGTTTTTTTAATTTTAGAATAATTGTATGCGGCGAGTTTTTTAGCGAAATTCTTTAGGAATTCAAACATGTCTATTTGCTTCGTTCTCTTATTTTCAAAGGCAAGTAAAACAAGTTGGCTTTGGCGTTTTTGTAGCATGGAACGCCGTTGCGGTTGGTTTTCCCAGGGGGGCATATTATTTTCCAGGCGGGGCTTTGCCCCCCTGGCCCCCCTTGGCTACGGGCCTGGTTGTACATCACGTACATTCCGAGTACATCGTTAAGTATATTGTAACTTTGGTCTAGTATAATTATGATTATAATTACCAATTAATTCACATTCACTTATTATACTTAATTACAGTTAAACACAGTTAATTATAGTTTTATAGTGTTTTATATTTATAGACAATTAGGATAACTAGCTATTATTCTAGGATTTAATTAGGTAATCAGGGACGTATTGGGAAAGATAGAATAGGAGGAGTATAACGCATAAAGTACATGGGCACATACATATACATAACATAAAGCCTAACGTTTAAGGGCCAAATTAAATAAAATAAATAGTCGAGCTTCACAATTATTCATGTCATTTTCATTGTAAATTGAAACGAATATATTTATTTTATTATTAATAAAGGTTATTAAAAAAATTCAATAACACACATAATAATGTTTCGAATTAGGAGCAAGCAAGAGAGAAGGTTTCGGACTCACAAGCTCGCTTTTGGCGATATATCGGAATTCGAACTTGTGTCAGCATTAATAAGTATCTTGCGAAAGGTTAAATAATTAAAAGAAAAAGTAAAATTTTTAAATAAGTGACTGCGCACATGTGGACGTATTTACATGTCAGGTAGCTACGTAGTAATCATGATTATCAGCAGACATGTACGAATGCATAAAGTATTGTACACGTATCGGTACGTCACACAATAGGTTGTGTGCGTAATATAGACGGACACGAGTAAACATGGACTGATATGTTGATAGGGCATAGGTAGACAATAGGTAGATGAATGAATAATTAATAAAATTAATAAAAGTTAGTGGTCAAGAAAGGACATGGGCGTATGAGTGAATATGGTTGACAATATCTTATACTGTATCACATCAGATAAGACGTAACGTATACATAATAACTTATATAGTATACATTCTGGGGAAGTTATCATACATTGAATACTAAGATTCAATATTCAAGGTATGACAAATGCGAGAGGAATCAATTTAATTTACTATGTCATAGTCTACGCATTATACAATATACTGTACGTTAATTCTTAATTAATACGCCATAGTTATTTAATTCGTACGTATAGTATAAAATATTGGTCATTATTGGGAAAAATGAGAGGAAACGAATTAGAGAGACACAATAATGAAGGGTTTACAGCCATGGTACAAGAGTGAGTGAAACTATTAATTAAATATACACTTATACGAGTATACAGTAATATTAAGGAATTGGGTGCATTTGAGGAAGAATTAAGTAAATGAGTAAAGAAGTATAAACAAAGGTTCAAATCATGTCACATTTAACGTGCATGCATAATCTAATAAAATTTAGGGATGAGGGTTAGATGCAAGACAGCAATAATTAATTATAATAAATTCTATAACAAGTGGAAAATGAAGATATAGGTAATATTCTGATGGAAATGTTAAACAATCTAAATCGTCGATTGACTTGTTTGTACTTTAAGGGAATGAAATTAAGGGACATTCGCTTCTCAGAGCGAACTTCTAATGGCACAAACATGGATACGGCTCAACCATGGAAATGGTAGGTCGCATGGTTGTGACACTGCTCCTTCATGTGAAAAAGGATGTGATGGTGGGGTGAAAGTTGTTGTTGTTGTTGTTTAGCCGATCAGCCCACCCTGATCGAGCAAGCCGGCGGCACGCAGGTAACCGATCGCCCTCTCCGGAGTGGACCAGAGGTTCAGCGCACTAGTGATGTTGTGTTGTGCTCGTTGTTGTGCTAGAACGGTACAGTCTGTCATAATGTGTTCAATTGTTTGTGGTGTGTCCTGGCACAGGTGGCAGGTGTCGTCTGTGGAGTTGTCTAGTCTGTGTTTATATGTCCGTAAGTTGGGGTGATGTCCACATTGGAATCGTGCTAAGTTAACTCGATCCGATCTGCTCAGGCTGATTTCTGACCTGTTAATGGGTGGCGGCTTCGCACCTAGGACCGCATTCGGACCGAGTCGTGTCAGTGCTTTGTGGGTTAGGTGTGTGTGTATGTGTTTTCTGTACTGTGTGATGTCTGTGGGGCGTGGTATGGAATGGAGTATTTGGTTATAATGTCTCTCTGGTGCATGACTCCAGATTTGAAAAAATTTACTGGAGCACAGCTCTGAATTTACTTTTTTTCCCTTACACCACTAGATAGGTTAATGATAGTAAACTCTTGAATTGACGACATACCAATTACAAATTGTTTTAGCTAAACATAATAATACAATAATGTACAGTTTATAACTCACCTTAAGTTTATTTATTCATTGCAGCCGCAACAGTGGACGATGTTAGACCTTGCATGTAGGCATTTGTTGTGAATTTACCGCCATGTATGCTTGGCCACTGATCAATGGCTTTCTGTGTGATCATTACAGCAGATCTAGTGCCTGGAGCTGGACCCTCCTTCACAATTCTGCACAGCTTAGTCAAATGAGATGGCTTAATGGATCCTTTGTGTTCAACAATGTAACCAAGAATGGAGAATGTCCCTTCAGCTGGTGCTTCACTCCAGCAGTTGATCCATCTTTATCAAAATGCTTTAATCTCTCTGTGATTCCTTTCCACAGCTGTTCTATATATTCTGTCAGCCAATTTATCACTGAGTCTTTTGTAAAACTACTTTCAGATCTGGTTCTGGATGGTCTAGCAACTTCAGCAACCTGGTAGTAATCAGAACGTTTCTTGATGTATTTGTAAACTTCATTTAGGATGTAATCCTCAGCTGTTAGTTCCTTTTGCTGCCCTGTGGTATCGTGCTTAAATTCAGAAACTACATCATTTGCATTTCCTCCATTAGCTAATTTGGAAATTGTTTCCATCACTCTTAACATAACAGTTTTCCCTCCTTCTTTATAAAATATATTTTCTACAAATTCTGCACTAACTGTGGTTTTTTGAGCTACTTGCAACATAATCTTTGTTACATAGGAAATCAATACATAGAACTTGGCACTAATTTCTTTCTCTTGTGGATGATCAAAAAACACAATTTTCCACAAATCTGTCAAATTGATCAAATTCGTAATTAACCATGCGAGTATCAGATTTGAGTTTTGGTCTCTTAAAACCAATGATATTGTCAAGAACCATATTGGTATAGTCAAGGCCTGATCTCAGATTTGAAGAGTGATTCTGAATAAAGTCTAAAAGCTCACTTAGTTTACAAATTTTCTTCAATGCATCAACGTGGGCTCTGTTCACAAGATGCATTAAGTCCCATCGAAATTTGAAATTTTCTCCAAACAACTTTTTCATTTCGTTTTTAAATGGCGTTGTCCTTACAAAAAGCCCCATCTCCAACCATTCCAGATACCTTGGATTTAATTGCTTCAGATAGTTTCAAGTGATTAGGAGACTTCAACACATCAAAAATTTCATTGGCCAAATAAACTCCTGATTTGCTGCGTACTAAATTTATCCCAGCAAGTTTTACAGTCTTATCTTCTTCACTCATAACTAATACAACTAGCATGCTTAATCCCAAAATTGTTCCAATGTCAGCTGTTATTGTTACTGAAGTTTGTTCTAAGAACCACTTTACAGTTTGTTCTTTAAGTTGATTATTTAATAGCTCACAAATTGTCTCGCACGCATGTGTGCTATGATTCAAATTTCAACCTCACAACCTGACCTATGTAATACAGCTAGAAGTACTGGATATAGAGCCCATGCAGTGTTTGTTTTCATTATGTAGTATAAGATGTTGCCACATAAGTCTTCTATGCGTTTAGTAGTGTTCCGAGAAGATGTTTTCATCACTTCATAAACAGCAGCTCTTTGATGATGCTGAAGTTTAATTAAATGTCTCTTCAGGTGGGTTTTCAGATTTCTAAACCATCTCTCTTGATTTTCTCCTTGTTTGCATACATAGGTTAAATCTTTAACATTGAAGTAACCTTTTATGTTAGAATGTTTGTCTGAAGCACATGCTTTGGGGTCTGTGCAAGCTATGCAATATAATGTAAACATTTTATCATCAGAAGCATCATCAATATCTTCTTGATTATCATCATCTTCATCCTCAACAGCTATATCTACATCAGGCATATTAGTGTCACTATTTGCAATGTTTTCCATTATATCACTTGGTACTGAAAATGAATCATCAGCATGCCATAGATCTTTCTTTTCCACCAATTTGAATGTAGATTTGATCAAATCATTGTTCAGGATTTCTTGTATTGATTTACACTTGCTTAAATGGGCTATGGAAATGTCAAATTTGTTGCTTTTTGCTTTATTAGATTTGGATGCAACACTTGAACTTGAAGACATATTTTGACTCTTCTCTTTATTAACCACAACAGCTTGGTGAGTTTCTTTTGTTAGGCGCAAAATTGCATTCAATGTCTTCTGGATTTGGGAATTTTCAAATTCCTCTAAAGCAGTTTTGTTAGTCTGATGCGCAGATTCCTCACTTACCTTTTGTTTCTTAGGTGGAGGAGAAGCACTTTCTTCAGTCTGTGAAACATCTAATGAAAAAGTTTCATTTTCTAGATTAGCAGTTGATGAAGTTGGTTCATTTTTCTGAGGTCTAGCACCAGCACACTTTGTGAACAAACTAAATGACTGCTTTGCCGTATCTCTTTGCTGCACTTCATCCTGGTATTTCTTTACTGCAATATCTAAGCTGTGGGCCCAAACTCTGGACCTCTTGTATTGTAACAAATATTTTTTTTGGAATTAAAATGTTCCTCCCAGTTTTGTTTCTTTGAATATTTGTTCTTGCATTGACCACAAAAGTAACCCCTTTTAACACCCTCACTTTTCTCTCCAACTTCATCAATATTAGGATCCATTATTGATTATTGACTACCTGAAAAAATACAAAATAAGTAAAAGTTAGTAAATATAGTATGGTAAAAGTGAGTAAAAGTAAGTAAATATAGTACAATGAAAGTAAGTAAAAGTAAGTGCTTTAAACTTAGTAAAAGTAAGGAAGAGTAAGTAAAAGTAGGTAAGTTAAAGTAAGTAAAAGTAAGTTTAAACTTAACTAAACTTTTCAATTCTAGAGTCATGGTGGATTACTTAAAACCGCACAAGTAATTATCTGGCCAATTTATCAAACCTGGCCGAGATCAATGGAACATAGTCCAATCCTGATAATTTTATATTAAAAAAATATACGTTTTAATAAAATTTTAATTATCAAAACATTGAAGCTTAACAAAAAATAAAAATAATTGTTAAATATGGAATTACCAACTAAACTTAAAATAACTAAATTTGTAATTTAAAAAAATTGGTTTGTACAAGAACGTATACGCAAAAAAATTGCATAACGTCTAGCGGATGAACAAAACCCAAACCCAAATTTACTTTTTCTCATGGTCAAATTTACTGGAGCAATGCTCCCAAGATCCCAGGAATCTGGAGTCATGCTCTGGTGTTACCTTAATGGTGCGAGGTATTGCTGCATGATTGTACATGTAGTGGCAAGGGTGTTGTGTGTTAGTTGTTGCTGCTGCCATAAATTGTGTTCCCCTCATGTATAAATGTTCCCTAATTTTCAGTATTTTTGTTTCTGTGTGCAGGTGTTCTATTGTTGTTGTTTGAGTACATCCTGTAATGATACGAAGTGCGTTTTGTATTGTCTGTAAGGTGTTTATGTGTGTGTTTGAGATAATGGGTGCCAGCATGGGCTAGCATAATCCATGACTGAGCGAATATATTGTTGTATATGGGTGATGTTGTTTCCTGCTGGTGTTCAAAGTTTGTGCCTGTTAGTAACTTAGTACCCTAAGCGTGTTAAGTCGACGCACATTTGTTTTTAATGTCCTGAATCTGGTTTGCGAAAGATAATAATGTGTTGTATGTGACCCCAAGCATTTTGGTCCTGTGAGTGTGTGGAATGTTAGTGTTGTTTAGTGTAAGCTGTGGAGTTATCTGGTGTTCTTTTGTGTTGCTTGTTAGCAAGGTGATGGTTGATTTTGTGGGCACTACTTTGAGTTTATTGTGTGTGAGACTGTGAGCCAGTCTTGTATACTGTTTATGTATGTTTGTAGGTTATTTGTAGTGGTGTCGATGTTGTTGTGGGTGGATGTTAGAGTGATGTCATCTGCATATGATGATAAGGTAAGCTAGTTATCTATGGGTGTTGGAATGTCATGCATGTATATTGTATAAGTTGAGTGTTGGTGAGAGAACAGAGCCTTGAGGGACCCCGTTCGGAAAAAGTTTGTTTTCGGATACTTGCCATTAAATGTGACATGTGAGTATCTTCCTGAAAGATAGTTGCTCAGCCACCTTTTGGTGTTATTGTACATGTTTGTGTTGAGTATTTTGTTTATGAGAGGGAAGCGTGGGATGGCATCAAATGCTTTACTAATGTCTATTGCTGCTAATAATGTACGTTGACTCAGTGGCGAAACTACCGAGGGTGCAGGCGGTGCAATGCACCGGGACCCACAGCCTTGGGGCCCATCATAGATTTGTTTAATATATAAAAATTGTACTTGTAAAGCAAATACAAATCAAAAGATTAGCTGGTTAATATTTGTCTTTTAACCCACTCACGCGCGGTTAAAACAGTACAATATATTGAATTGCCATTCAAAACTGACTAAGAAAATATGGATCAAATGTAGAATTCGGACCCCAGCCTTCTTTAGTTAGCTTTATAAGGCTAACTAACGAAAATATCATGACCTAACCTAACCAATCGTCAAGGGCGTACAGTTAACCTAACGATTGGTTAGGTTAGGTCGTGATATTTTCGTTAGTTAGCCTTATAAAGCTAACTAAAGAAGGCTGGGGTCCGAATTCTACATTTGATCCGAAAATATATATCTTATGGGTAATTATGTATATTGAGTAACTCAGTCACTTTACACACCAAAATACATTTTTCTAGTAGTATTTGATGTGATTTGTTCAAATCTGACCTCCATTTCCCTCGGAAATGAGATCCAACAAAGTTATAGTACTTTGAAGTTTGGCTCATTTTCAAGGGAAATGGAGGTCAAAATCTAAGCAAAACACATCAAATATTACTAGGAAAATGTATTTTGGTATTAACCTAACCTTACCTAACCTAACCCTAAAACTAACATAAGTGGAAATAGTAACCTAAAACGCCTAAAACTAACGAAAATATCATTACTTAACCTAACCAATCATCAAGGGCATTCAGTTGGCCTAACCGGTTAATATTGGTTATTTCACCTAAATATCTTCTGATCTTTTCGTATTAGGCACTCACTGTCACATTTCGGGCAAATTAAGGATGAGAGAATAACGCCGTAATTGAAAAACATCCAATGCTTTCTCTTCATCTAGGGCACATGACGAATCAAGTTCTCAAAGTCAGAAACCACACGAACAGCACGTCATAATTCTATCACAAACACGACCAAACTGAATCCAATTACAAAAACAAAAATAGCCAGAACAGAAAACATCCAACTAATTAAGTCGCAGAGTAGCAAAAAAATAGCCCAAGCCTAGCTCATATATCATATTTTCATGACGTCACCAGGCAAATATTGGGAGGGTGGGAAAAAAATGTCGCAAAAATGTCATAATATTCAAATCTACATAATTTGGTAAGGACGCATCTGCGAGCATAGTGACTTATATGAATATGATGAGAAAATTATGCCTTAATATTTTATAATTATATTTGCTTTTGATATTCTGAGTATGATAAAACTCATATTAACCATCTTATGTTGTGCAAATTTGTTGAAATTTACTTTTTTAATAAAATATATTTCCTGTTTTGGCTATAATGTACTTTTTTCACAAAATATTTTTCCTGATTGGGCTATTTTTTCGCTACTTTGCGACGTAATTAGTTGGTTGGGTTTTGTTCTGGCTATTTTTTTTTCAAATTGGATTCAGTTTAGTGGTTTGTGATAGAATTATGACGTGCCATTCGTGTGATTTTGACTTTGAGAACTTGATTCGTTATGTGCCGAAGATGAAGACAAAGGATTGGATGTTTTTATCAATTTCGGCGTTATTCTCTCATCTTTAACTTGCCCGAAATGTGACAGCGAGTGCCTAATACGAAGAGATCAGAAGATATTTAGGTGAAATCACCAATATTAACCTGTTAGGTTAATTGAATGCCTGGTTAGGTTAATTGAATGCCTGGTTAGGTTAATTGAATGCCCGGTTAGGTCAACTGAATGCCCAGTTAGGTCAGCTATACACCCTTGATGATTGGTTAGGTTAAGTCGTGATATTTTCGTTAGTTTAAATCAGTGATGCACAAACCCTGGCCCGTGGGCCAAATGTGTCCCCCACGGGTCTTTTCAGTGGCCCCACGGGTCTTTTCAATTCAATGAAAAAGTTAGAATATACTGTAAAAGTGACCCAATTTATGACTTAGATGGAAAGTAAGTAGGCTAGTACATTTAGTTATTTTCTTCGCTTGGCCCTCACATCAAAAAAGTTTGTGCACCACTGGTTTAAATGAAAATGATGAGAGCAAACTTTGGGAAATCTCTAAGAGTGCTCCATTTTTCAATATTAAACATACACTCATAAAACATATACCATTTGAAAGCTCACATTTTTCTGAGTCTAAAAATGTAGTAATCCAAAAGTATTTATTTATTTGTTATTGATACTTTTGGATTACTACATTTTTAGACTCAGAAAAATGTGAGCTTTCAAATGGTATATGTTTTATGAGTGTATGTTTAATATTGAAAAATGGAGTGCTCCTAGATATTATCCCAAACTTTTTTGGTTAATTTTGAGGTGTTTTGTACGAAACGGCCATCCGTTTCCTGTGCAAATGCTTAGTTTTCAAGATGACGATATCTCGAAAACTACGCATTTGCACAGGAAACGGATGGCAGAGTCGTGCAAAACACCTCAAAATTGACCAGAAAAGTTTGTTCTCATCATAAAAACAAACTCTGTGTAAAAATGAATAATTACCGATTAGCTAATAAGAATAACCATAAAGTAAATATCATTGTTGCCATGTTAAAAATAGAGAGATACGCTATTCAAATTGTTGGCCTAAACTGGCTAAACTAATGTTTCATGCTGAGTTGTTTGAGCATTACGAGCCTAAGGTTGGTTTTGCATTAAGTGCTTTCAGTGTGAGTCAGTAGGAGTAGGACTGCCTGTGTGTTGTTAAACCCTTCAAAGACTAATGACATGTCGCAGTTTTATTGATAACTACTCTGGAAGATCTTAAATGGTTTCTATTGATTTTAATTATTTAGGATTATTTTCATTGGTAAACAAATTGGCAGATTTGACCCAACTTTTCCATTTGGATTCTGGGAAGTTTTGTCCTTTAGTCAGTTGTTTAGAATTGATCAAGTCTGGTTGGTTCCAGTATGGAAAATTCGGTCTAAATCTATAGTTGGACAGATTGCAAAATTTGCGTGTCCATTTGACTTCTCTGGTAGAGAAATTGGACACATTGCTTTCACTGCCAATCTTTTGAACCTTTAGAACTCATTTGACTAGTTTTTAGGTTTGAAGTTTCTTTTATAAAATTTTATCTTGAGTTTTTCTATTTAGTAAAAATTGGATACCCTTTGTTTATAGGTTCTTGGCAATTGTAAATTAATTAGTTAGTTTTACGTGTTTTTTTTAATTTTTGATGTGGACTTAATTGAATTAAGTCTTGGTTTAAGTATAGTACATTGTCTGATAAGACAATCTACAATTTTTGGTTTTGGTATGGAAAAACTTTTGATTCATTTTTGGGAAATCAGTCATTTAATTAGAATCTGACTTGACCTCCTTATAAATATATTTTAGAATAGGATGTATTTTCTTTATTGCAATTTGGGAGAAGAAATGAGTATTAGGCTCTGAGCTTACCTCTAGGTCACAGTTAATATAGACTGTTTAAATTGTTGTAGAAATACCAATAGCTTTTACACTTGACAAGTCATTTCAATTTAGCTTTATTATTAACAATTTGGCTTTGCTTAAAAAATACAAATAAAGTTGATTGAAATTACCATTGCCCGTTGCGAGAACTTTTGTTATTTCAGTAAACTGACAGCTATTCATTTTAACTTGTTTATTGCAGTATATTAGTTGCAAACGAGGTTATAGCTAAACTAGCTATAAATAGAATTTTGTTTTAGAATAAATTTTAATAACTATTTCTCTTGAGTAAAATTCAAAATATTATTTAGGAATTACATAATATTGAAATAGCTACCTTTTTAAATTTATAATTAAAGTATAACATTAATTAAAATTTAAGATGGAACAATTGGAATAAATTTCAACATAAATATTCCCCTTATATTGAGACCCTAAAGAGTCTGGGAGTTTTCTGATATAGTTATAGTTTTACTAATATTAATTCCTGTGTTTAATTTATTATTTCAAAATTGGTTTTATTTCTTTTCAAAATTATTAATCAAAACAATGGTTGGGTGGATAGGGTAGGTTTAAGAATTTTCAGGCATTATCACATTATATAAAATTTAAATAGCTTCTCCCTTATAAGAACTGACAATGTCTGCGCCTAAGCATAAAAGTGGTTGCCAAAAAAGAAAAGCAAAAAGAGGAATATTATTTCAAAGTTACCAAAGTTGGACTCATTTTTTCCAAAAAATACTAATATAAGTATCGATAAAAGTGAAGAAGCAGGTGTTGAAGTGTGTTTGTAGATTTGAATCATGACCAAGAATCGTGTGCTAAAACGAAAAGTGATTCAAATGTGCTTGAAATGAAATCGCATGTAAGTGAAATAATGCCAGAGAAAACAATCGTATCAAATTTAAAAGAAAATTTTGAAAAATTGTCACACATTAAACCATTATTCTCATCTGACCGAGGACAATATTCTGCAAATATCGAGAGTAGTGAGCTAAAACGTTTAATTATTTCAAAGGGATCGTGTAGACCTAAGGGCAGTGGTGGGCACCGTTAACCAAAAAGTTAACTTCGTTAACCGCTAATCCGTTAACCAAAAAGTTAACTTCGTTAACCGTTAATCCGTTAATTCGTTAAACATGTAACGGAAGTTACCGATAAACCGTTAACGTTAACTTTTATTATAAAAAAAATGAAAAACACATATATATATAATTTAATTTTCCCTCTTCTTCTCGTTCTCCATTTTGTCCATGAGATGCATGTTGCCCTTCATGAAAATTAGCATATCAAAGTTTTCATCAGACAGGGATGATCTCTTGGCCCTCAGGATGTCCTTGCCCATAGAGAACAAAGTGACATGAGAATTGAAATCTTACCTGATCAGTTTTATGGTTCTTGAAATGTATCAAGGAGACTACTAATAAGGTACTCACAGACATATTATAAATATACATGACTTACTTGACAACGATTATTTTTAAATATTCACTAGCACAAACATGTTGCGCAAGAGACAGACTGCAAATGAAACGAATGTAGTTATTTTTTGTAATTGTTACATATTATTATTGAAAGTGCCTTAAAATGCTCGTGATATTTCTTGAAAGAAGTTGAAACATTCAACTCAAATGGCAAATCTTTCCGCCTGATTTTACAGTCGACCATGTTTTGCTTAAACCAATGCCATAAATAACTACCATATTTGGTAAGACACAAATTGTGGCGACGGAAACAAATATATCGCCTGATTTTGCACTGCGGAAATGGAAATTCGTTCATCACTATTAACAGTGGCGGATTAATTGCGCACCTGCTCAGCACTGAAAATAATAGAAACTTTTAAACGTTTATTTATGAATTTTTTGGGTTAACGGACTTGAGTTAACGGAAGTTAAATGTAACGGAAGTTAATTAGTCCGATAATGATTTTCAAAGTTAACTTAAAAGTTAAATCGTTAACGAAAAAGTTAACTTCGTTAATTAACGATTAACGGATTAACGGTTTGTGCCCAGCTTTGCCTAAGGGGCCATTTAAGAGAGATGTGAATCAAAACGGTCGATGTTTTTCAGAAGTCTATTATTCTAAAACCTCTAAATCAGATATATTAATGCCTAGGACATGGTTATGTTATTCACCATTGATAGATAGTGCCTATTGCGAACCATGCTGTCTTTTTGTCAGTCGCAGTGTTTCTGCTTTTTATGACACATAGGTTAATGGCGTGAGAGACTGGAGACATTTTACCCAAAAAATTCAGATGCATAATAGTTCAAGATCACATCTTGATGCTTGTCTAACAATGCAAAGGTGGCGTTTGAACAAAACTTTAGAAGTCTACAATGAAAATGAAAAGCAGAAAGAAAGTAAATTTTGGCAAGATGTTTTAGAGCGAATTTGCCCTTCAGAGGACACAGAGAGAACGTTAATAAACCTGAAAGTGGCAATTTCCTTTCAATTGTTAACGAAATATGATCCTGTCCTTGCACAGTTACTTGAAAAGAAAAAGGGCAAGTCAAATATCTTAGTCCTAAAATACAGGATGAGGTAATCATGTTACTTACAAATAAAGTTGAAACAGAAATAATTAATCATATAAAAGCTGCGCCATTTTTCTCAATCATTATAGATACAACACAGGACATTTCTAAAGTCGATCAAATGAGCCAAATTTTTCGATATGTGAAAATAAACAAAAATGCAGATGGACTTCCTCAAAACTTTGAAATAAAGGAATCATTTCTTGGATTCCAACAAGTGTTTGATCAAAGTTCTGCTGGATTAGAAAATGAAATTGTTAATTCAATTGAAGATAAGGGATTGGATTTGATTAAGTGTCGCGGCCAAGGGTATGATGGTGCAGCTAATACGAGTGGTTTATATTCAAGAGTTCAGGCAAGAATATCTAAAACAGAACCAAACGCCGAATATGTCCATTGTGCTGCCCATAATCTAAATCTTGCGTTTAATGATTGTGTTAAGAATGTTCCTGAAATTCAAAACTTTTATGGAACTGTTGAACATCTTTACACTTTCTTTGGACACAGTATAAAACGGTGGGCTATGTTAAAAGAATTGGCTTCTGCCTCAGATGTAATTGAAAAAAATGAAAAAGTAACACTAAAAAGATTATGTCCCACTCGATGGTTTTCGAGGCATGACACAGTAGTCGCATTAAGATTCCAATATTTTTCAGTAAAAAACCCGACGAGCAAGCTGAAGCGTCTGGTCTCATGAAGCAAATAGAAAAAGTTTGAGTTTATTGTTTTAATTCTTTCAAACAAAATTATTAGATATAACAAATGTGGTTTCTAAGTTACTTCAAAGCAAAAATGTATTATTGTACACAACAGTTAAATTGCTAAAGCAGTCGGTTGACTCTATAATGCAACTCAGAGACAACTTTGTACAAATGAAAGAAACAGCTAAAGAAATTGCAATGAAGTGGGGCGTGGATCCAAAATTTCAGGACAAGCGCAGAAAAAAGGTAAAAAAAATATTTTTGAATTGTGTGAAGATGAAAGACTGTCAGATTCAGAAAAATACATTGAGAACAGTGTTTTTTACCATTGTTTAGACATTATCAGTACCCAACTAAAAAAAACAGATTTGAAGGCCTAAAACGTGTTACTCAATATTTTTCCATTATTTTCCCAAAAACTTTGCTTACTGCTACAGATGAAAAATTATATGAGGGAGCTACAAGCCTAATGAACAAGTATGAAAAAGATATTTCTACAGAATTCCCCGCTCAGTTACTCTCCTTCCGTCAATGTTTCAAGTCGGATCTTACAAATATTTCAAACGTTTCTCAGTTAGCAACCTTGCTAATATGTGAAAACAGTGCTATGTATTCAAGTTTTCAAGAAGTTTTGACTGTAATACTATTGTTTCTGACTATTCCTGTCGGGTGTAGGAAAGTTAATCGCCCACAATTCATCGCTCATACATTTCACCGCAACACAATTCATCGCCCATACAATTCACCGAGTATGTATATATATATATATATACATTTTATATATACACTGCTTATTATGTATTTTTGCTCGTCATTTTCGTTTAAACTAACGAAAATATCACAACTTAACCTAACCAATCATCAAGGGCGTTCAGTTGACCTAACCGGGCATTTTCCGTTTTATGTTGTTTTTCCGCTTAAAACGAAAAATGTGTTTTTCGTAGGTAGTCCCGATAATACTAGATGAAGACAAAGCATTGGATGTTTTTATCAATTTCGGCGTTATTCTCTCATCCTTAACTTGCCCGAAGTGTGACAGTGAGTGTCTAATACGAAAAGATCAGAAGATATTTAGGTGAAATAACCAATATTAACCTGTTAGGTTAATTTAATGCCCGGTTAGGTCAACTGTACGCCCTTGATGATTGGTTAGGTTAAGTTGTGATATTTTCGTTAGTTTAAACGAAAATGACGAGAGCAAAAATACATAAACAGTTTGGTAGTCCCGATAATACGTAGGCGATGAATTATCCTGAGCGACGATTTGTGGACGGTGAATTGTGGGCGGTGAATTATCCTGAGCAATGAATTGTGGGCGATGATTTTTACGGATACCATTCCTGTCACTGTGTCGAGTGCTGAACATTCTTTCTCAAATTTGAAGTTGATCAAAAATTATTTGAGAAGCACAATGTTGCAGGACAGATTAAGTGGCCTTTCGATAGTTTAACTTGAAAATAAAATTGCAAGAGAATTAAATTTAGAGTAAATGGTGACCACTTTTGCTGAAATGAAAACCAGAAAAGTTCACTTTAAGTAAACGGTGAGTAGATATATTGTGTCTAAAGTCTTGTAAATATCAACACGCAGTGTGACGTGTTTTTTTTAGGTGGGCCCATGTGAATATTTTGCGCCAGGGCCCACAACAACCAAACTCAAAGAAAACAAACAGAAACATTTAGGGAATTCATAACAACACTAAACCACTCCACAGATACATCCAGGCTATACAAGACTATAAACAGCATTACCCACTCTACAGCGGCATTCATACCTCTCACGCGGCTATCTGTCGCAGCCAAAATAATATCCCAACATATACACAACAGGCTAACATTCTAGTTAATTACTACGCAAAGATAAGTCACTTAAACAGAGAAAACAACCAGAAACACGCAGACAGAAAAACAGCCAGACACAAGAAAACCTACAGACTCTACACGACCATTACACCCTTCAATACAGACCAGACCACCAAGATCATCAAAAACATTAAGAATTCGAAGGCTACTGGACCAGACAACATAGCTAACATACACCTTAAACACTTGGGTCCACAGGGAATAATAGCTCTCACAAATATCAGCACATATTCATACCAACACTGTATTATTCCTGAAATATGGAAACAAGGTAAAATTATTACACTACTCAAACCAAACAAAAATCCAACAGAACCAGCTTCCTATAGACCCATTACTTTACTATGCACACCTTCCAAAGTAGCAGAAAGAGTAATCTTACAGATCACCAACCCACACATACCACTATCGCCTACTCAACATGAATTCAGACCTCACCACTCAACCACGACATTACTCACTAAACTCACACAGCATATCATGGATGGCATCAACTCCAGACGACCAGCTCAACGTACACTATTAGCAACAATAGACATTAGTAAAGCATTTGATGCTATCCCACGCTCCCCTCTCATAAAAAAAATACTCAACACAAACATGCAAAATAACACCAAAAGGTGGCTGAGCAAACTATCTTTCAGGAAGATACATGTCACATTTAATGGCAAGTCATCCAAAAACAAGCTTTTTCCGAACGGGGTCCCTCAAGGCTCTGTTCTCTCACCAACACTTCAACTTATACATGCATGACACTCCAACACTCATAGATAACAAGCTTACCTTATCATCATATGCAGATGACATCACTCTAACATCCATCCACAACAACATCGACACCGCTACAAATAACCTACAAACATACATAAACAGTATAGAAGTCCCTGATTTTCGTAGGGCTAATTTTGATAGTTTTGCTGATAGGATGAGAGTAGTGGACTGGGATAACTTATTTATGGGTAATGATACAAATTTGCGTTGGGTGGCGTTTAAAGAAAGTTTTAGGAATATTGAAAGGGAGTTTATTCCTCGTAGGCCCAAGCGCGTTAGAAATCGTGGTAGGCCGAAGTGGTGGACTAGGGAAGTAGGCGAGTTCATAAACGAGCGTAATAGAGCGTATAGACTTAACAAGCGCAATGGCCAGGTAGCTAACTTTAATAGATATATCGAGCTTAGACGTCAGGTTAAAAGATCAGTTAGGAATGCCAAGCGTAATTTAGAGATAGTTATAGCTGCGGATAGTAAACATAATCCAAAAAAGTTTTTTGAATACGTAAATAATCGTAAGCCGGTAAAGGATAACATAGGCCCTCTATTGGATGTAAATGGCGCTTTGGCTTCTGACGCTCAGGCGATGGCGGGTATTTTCAATAACTTTTTTGCGACAGTTTTTACCGTAGAGGACGTAAATAATGTCCCCGACGTTGACGATATCGTTCCATTTAGTAGCGAGACTATTTTAGATGAAATAACTGTTTACGAGGCTGAGATTGCGCATTATATCGATAGGCTAAAAGTTAGCAAGGCTCCAGGCCCTGACGCTTTTTATCCTAGACATTTGAAAGATTTGAAAGACGTTATCGTAGGCCCCTTAGCGAAGATTTTTAATCAGTCACTCGAAACGGGGATTATTCCTGAAGACTTCAAATTAGCTAACGTCACGCCTATTTTTAAAAAAGGCGACCGCGCGGTAGCTAGCAATTATAGGCCCATTAGCTTAACGTCAATTGTCGGTAAACTTTTGGAATCCGTAGTTAGGGATCGTATTATCGATCACTTAGAAAGTAGGGGTTTGATTAATAGTAGTCAGCACGGGTTTCGACGCCATAGGTCTTGTTTAACAAATTTGTTAGAATTTTATACCGAAATAGTGCGCGAATACGATAGGCATAGGGCAGCTGACGTTATTTATTTAGATTTTAAAAAGGCGTTCGATACAGTTCCGCATAGGAGACTAATTGCGAAGGTTAAAGCGCACGGTATCCGCGGTCAGGTAGCTAACTGGTTAGAAGAATGGCTTCGTGCTAGGAGGCAGAGGGTCGTAGTTAATGGTAGTGAATCGGGGTGGTTAGAGGTAGGTAGTGGTGTCCCACAGGGTTCAGTGTTAGGCCCATTGTTATTCGTAATTTACATTAACGACATAGATGTAGGATTGATTAGTAACGTGTCAAAATTCGCGGACGATACTAAAATAGGCGGTAAGGTTGTTAACGAGGACGATAGAAATAGGATCCAAGACGATGTAGATAGGATTATGGAGTGGACGGATAAGTGGCAGATGCAATTTAACGTAGATAAATGTAAAGTTTTGCATATAGGTTCTCGCAACAATAATTACGTGTACACGATGGATGATAGGGATTTAGCGAGCGTTGACGAGGAAGTAGATTTAGGCGTACGCGTAACTAAAGATTTAAAGGTTAGGAACCAGTGCCTGGAGTCTTGCGCAAAAGCTAATAGGATGTTAGGCTTCATAGCGCGTAATTTCGAATTTAAATCGAAGGATATTATATTGCCCCTTTACAAGTCCCTAGTCAGGCCTCATTTGGAATATGCCGTTCAATTTTGGTGCCCGTACTTGCGTGAGGATATTGATAGGTTAGAAAGGGTTCAGCGTCGTGCCACGAAACTTATTCCGGCATTGCGCAATAAGCCTTATGAAGATAGGATTAAAGTGTTAGACTTGTATTCACTCGAAACTAGGAGATTAAGGGGGAGCTTATTGAAGTTTTCAAAATCGTTAATAACATCGATAACGTAAATTTTGACAAATTGTTCACTTTCGATAATAGTAATACTCGCAATAACGGATTCAAGTTGCGTGGCAGACGTTTCATTACTAATATCGCTAAAAACTTCTTTACGTTTAAAGTAATTGATAAATGGAATAATCTTCCCGCGTCAGTCGTTCATTCTACCAGCGTTAATGTGTTTAAGAACCGTCTTGACAGACATTTTAAAAATATTAACGTTGTTTAAAATTAAAAAAGAAAGTTAACAACAGGAGCTCTGGTGGTGTGGTGCTCGAGGATGAGTCTGTTGACGATGAATGCCAGCTTGTGACATGCCAGCGTGTGATGCCAGCAATAAAAAAAAAAAAAAAAAAATTAGACTAACACGAATGTAGATGTAGCTCATAGCGTAAACTAACCCACTTTTTGTTTAACTTTACCTACTTTTTTTTTTTTTTCTTATCCTCCTTACTTTGCATGTCTCTAACTCTTTTCTTGCATGTTTGTAGTTTGCATGGTATGACAGTGAGTTAAGACTGTGTTTGCATGGTTTGTAAGCGTTCTTATTTTACTTCTTTTCATCTTTCACCCCTCTCCTATATTCTCCGACTATTTTTCTGACTTGTCGGCAGTGGCCGGCGGATGATGATGGTGAGACTTTTTCCCTCTTTTTCTGAATGAATGTTAACCCACGAATGATAGGTGTTGCTCCTTACTTAACCCCTTATTCTCCTCTCTTCTCTTAACCCCCTACTCTCTCCTTTCTCTCGAGCTAGCCTTAGAGTGGATCTTAGGGTCTTTGTTAGCCTTAGCTTCTGTAGATCTGTAGAAGACTGGCTCACACACAATAGACTCAAAGTAGCGCCCACAACATCAACCATCACCTTGCTTACAAGCAACACAAAAGAACACCAGATAACTCCACAGCTTACACTAAACAACACCAACATTCTACACACTCACAAGACCAAAATACTTGGGGTCACATACAACACATCATTATCTTTTGCAAACCAGATTCAGGACATTAAAAACAAATGTACGTCAAGACTTAACACGCTTAGGGTACTAACAGGCACAAACTTTGGACACCAGCAGGAAACAACATCACTCATATAAAAACAATATATTCGCTCAGTTATGGATTATGCTAGCCCATGCTGGGCACCCATTATCTCAAACACACACATAAACACCTTACAGACAATACAAAACAACGCACTTCGTATCATTACAACAACAACAATAGAACACCTGCACACAGAAACAAAAATACTGAAAGTTAGGGGACATTTAGACATGAGGAGAATACAATTCGTGGCAGCAGCGACAACTAACCCACAACACCCTTGCCACTACATGTACAATCATGCACCGACACCTCGCACCATTAAGGTAACACCAGAGAGACATTATAACCAAATACTCCATTCCATACCACGCCCCACAGACATCACACAGTACAGAAAACACACGCACACACACACACACACACACCTAACCCACAAAGCACTGACACGACTCGGTCCGAATGCGGTTCTAGGTGCGAAGCCGCCACCCATTAACAGGTCAGAGATCAGCCTGAGCAGATCGGATCGAGTTAACTTAGTACGATTCCGATGTGGACATCACCCCAACTTACAGACATATAAACACAGACCAGACAACTGCACAGACGACACCTGCCATCTGTGCCAGGACGCACCACAAACAATTGAACACATTATGACAGACTGTACCACTCTAACACAACATAGAACACAACACAAAATCACTAGTGCGCTGAACCTCTGGTCCACTCCGGAGAGGGCGATCGGTTACCTGCGTGCCGCCAGCTTGCTCGATCAGGGTGGGCTGATCGGCTAACCAACAACAACATTAAATCACTTTCCATAGAGAAAAGCGATGTGAACTGCGTCCAGCCCTTACGAAACGATATTTTTAGTCTTATGCAAGAGATTCCAACCTTTTAATCTAGAACCTAAGACAGCAGCCTGATTTTTAGATAGATTCAACTCTGACAAGATCATTTAATACTAACTAAGAAATTAAATAAGGTTCATCTGATGAAGGTGATTAAAATTGGGTATCCTGGTCACCTTGTCTGTCCAAAGGTTCATTACGAGAATCATCATCAGGATTATGGAGTGGACGGATAAGTGGCAGATGCAATTTAACGTAGATAAATGTAAAGTTTTGCATATAGGTTCTCGCAACAATAATTACGCGTACACGATGGATGATAGGGAGTTAGCGAGCGTTGACGAGGAAGTAGATTTAGGCGTACGCGTAACTAAAGATTTAAAGGTTAGGAACCAGTGCCTGGAGTCTTGTGCAAAAGCTAATAGGATGTTAGGCTTCATAGCGCGTAATTTCGAATTTAAATCGAAGGATATTATATTGCCCCTTTACAAGTCCCTAGTCAGGCCTCATTTAGAATATGCCGTTCAGTTTTGGTGCCCGTACTTGCGTGAGGATATTGATAGGTTAGAAAGGGTTCAGCGTCGTGCCACGAAACTTATTCCGTCATTGCGCAATAAGCCTTATGAAGATAGGATTAAAGAGTTAGACTTGTATTCACTCGCTACTAGAAGATTAAGGGGGGAGCTTATTGAAGTTTTCAAAATCGTTAATAACATCGATAACGTAAATTTTGACAAACTGTTCACTTTCGATAATAGTAATACTCGCAATAACGGATTTAAGTTGCGTGGCAGACGTTTCATTACTAATATCGCTAAAAACTTCTTTACGTTTAAAGTAATTGATAAATGGAATAATCTTCCCGCGTCAGTCGTTCATTCTACCAGCGTTAATATGTTTAAGAACCGTCTTGACAGACATTTTAAAAGTATTAACGTTGTTTAAAATTAAAAAAAGAAAGTTAACAACAGGAGCTCTGGTGGTGGTGCTCGAGGATGAGTCTGTTGACGATGAATGCCAGCTTGTGACATGCCAGCGTGATGCCAGCAATAAAAAAAATAAAAAAAAAAAATTAGACTAACACGAACGTAGATGTAGCTCGTAGCGTAAACTAACCCACTTTTTGTTTAACTGTACCTATTTTTTTTTTTTTTTTTTTTTTTTTCCCCTCCTTATCTCCTTTCTTTGCATGTCTTTAACTCTCTTTACTTGCATGTTTGTAGTTTGCATGGTATGACAGTGAATTAAGACTGTGTTTGCATGGTTTGTAAGCGTTCTTATTTTACTTCTTTTCATCTTTCACCCCTCTCCTATTTTCTCCGACTATTTTTCTGACTTGTCGGCAGTGGCCGGCGGATGATGATGGTGAGACTTTTTTCCTCTTTTTCTGAATGAATGTTAACCCACGAATGATAGGTGTTGCTCCTTACTTAACCCCTTATTCTCTTCTCTTCTCTTAACCCCTTATTCTCTTCTCTTCTCTTAACCCCCTACTCTTTCCTTTCTCTCGGGCTAGCCTTAGAGTGGATCTTAGGGTCTTTGTTAGCCTTAGCTTCTGTAGATCTGTAGATCGACACCGATGATGATGTAGGTAGCGGTGTCCCACAGGGTTCAGTGTTAGGCCATTGCTATTCGTAATTTACATTAACGACTTAGATGTAGGATTGACTAGTAACGTCTCAAAATTCGCGGACGATACTAAAATAGGCGGTAAGGTTGTTAACGAGGACGATAGAAATGGGCTCCAAGACGATGTAAATAAGATTATGGAGTGGACGGATAAGTGGCAGATGCAATTTAACGTAGACAAATGTAAAGTTTTGCATATAGGTTCTCGTAACAATAATTACACGTACACGATGGATGATAGAGAGTTAGCGAGCGTTGACGAGGAAGTAGATTTAGGCGTACGCGTATCTAAGGATTTAAAAGTTAGGAACCAGTGCCTGGAGTCTTGCGCAAAAGCTAATAGGATGTTAGGCTTCATAGCGCGTAATTTCGAATTTAAATCGAAGGATATTATATTGCCCCTTTACAAGTCCCTAGTCAGGCCTCATTTAGAATATGCCGTTCAGTTTTGGTGCCCGTATTTGCGTGAGGTTATTGATAGGTTAGAAAGGGTTCACCGTCGTGCCACGAAACTAATTCCGTCATTGCACAACAAGCCTTATGAATATAGGATTAAAGAGTTAGACTTGCATTCACTCGAAACTAGGAGATTAAGGGGGGAACTTATTGAAGTTTTCAAAATCATTAATAATATCGATAACGTAAATTTTGACAAACTGTTCACTTTCGATAATAGCAATACTCATAATAACGGATTTAAGTTGCGTGGCAGACTTTTCATTACTAATATCGCTAAAAACTTATTTACGTTTAAAGTAATTGATAAATGGAATAATCTTCCCGTGCCCGTCGTGAACTCTACCAGCGGTAATGTGTTTAAGAACCGTCTCGATAGGCATTTTAAAAATATTAACGTTGTTTAAAATAAAAAAAACTATTAGCAACAGGAGCTCTGGTGGTGGTGGTGGTGGTGGTCGAGGATGAGTCTGTTGACGATAATGCCAGCGTGTGATGCCAGCAATGAAATTATTAAAAAAAAAATTAGACTAACACGAACGTAGATGTAGCTCGTAGCGTAAACTAACCCACTTTTTGTTTAACTTTACCTAATTTTTTTTATCTTATCCTCTCTTTACTTGCATGTCTGTAACTCTCTTTACTTGCATGTCTGTAGTTTGCATGGTATGACAGTGAGTTAAGACTGTGTTTGCATGGTTTGTAAGCGTTCTTATTTTACTTCTTTTCATCTTTCACCCCTTTCCTATTCTCTTCGACTATTTTTCCGACGTCGGCAGTGGCTGGCGGATGATGATGGGGAGTCTTTTTTCTCTTTTTCTGAATGAATGTTAACCTACGAATGATAGGTGTTGCGACTTACTTAACCCCTTATTCTCTTCTCTTAACCCCCTACTCTTTCCTTTCTCTCGGGCTAACTTTAGAGTGGATCTTAGGGTCTTTGTAAGCCTTAGCTTCTGTAGATCTGTAGATCTAAAGTCCATGTCTTTGATGGTTTTGGTACTGACAAATCGTCACAGTGTGAAAGAGGTCGCATGGCTGAGAGTAGATTAGGCTAACGTGTGGTAGCTGTTCATATAGACTTGCAGTAATCTTAATGGAACCTTATTACTGTATAAGACTAGTAAACTACATGGAGTTTAATGCTGTTCACAATCATATTAATTGTTTATCTTTATGAATACAGACATTACATTATAATTACCTCTCTGTCAATTAGTGATGGGACGATTAATCGGAATCGGAATCGAGAATCGGAAGAATCGAGCATTTTTCAGGAATCGGAATCGGAATCGAGAGAATTGTACCATGATTTCTGATTCTTAAAACGATTCTTTAACTTTTAATTGAACCAGTTTTGCAATGTAAACTTTAAAATTTAAATGAAAGAGGATAACAAATTTCATTTTTATTGTATTGTAGCTATACATTAAAACATGTATATCCATGATGTGTAATCAAGAAGATTAAAATGAATTGTTACAACTTACAGTTGATTTTTATTTTTAAACCAATCTATTATAATTTATATTACCATACTCATAATGTAAATAGTTAATCTTACCAGAGTAAAATATGACAATTCCCAGAAAAACAAGTATAGAATTATATTTAAAAATATTGAGAATCGGAATCGGAATCGAGAATCGTATCGGAATCGAGACTTTTTAGTGGTATCGGAATCGGAATCGGAATCGTTAAAAATTTTGGTATCGTCCCATCACTACTGTCAATGACTACACATTCAAGTGTCCTTTAGATATACATGTCTGTGTTATATGTTATTGGACTCGGTTGTCCCCCCCTCCACCCCACCTTCCTCTAGTTGGGGTACCTTGACTATCAATGCGGCGTTGCCACATGTACGGAGTTGCATGTGAGGCGAGGAACATTACATTGGCGTGCAACTGTACAGTAGGCCCAGAGGCGGATTAAGACACCTCGGGGCCCCGGGTCAATGAAGAATATGGGGGCCCTTTTCTTTAGCTTTTTATTAACAATACATGTACAGTACATAGCAGTGGCGTGCATTCAGGGTAAGCTAGGTAAGCGCCGCCTGCCCTAATAAAAATCTTATTAAAGATATTAAAGACAGTACCGTATTTTTCAGAATAATCTACAGTACATACCCACTAGCCAGTTATGAAGTTTATCATTAGCTACTATAATTATATAATATGTACAATTTGTACATATAGTGCGTGTGTTCGCACGCAATACCGCTTACCCTGTAGACGTACCCACCGCACGCCACTGGTACATAGTACATTTACACGAATTATATGTACGGTGCTCAGGCAAATTGAGAAACAAACTTAAAAGAACCTTAACACAGTGTATTTTGCCGTTTGCTAAAACCAAACAGTATTAAACAAACTTTACTTTAGGGCCTATAAAACATAAAATAAAACAAGGAGTTTGCGAAATCTTGAATTATATCATCGAAACTCAGTTGATTGGGGGGCCCCTCAAGCATGGGAGCCTGAGGCTTCAGCCTCAATAGCCCCTGATAATCCGCCACTGAGTAGGCCTATATACCAATCCTGTTAAAACTTACTAATTAGCAATATAGCTACAAAAGTTATAGTAATGAGCATAGGCCTACAGTATGAACCTACAAAAATAGGTCACTTGTCTACAAAGTCCATGTCTAATTGAGAAAATCTTAAGTTAGACCTAGAACAATAGCGTTTGTTGTTCTTCGGGAAGCAGTAAAAACATTTAGTATTTTTGCCACAAGTTTATTTTCACAATGATATATGCACATATTAATCCATTTCTATGTGTCATTATGTGATTTATTTCCTTGTAAACGGACTAAATTATGAGAAATCTCAAATATCTTCCATCTCGCCAAAATAAAATATAATGAATCCTACTCCACCCAACAGGTGGCTTCTGCGCTCAGGGCTGCCACCATTGACATATATATCACGTGATAGAATATCTGATATTGTGCAGGCATCTGTTCGCATGGAAATGTGCACATAATTCATATGCAGACCTGGAAAGTAGCTCGGTTACAAGTAACTAAATTACTGTAACGATTATTTTTTCAGTAACTTGACGGGTAACTGAGTTACTCTCTCGAGAGAGTAATTAATATTTTAGCTCAGTTACTTTCCTCTCGAAACTTGTAATTTTGTAAGTTACAGTTACTCTAGTCTCGCATTTAAAATAAACTTTGTTTGATATGCATTTTTTAGCTTGAAGGTCTGACACCATTGCATAACAGTAAACAGCCGACGATAGCAATACTATCTAAATGTCGCTGCTGTTTGGTGCACAGACCTACAGCTATCCCTCGTTTAACGATTGGGTTACGTTCCTTAAAACACGATCGTTAAGTGAACGATCGTTAAACGAGATCGTTATAACATGGGTTCAATGTAGATACGTTCTTGATGGTCTGACATATGACTCACAAGTACTTATTTGACCTATAATATATGATGTTTGCACAAAATAACACGATAATACGAGTTCAAAATCACTAGTTATCCTCGTGCCGATGTTAGAAGTCACATTTTCCGCTGAGACCTTCAACTCGGGAGCCTTCTTGATGATGGTCGAGACGGTCGACTGGGCTAGGCCAAGCGCTCTCGCGATGGAGTTCGCCCCTTCACCACTCTCATGGCGCTTAATAATGTTCAGCTTAACCTCCAAAGTCAAGGACTTAGAGAGAGCTTAGCCTTACCCGACGATGCAGGGGAAGCAGCCACACGCTTACTCATTTTCAATGTTCACATTTAACACAGTCCAACTTAGCATCAAACAGTCTGCACAATGTTGCTTTGCACTCCACAAAGGCGGCGAATAACACAACGATCACAATCGTGTGCAATCTTACACAAACAATGATGCAGAGTGATGCAGAAGCACGAGCGTTAATAAAAATAGATCGCTAAAGTGAATGATCGTTAAACGAGGGATACCTGTATATGGTTTGGTGCGTGTCAGATAGGCCTACGTAAGCTACGCAGTCTACGCTTTCGTGGGCACGCTTCATGCAGCTCCTGCAGTTATTTTCGATTCGTTAAAAGTGATTAAAGTTAAGTCAGCTCTTAACTTCTTAAGCATTAAATGGTATTTTTGTCATCCAAAAACGAGCAATAAGGTTATTATCTGATGCTGATTTCCTTGATCACTCTAGTGCATTATTTAAAGAGCTAAACCTACTAAAGCTCAACGATATAACCAAACTGGCACATTTTATTTTTATTTACAAGTGTAAGAACAAAATCATTAATTTGCAATGGGTAAATAGATATTTTGTAACTCATCAAGAAATCCACTCGTATCAGACCAGAAATAGATCAAAGCTTGTTATACCTCAATTTAGATTGTCTTCATCTCAAAAACTACCCATTTTCATTGGATTGAAACTATGGAATGATTTGCATGCCGATATAAAAAATATTGTGAATGTAAATTTGTTTAAAACCAAGTTGAAATCCCGATTAATAATGGCATACTAACAAAAATCTACGAATAATGTCCACTAATATTGTTTAATATTGTCGTTTAATATTGTAATACATGTTTTAACTATTAATAATACTTGTTATTAATTAATAATAAATAAATAAATAAATAAGTAAGTAAATAACTAGCTGCTTATTTTTAATAAGACCCCAGTAAAGCCTAAAGCTTAAGGGCCAAATTAAGTAAAATAAATAGTCAAGCTTTACAATTATTCATGTCATTATAAATTGAAAAAATGTATTTATTTTATTAATAAAGGTTATTCTATTCTATTCTATAAACCACCATTCCTGATTCGTTAAAATTGATCGAAAATGGACAAAAACTTTAATCAGGTCTTAGATCTTAAATCCTTTTAATCATGCTTGGGGACATGGCTACAGTTTTTAAATTGGATTTTCGGACGTGACCAAACGCTAAATAACCATGTTATCAGTAAAGATCCTGCTCGTGAAATTAAACACAAGACTCCCTTAGATTACATAATTCCAAGATATTAATCGAACATCATCGAAAAAAGTAGAGCCTGTGCTCCATTTACTCATAGTTATTGTTAATACTTCCTGTTTTATTTTATATATGTATTTGTATTAGTGGGCCGGCCAAGAATTGAAAAGTCCTCTAGAAAAAAAACTTAACGGCGTTTTTTGTTAATAGCAGGCACCCACCTTAGATAAGTAGTATTGAGGATGCCAAACAAGATGTGGGTGGATGCCACTCTCAATTTTGGGTTTGAAGGTCCCATACAAGGTTACAAAAGTCAAATTCTGAAAAATTCCAAATTTTTGCATTTCAGTGGTGGCTCTATGTAACAACGTGTTTAAAGGTGTATCATTAGCACAAAGCATATTTTTGTGATTTTATGGATAATAATTGAATGTAACTATGACTCTGGATGTCTTTATTTCCACTAAAACTACATTTAGCATGCTGGGTGAGGTGCGCATGAGCCTACTACTACCATAGTACAAGTAATAGCATACTTTCACATGTTGAATATTTTCAATGCACTGGCTGGCCAGACATTGGTTTGGTATATGCAATTAAAAGAGTGCAGACAGTGCCAGCTGGTAAAATAATAATAATAATACTGCTAAAGGATAGGTATGTTTCGAATTGTTTCAATATATCTGTGGCTACTACATACTGCCATTCCTACTTGTCTTTGCAGATAGGGAGCTCATCAGCAATGGACCGTGTAGCTGTCATCAAGCGCAAGAGGAAACGTCAGGATGTCAGTAAGGATTGTTGCTTCTTCTGCCAAAGCAGCGCTGGTGACCTGCGCACAGCATCAGCAGAAGGAAAAGCAAGAACTATGACTGTGGGCGATGAGAGAAAGAACCTGGGAGATACCTCTATCTTGATGTTTTACAAAGACTGGAAAGTCATTCCAAGGATGATTTCAATGCATTGGAACTCAAGTGGCATAAATCATGCTACTCTTTATTCACCTCTGAAGGCAAACTCAAAAGGCTGCGAAGTCAGCAGCAGACCATGGGTGCATCGGCGACCACAAAAAGTGCAGGCTCTCAGACTTTTCCCCCAAAGCGTAGACGTTCACCACCAGTGATTGACTGGACCCTCTGCATGTTTTGCCAAAAGAAGACCACAAAGAAACTGCACAGGGTGGAGACAATGGAGAAGTCAGATGATTTGATCCAGCGTGCCAAACACGACCCTGTCATCAGCATACCGTTGTCAGCGGTGAGTGATGTGATTGCAGTTGAAGGCTGCTATCATCTGGCATGTTTGATGACATTTGAGAGACGTACTAGAAAACAAGCGGTGTCAGAGGAGCAGCAAAGGCCTGAAAATGAATGCATGACGAAGCTGTGCAGAGACTTGACAGTAGGCCTGTCTCATGTTCAAAGGCTGCTTGGATCAAACGCCAGTTATGTACGCCCCTTGTCAAGAGGCCCGCTGCTGATTTGCCCTGGAGAGAGCTCAGATTTCATCTCCAAAGCACTGGCTAAGTGTTGTGAACAAGGTCCTGTCACCTCTGAGTCAGAGTCTACTGAAGACGAAGATGCTGATGTCCGCATGTGTGCCACTACAGCATATTCCAAGATATGGTACACGTGGCTCTGAAGGTTCGACAAGATCATCTTGAAACTCCTGGACACTCCGAGACATGGCAAGGTCTTGATCAGGAACATGTTGATCGCGTCATACCCGACAGTCTGTACCTGTTTCTACGATTGCCCTTTGGGGAACGGATGCTGTGGATGAGGGAAGTGAAGAGGACCAGAAAGTGAAGCAGTGTGTGTAGCATTGCCCAGGACATAGTCTATGCAGTCTCCAACCGACGAAAGTTGACACCAAAGCATGTGGGCTTGGGTCTTACTCTGCACCAAGCCGTCAACCTTAGACGGGAAGAACACCTTCCACAGCACTTTACTGATGGTATGGCAGAGAGGCCCCCCTCCACAGCAGAATCATGGTCAAAAGGGTGGCAAGCACAAGAGATCGAAATCTATCAAACCTGATGACCAACAGGAGTTCCAAAGGCTGGACCAGGCTGCCCTCCCATCTGGCAAGAGGCCATCTCCTCCTGGCTACGACACTGACATAGACGACTTGTCACATGAACCTGAGAGGGGCCGAACACGTGCCAAGGACTTGGCCTGGGTGGTGTCACGCATCCATAATGAAGCGATGTCCGTTCCAAGCTGGGGAGCATTCAATCAACCTGTCAGTACTGCGGATCCACCAGTAACGACCGCCGGGATGTTGCCAATCCTGCAGGCACCAGCAGATGACAATGACACCATGACCACCGTCATCAATCGCTTCATGGCCATTTCTGAGTATGTCAGCCAGAAGTACACCATCATCACTGCTGATCAGCCTCTGTACAGCAGGGGTAAGGAACTAGTCTGAGCAAACTCGAAATTTGCCAACGTGGTCTTGCTCATGGGAGGCCTCCATATCTGCTTCAACTTTCTGAAAGCAATTGGTCAACACATGGAAAGTGTGGGACTTGATGACTTATGGACAGAGGCAGGTGTGTACGCGGCAACACTACTGAGACAAGGCTGGACGGCAAGGCCTACTACCGAGCTGTGCGAAAAATGCTCTGTATGAATTGGTCCACAATTAACCCACCCCTTATATCTCCAGTCTAACTATAGAGTAGATCAAGTCTAGCCTAGAGAGGTCAGCCTAGAGATTCCGGAAATGGTCCAGAGCGGGCAGATAAATTGAGGTCCACAGTAGGATTCCTCACCAAATTAGGTTAGGGCAATCTACCTTCACCTTTGTTAAGCTATGAGTTGATGCTGGGTCTTAGGCCACAATGTAGGCCTAACTTGTCTGACCCAGCTTAATTTAATGTGATTAATTTGCTGGGTTAAAAACACAATTAGTCACTTACTGTTAGTTATTAGAGAGTCTCTTTTCTCCTTCCTGTTTAATTGTCGAGAGCGTACTTGCTGGTGGGGATCTTTTTCGTTGTCTGTTCTCGTCCCTTCTCCAGTTCCGTCCTCTCGCCCCGTCCTTCGTTTTCGTTCTGCTTTGTTCTCCTCTTCGCGGGGCTTTTTCCACCAGCGTTGTCTTGGTTTTTTTCCTCGGTTGGTTGAGCGGTAATGTATCTCTATTACCGAGCACGCTCTTCTCACACAGTATATAAATACTAGTGTGGAGAATAACTCTGGTGAGCAACCAATTGGTTTCATCCACCCAGTTATTGACATAAAAGGAATTTAATAATTGTTAGATTAACTACCTACCTACTCAGTGAACCATTTTCGTTACCTCCCAACTACCCACTCATCAGTTTTCCATATACTGGGGGCCCCGGGAGATAAAAATTTTGGTGTCATTGTCACCAATTTTTATGTCTGAGTGTAGACTAGCTAACTATTTGACTGTAAATGCCTGTTAATCTGATTAACAGTGCCTATCCTCACCTTCTCATGGAGAAGGTGTAGCATTTAATTAGAAGAGAAAATATACATCCATAGAATGAAACTGTCTATGGTCTTTACCATAAGAAAAGAAAAAATGAAAGTTAGAAGATAAAATTACAATTCCCCAGCATCTATTTTTTGTTGTAAAAATAGTCGCGCCTTTAATGCTGTTTGTCACTGAGGTCTTGTGTCTGTCCATGTTGTAGTAGGATGCGTTACCACTGCTACTGTCAAAGGAATAGTTACTGGAAGTTCAGTGTCTCCAGTTGTTACTGTCAGTGGAGAAGGTTCTCCAAAGTCCATTGTTTTGGGTCCAGACTCTAAAGGGTACAAAAGAGAAATGTCTCTTGTTGTGTCACCCGTTGAAGTCCTTAATTTGACCACTCTTGTTACCCCGTCTGCCCCTGGTCTGAGTTCTGAAACTCTAGCCAGAGGCCAGTATTGTCTTGGAGTACTGTCATGTATGAGAACAAGGTCCCCTACCTTAATTGTGTCAGACCAATCCTTCTTAGTCACTTGTTTATGTCTCTCCCTTAGACCCATCAAGTACTCAGTTTTCCACTGTTTAATGAAATGAGCTTTAACTCTAGTTAAATGTTGTAACTTAGTCTGGAGCTCATCATGTCGTTGAGTCCAGTTTGGGTCTTCTGAAGAGTCTATATTGTAGTCCGGCAGGAGACTAACTTGTTCTCCCCGAATCAAATGATTTGGAGTTAATGGTTCCGGGTCATTAATGTTGTCACTCACATAAGTGAGTGGTCTATTGTTAATGATGTTCTCAATCTCAGCCAGGAGAGTGAGCAACCCAAATAAGTGTATCTGTTTTTTGCCAATTGCTTTCTTCAAGCAATTCTTTACTGTTTGTATATTCCTCTCCCAGATAGAACCATACCAAGGAGAGGCAACCGGAATATACTTCCACTTTATGTTTGAATTTTGTATATATAATTGTGTGATTTCATCGCTTAACAAGTCGTGGATGACTTGTTCACCAGCCTTGAAATATGTAGCCTTGTCAGTCCAAACTGTCTTGGGTACTGAATGTCGTGCACAGAATCTCTTAAAGACAGCAACAAAAGATTCTGCTGTAAAGTCCTCCACAACATCCAAATAAACAGCTCGTAAGGCGGCACATGTAAACAGTACAATGTACATTTTTTGTTCAGTGTCACCCACCCCTACAGTCAATGCTCCTGTATAGTCAATGCCTACAGTCTCAAAGGGTCTGTTGAGAGTAACTCTCTCCTCTGGCAAAGCAGGAGGATTTGGTTTCCTATAGGGCCTAGCATGAATACGCCTACATGTGACACACTCACTCAGGACTGTTTTAACAGTGATCCTTCCCTTGGGTATCCAATAAGTTTTTCTTAATGTAGTTAGTGTCTGTGGTACCCTCATATGATATACATCATTGTGTGTTTTTCTGATGATTAATGTTGTCAAATAGCTAAATCTAGGTAAAAGGATTGGATGTTTGCTTTTGTATGACAGTTTTGATTTGTCTAATCTCCCTTTACACCTTAGAAGCCTTCCTCATCTCTGAACAAGTTTAGATCCACAACTACTGATGGTACAGGTTCTTTTGTTTGTTTCCCATTAGTTAAGAATTCTAACTCTTTATTGTACTCTTTTTGTTGTGCATGGCCTATCCAGTATTTGGTTGCAACTTCTGTATAATTATGATTGTTTTTATTTAGCTGTTTGTTAATTGTAGTTAAACAGTTGTGAGCAAACCTCAAACAGTAGGCTGTAACCCTGACAAGTTTGTTGAAATCAGAATAAATTTCATAATTAGTGATTGGTTCAACCTTTTCATTTGAAAAGATTAAATTTAATGTCAAGTTAACTTGTTCCACAGGCCATTGGTCTGTATTACAGAGCCACTTAGGTCCCATAAACCAAGTTTTGTTTGACTTCAACAACTTGTAGGATAAACCTCTGGTCAGAAAGTCTGCTGGATTTTGTTTAGTTGGAACATAGTGAAAGTTTACTTGTAGGCTTTCATTAGCTTCAGCTATTTCTTTTAGCCTATTTCTTACAAAGATATTCTTACTATTAATGCTATCATTCCGTATCCAGGCAAGACAAATCTGACTGTCAAGCCAGATGTGGATATGAGTTATGTTCACATCATGGTAAGCATCCTTAAGCAATGAAATGGTTTTAATGGCTAATGCAGCAGCCAATAGTTCCAATTGAGGTATGGTTCGGGTAGGTTTGAGAGGTGCAACTTTCCCTTTTGCATAAATTAGATGACTTTCTGTAGGGCTTACAAGATACGCACAGCACCCATAAGCTTGTGTGCTTGCATCAGCAAACACATGAAGTCTCTGGGGCTTATCCCTAAACCCACAGCACCTTTGAATTTTAATGTTCTGCACTTTTATTAAATCAGCAGCTAACTTCTTCCAAGATTTTTGATTTTCATTTGTTATTGGATCATCCCACCCAACATTTGTCCTCCAAATTTCTTGGAGGAGAATCTTTGATTTTATTGTTGAAGGCAGGAATAGACCCATGGGATCAAAAATTTTGGAAGCCTCTGATAATATTGTCTTTTAGTATTTGCTTCCTCATCAAGTTTAAAACCTTTAGTACAGATTGAATCATGACTGTTAGAAGTTGCATCCAAATACCAGTTCATACCTAAAGTTTTAACTCTGTCTGATGGCTCAGTAAGACCATTATTATCCTTTAAAATCTTTTTGTTTAAATCCTCATCATTTGAAATCCACTCTCTAAGTTCAAAGTTACCTTGTTGCATAATGTTTTGAGAGTGTTCATAGACTTCAGATAATTCAGATTTTGTTGTTGTTGAGCCTATTAGATTGTCTACGTAAAAATGTTCCTTAAGGAAGTTCAATGTTAAAGAGTTATTAAACTGGTTTAAATGATGTCTAATTGTCAATGCTAATAGGCTAGGTGAGCAATTGGCTCCAAACAACACAACATTAAATCTATAGGTTATGAACCCTTTATTCAAATCAAATGGATCCTTGAACCATAAGAACCTAAGTTGGTTCTTATCATATTCATTTTTAAGATTTATTCTCAAAAATGCCTTTGAAATGTCACTTTGTACGGCATATTTGTCTAACCTGAACCTCAGTAAGATCTTCACAAGGTCAGAAATGAGATTAGGACCCTCAATCAGGCAATCATTCAAACTGTGTTTATCACTGTCTTTGAGGCTACAGTTATATACTACTCTGAGTTTTGTTGTTGGGGCATCTTGTCGATAGACCCCCCTGTGGGTTAAATAATGACAACCATCTTTTTTAAAAGGGTTATTTGTTACTTCTTCAATGAAGCCTTTCTGTAGCTGTTCTTTGAAGACATCATTATATGTTTTTATATTATTATCTTGTTTGAGTTTTTTCATTACTTTATATAAATGTCCTTTAGCTACTTTGAGATTGTCTCTTAAAGTTGGACAATTTATTTTCCAAGGTAACTCAATAAAATAACTATTGTCTTTGCACTGAATGGTGTCTTCAAATCTTTCTACCATTAACTGATCTTCTGAAGTTTGATTTGTGTCATGTATACCCACAGATTCTAGTAACCATAAAGTTTGAATTGCCTCATCCAAAGTTTCATTTGATAATGATGAATTAATGTTCTCAGTTGAGATAATATTATTCAAAGTGTTGCTATTCTTACAGGTGTTATGTAGGACTGAGTTGAGGCACATAGTATTTGTTGGTCATGAACTATTTTGGTTTAGGTCTAGGTTGTATTTGGATAGATCACCCAAAGGGGCTATCCCTGATGGAGTCTGAATAGCTATACCATTACCTATCTCTACTATGCCCTTATGAATAAGATTAATATAATCTGCCCCCATTAACATTTCAATGTTAGCTACTGTGTTGTTAGTGATATGTCTATCAGCTATTTTGTAGTGTTTTCCCAAATGATTTATGGTTTGTTCTAGTTTGGGTATAACCAGTTTGTTTTGTCCTACTTTAGAAATAATAACTGCTTCAATTTTCTCTAATTTACTTTCTAAATGTAGTTCCAGGTCAATTGTCTTATAGCTATTTTTGTCCGAGTTATCCTTAACAAAGGATGCAATATTGAGGTTTTGTTCATTCGGGTTTGGTGTCAAACCCAATTTATTAACTACATTTTGTGAAACAAATGTTTGTTGAGAACAACAGTCTATAAGACATCTCACTGGAGTGGTGCTACCCTCACTATTCACTAAGTCCAAAGTAATAGTTGGTAAAAGAATCTCAGTGTTTTTGTTACGTTGTTTGAACAAACAGAATGTCCCATGAAAGTGGCATTTTCTTGATTACCTTTGTTTGGGGGGTATCTTTTGAGTTTGAGTACTATTGTTTGGACACTTTGGTGAATCACACATTGATGAGACATGTCGTAAACTTTTACAAAACTTACACTTGAATCTTAACCTAGATTTACAGTCTTTCTTATAATGTCCCTGGCCAGTACACTTTTTACACAGGTTCAACTGTTCACATCTTTTAGCTCTTTGGTTAAAGTCTGAATATTTGTCACACCCAGTACTACTGTGTTCATTACTTGCACAAAATTTGCAATGTGGTGTGTAAGTTGAGGCAGCAGTTACATTAAAGTTCTGTAATGTAGGTGTTCGTGTATTACAGTTGGTCACATTTGATTCTACACTGTAAAGTTTTGTCTGTTTGGCTGTAGCTAGTTGGTCTCTGGGAACAGTCTTTGGTTTATCCATAGTCTGGGTCTTATTTTGTGTTGGAAAATCTCTCAATTTGTAATTAGTTAGGATATTGGGGAAGTGTTTTCTTATATCTTCCAGATTAGGATAATTTTCTCCCGTCTTTAGAATTAAAATGTCTTTAACCCTCAAAGGAAGGCACCTAAGAACTATGCCTTGTATAATCCAAGATGAAGCTTTAATATCTATCTCATTGCTAACCAGTTGTCCTATAATAGCTTCTAATTTTGTATAAAAATTTTCCATATCACTATGGTTATCTTTTATGGGTGCAAAATCAAAAATTTGTTGAGATAATTCGTATACAATCTCATCTTTATTAATGTAATTACGTTTTAAGAGATCAATAGCTACTTCATATGAATTCCCTACGGCTGGTAAATAGGCTATCAGGTTATAGGCTGGGCCTTTAAGGAAACTAGTTAAGTAGCTAAACTTTTCAACAGTTGAAATATAAGGTTTATTACCTATTAAACTCTCAAATTTGTCAATGAAAGATGGGAATTGTACCGTGTCCCCTTCAAATGTTGGTACTAGCAAAATGGGTAACTGAGCCCTCAATTCTTGTGACTCAGGATTTAGCATGCCACTTAAATTTTGTTGAAGGTTAGCTCTACTTTGATTAAAATCAGAATTAGGTTTATTTGGTGTTAAGTCAGTCAAACGAGACCGTAGTCTCCTTATTTGCTGTTCAATTGAGATTACCTGATCATCATTATCAGCGTAAAGGTCTATCAATTGTTCTTCAGCCATTTCGGATTCAACTAACTCTGAAATACTCTCATTAATGGCTATTATTTCCTTCTTTTTAGTTTCCAATTTAAGAATTACACACTCTAAATCTTCCTTACCTGGTTGTGTAATATTGTTAAAAGTGTTCACAGCCTTTGTAACAGCTCCCAACTTTGCCCCCCTTATCTTTTTTAACTTTTTCAATTCCGCACTGTCCATGTCTAAGTCAAAATTGTTTAACTGGGGATCGTAATGAAATAGAGGACAAGAAGAAATTACCAGAGAAGAGAGAGCACAGACAAAACAGTCAAGTTTAAATTTGGTTTAATCCCCACCAAGTATTTATGTGTCACTCAGGTCTAAGCTTATAAGAGAATGAGACTCCTTAAATGTAAATGTTTCCTAGTTAGGCCCTAGGTTGTAGACCTAATTAGGCTTGATTAGGTTAGGCTTAGGCTAGACCATTTAGCCTAATTCTGCAATTTTTGTTAAGTAAGGTTAAGGTTTGTAAATTCCCCACACACGGACCACCAATGCGAAAAATGCTCTGTATGAATTGGTCCACAATTAACCCACCCCTTATATCTCCAGTCTAACTATAGAGTAGATCAAGTCTAGCCTAGAGGGGTCAGCCTAGAGATTCCGGAAATGGTCCAGAGCGGGCAGATAAATTGAGGTCCACAGTAGGATTCCTCACCAAATTAGGTTAGGGCAATCTACCTTCACCTTTGTTAAGCTATGAGTTGATGCTGGGTCTTAGGCCACAATGTAGGCCTAACTTGTCTGACCCAGCTTAATTTAATGTGATTAATTTGCTGGGTTAAAAACACAATTAGTCACTTACTGTTAGTTATTAGAGAGTCTCTTTTCTCCTTCCTGTTTAATTGTCGAGAGCGTACTTGCTGGTGGGGATCTTTTTCGTTGTCTGTTCTCGTCCCTTCTCCAGTTCCGTCCTCTCGCCCCGTCCTTCGTTTTCGTTCTGCTTTGTTCTCCTCTTCGCGGGGCTTTTTCCACCAGCGTTGTCTTGGTTTTTCCTCGGTTGGTTGAGCGGTAATGTATCTCTATTACCGAGCACGCTCTTCTCACACAGTATATAAATACTAGTGTGGAGAATAACTCTGGTGAGCAACCAATTGGTTTCATCCACCCAGTTATTGACATAAAAGGAATTTAATAATTGTTAGATTAACTACCTACCTACTCAGTGAACCATTTTCGTTACCTCCCAACTACCCACTCATCAGTTTTCCATAGCTGTGAGAGGTCACCAGCTGACGTATGAGGCACTGTGGCGCATCAAGTGGCAGATGTTTGAGTCATGGCTGGCTGCAACTGGCAACGGAGATGAGAACGTCAAACAGTTTGCCCTCAATGTTGCTTCGCTTTTCAAAGACAGCTGACATAGATGAGATGCGCGATGCTGTTGACAATTTCTCAGACGTTTTGGCAGATGAGAAATTCCACATTCTCATGGAGGAATTCAATGACCAGCACTGAAAATCCCAACTTCATGCTGTGGTCATCCTACATGGAAATGGTAGAGATCCTACTGGCCTTCATCAGGGCTTAGAGAGATGGCATGTGGAGTCTCCACATAGAAGCTTTTGCTGCAATGCTGCCTTGGCTAACTATCTATGACCACACAAACTATGCACGTTGGGGGCCGGTCTACTTGGCCGATATGAGAGGTCTTGAGAAGTCAGCACCAGAAGTTCATGCAGAGTTCTGTAATGGGAACTTTGTCATCAAGAGGACGGCGAAGCGCTTCAACCAAGTTCCAACTGATCAGGCAACCGAATGGATAAATCGTACATGCAAGATGCACAATGGTATCATCGGCTTCACAAAGACTGACCAAGCAAGAGACAGGTTCTGCATCACATGGGCAGGGCGGTCGCGCATCTCTCAAGACACAAGATGCCTCTTCTTTCTTCAAGATGATGATGGGGAAGCCACCTTCACTCGGGTTGACAGTCTGCCTTCTCGCACTAGGCGTGACGCTCATGATATCATGAAGCTAGTTCAGCAGTTGAAGCAGTTTGACGTCTTCAACGTTCACGTGAGTGAAGCAGGAGATACAGATGCCGCCACTAACATCCCACTTGTTTCACTGGCAACCCTGCACCCACAGATGTTGTGGAGAACCTGCTGACAGCTCAGGATTGAGGAAAGCAGCATGTAATCGGCTTCATGAAGGAGAGACTGAGTGAACAGATAGTAGGCTTCCATGAAACAATGAAGAAACATCGGTCGAAAACCTTCGCTGATTTGTACAAAGCTACAGTTTCCACCAAGCAGAACATGCAGAAGACCATCAAAACTGACAGAAAGCTACTACAGCGGCTCCTGAATGCCGCGACCGCAGGTCGCATGGTGGAGATGGTCAACGTCTTGAAGCATGAACTGTCCGCAGTCCCATTTAGTCTGGCGAAGGCAGGAGGAGAGATGAATTCGACATCGAAGTCTGAGTTGATGAACATCCTGATGGCTCAGCAGACCATAAGCTCAGAGGTTCCAACCTCTGATCTGAAGACCTGTGTGATGATAGATGGCCATGCACTCATCCAAGCTCTTGGCAAGCCTGGCGGCTGTCGGACATTCGGCGACTATGCTGAAGTATTCTTCAAGGCCGTGACGAGTTATTTCAATGAACACACAACAAGAGTTGATGTCATCTTTGATCGGTACGCAGGGGAAGGATCGATCAAAGCAATTACCAGGACAAAGCGTGCAAGCAAGAAGAAACCGATTCGGAAAGTTATTGATGGCCCACAAGTTCCACTGCCTGAAGTGTGGAAAAACTTCATGGCCCCGGATACAAACAAGGCTGACCTAGCCTTGTTTCTGTCTAACGTCATCACTGAGAAGGACAGAGATCTTCAAGATGTCAGCTGGTGACAGGGGGTGGCTTCTCTGAAGCCACTGAAGTACGGTCAACCAGGCGACATGACGTTCCACTGCATAGCAACCATGAAGAGGTGGACACCAGGCTCATCCTTCACTCGTGATGCAGCGTCCCAGGGCTATGAACGAATACTGGTAGTGTGCAGAGATACTGATGTAATGGTGCTGCTGATTCACTTCGTTTGCACCAAGGTCGCTGAAGTGTGGATGCTATGCGGAACGGCCAAGAACCGAAAATGCTACCCCGTGCACGATGTATTCAAGAGTTTGTCGCCCCCAGTCAGGGACAACCTGGTCAGCTTCCACGCTTTGACCGGGTGTGACAGTCTCGTCCTTCAGTGGTCATGGAAAAACGAAGTGTTGGAAGGTGTTCAGTGACCACCCACTCCTGCTGCACGTCATTGGTCGAGATGGAGATATCGCAGATGTTGAAAAGTTTGTGTGTCATTTGTATGGCACCCCGGAACAACACAGTTGATGACGCCAGAGTTCACCGTTTTGGGAAGGCCAAGAAGACTCTGGAAATGCTCCCACCGACAAAGGATACCGTGGAGCTCCACGCCAAGCGAGCAAATTACAGGCCAAAACATGGCTCCAGGCTGACAAAGAGCACGTAGATGTTGAAGATCCAGCGGACATTTCAGCTTGGAAGATGGGAGCCTCCTACCAGTGTGGACAAGACTTCCTCCAATCCCTGAAGCCTGCTTGGAGCTTGTTGCTTGTGGTTGCAAGAAAAAGTGCAAGACAGCTAGATGCAACTGCTTCAAGAAAAGGATGAAGTGTACGACAGCTTGTGGTTGTGACGACAGTGGTTGCTGTGACCCAGCTGGACAGTAGATCTATGTCTCTCTTCTGGGCTGAAATCGAGAGAAGCTGGAATGTGCTGTAAGGAACTAATAACTCTGTTCTTAAGTGATTGCAATCCACACAACTGTGACTGTCAGTGCAGTATTTCGGTACTGTTCATCAAGAAACGTGAACTTGTAGATGTTACTAGTGTGTAAACTGTATAGTTATGGGGCTATATTTACTGCTTTGTGATTTAGTTGTGATAATTCTGTTACTGTGAGTACTTAATTCATGCCATCAAACTTATTAGGCACTAATAATGTTAAAATAATTTTTTTGACAAACAGACTTGCTCAATGTTTTTTTTTCGCCAATTAAAATAAAAAAAAATTACATTTTTAGCACAATTTCGGTCGTGATTAACTTTAATTTGACCTTGAGTTGGTAATTCGGATGGAATAAGCGTGTCATTATGTTTTTCTATCACTAAGTGTGGCAAAATGAAACATTTGGTCAAACCAATTGGCTCAGAATATTTTTTTTAAATTAAAATTAGAAAATATCATTTTTTGCACAGTTTGACCTCGAAAAAGCCAAAAGCGAAAGTGGCATCCACCCTCATTTTATTCCTCACCCACAGGTACATTGATTTAGCATGGGTGCCAGCTATTAACAAAAAACGACGTTTAAAGTCGATTTTTGAATTTTGGCCGGTCCACTATAACGTGGGATGTGCGTAGCTGCATTGCCTATCCCGATATCTGCAGTGCCCTTTTGCGTAGTATTTACAGACGGTATTTTCTAAACTTCTATTTCTTGTCATCTGATTATTTTCTGTTTTTAATTTGGGTATTATCATTATTTTTATTATTTTCATTATTGTTATCATTGTTTTTACTATTATCCTTGTCATTTCTTACGCTTTCAGTATTTGCATAGTAGTATGACCGCGAAAGGTAGAGTGCAAATCAATTGCAATGCATAATGATCAATGTTGCAAGGGGGTGGGGGAAGGGGATTGGCACCCGTGGAGGAGGGGTATGCAAGCAAGGGGAGGGGGGTTATCCCCCAGGTGCATGAAGGGGGGAGAGTGGGTTTGAAGGGAGACCCAGGAGAATGACCTCCCCCAAAAGGGGTACCCAAACCTGACCTAGGGAGGTAACCTAAGAGAGAGGAGGAGATCTTTTCGCTGGCATGTCTCATGGCATACTGAGGTTCTTGACCTCCTCAGTTGGCTTAGAAGGCTTACTCTGCCTTAGAAGGAGTGTATATGTATATATATTAATGGATAGGAGAGCATGCAAGAATGCAGAGCCAGCCATCTGCCAGTCAGTTGGCTTGTTTAGAAGACAATATATATATATATATATACTGTGTGTATATATATATATATATATATATATATATATATATATATATATATATATACACACAAACTCAGAATGGTCCCCTGAGAAACTTATGTTGAACACAGACCGTGCATGGAACAAGGAACTCTTCTGGGAAATTACATCCACTATAGTTCGAATAAGTAATGATAAATGACAAATACTGTAGTTTTTTCTTTTTCATGATGGAAAGCCCAACGTGGGCACCGGGTTACTCGCAAAGAGGCCCAAAATATAGCTTCCCTCACCAGCTATCTGCAAAGCAGATAGGATCCAGCTTTGGGACAGGATCCAGGGTTTACAGCTTATACCTAGCCTACTACATTCAGAACCTCAATATACGCAAGAAACTCGTTGCATTCACGTCGGATTGAATACATCAAAGAAAAAGGGGTAACTATTGTATTTTTAGCCAAAAAACAAAACTTAAACCTCAACCGGGACATTGAGCGTCCACTTTTCAAGGCACATAACACGTCCGTTTAATATACACAAACTCAGAATGGTCCCCTGAGAAACATATGTTAAACACAGACCGTGCATGGAACAAGGAACTCTTCTGGGATGTATTCAATCCGACGTGAATGCAACGAGTTTCTTGCGTATATTGAGGTTCTGAATGTAGTAGGCTAGGTATAAGCTGTAAACCCTAGATCCTGTCCCAAAGCTGGATCCTATCTGCTTTGCAGATAGCTGGTGAGGGAAGCTATATTTTGGGCCTCTTTGCGAGTAACCCGGTGCCCACGTTGGGCTTTCCATCATGAAAAAGAAAAAACTATAGTATTTGTCATTTATCATTACTTATTCGAACTATAGTGGATGTAATTTCCCAGAAGAGTTCCTTGTTCCATGCACGGTCTGTGTTTAACGTGTATAATATATATATATATATCTGTATTAAAAGCACACACACACTTCGTATATAACTTAATCAGATGCATGTAAAGAAGAATTAAAAGAGTTCTATCCCAATAGCAAAATATATAGGAGTATGCCTTCCTTAGACTAACGGACAGCCCCCAAAATACAGGGTGTTTATAAAGTCCCTATCTATTTCAGTGAAAACGTAGCAAAAAGGGTAAAATTCAATAATATAATAGAAGGCATGCATTTAATGAATACTTAAGCATATAATTCTACATGAGCACCATCTTCTACAGTACTACTTCTTTCACCACCTTTCTCTACAAAAAAAAAAAAAAATGGTGTCAATAATCCAGCAGGGTTGAAAGCACCTTAAACAGAAAAAACAAACAACAAACTACAGAGTTCGAATCTGTCAGCAGCATTGCGGAACACATTTTGGAGCATGGCAGGGGTTACGATAGAGCACGTAAATGTCCCAGCTTCATTCAAATGGCATTTTAAAAACCGTCGTCTTTCAACAAGATGGGGCACCTTGTCATTACGCAAACATTGTTCGGGAGTACCTAAATGAACGATTTCCACATCGGTGGATCGGACGTGGAGGCCCTGGGCAGCTCGATCTCCTGATCTAATGCCCTTGGATTTCTTTGCATGGGGCTTTAGTAGGTATCAACACGATTGCAAGAACAGAATAAAAATGAGAAATCTTTCACCAGACATATTTGGCAACTATCTCCACCAGCTAGCGCTAAAGTTGACAACGGGGTCTTTACTCTTTATACCAATATTGTTGTTCTAAACGTATTTTACTAATCAGAATATTATACTAATGAATTTATTTTTCGTCTTTTACCCGCACATTAAAGAAGAATTATCTGAAACAAATCCCATATATATAATTATTACTTCTTTACATACATCAGCTGCCGGAAAGTTGTTACATGCATCAATACACAGTACCCATCTAACAATTTTATTTATTAGTCCGGTAGCACACCCTGATTTTACTGGAACCCTGCATTGTTTGTTATAAAGCAAATATTTACATATTTTGTAAGCTTATACTACCCCATTCAAGAATCCATCGGGTGTACACCTGACCCCCGCTTGGCTTTTTCAATATGGCCGCCATTTTCCAAGATGGCCGGCGAAACTGAAAAATCCCATATCCTGGTCAATACTTGATGGATTTTGATGATCTTTGTGTCATTTCTAGGAGTTTTTAGGATGATGAGTCGATCTGGAGGGGTTGCAGATACTTTGGGAGTCGTTTTGACCCACATTCGTCAATACTCAAGGTAATTGGAGGTCAAACGCCCCCGAAATAAGGAAATCCCATATCCCGGGCAGTCGTGGAGATATTTGGTGATCTTACTGTCGTTTTTTATGGTTTTGGGCGAGACTGAGTAGTATATAGGGTTTAAAATGAAAGCAGGGATTATTTTCCCATGGTAAGGTGAATTCCAATATGTCTAATTACACTGGTATGCATCAATTTTTGCTGTCAAGGGTTTTGTAAGTGATTCTTAGAGATTTCCTGCTGATTTCGAATCTGCAATCCGTTTTTCTCAAAATCAGCTCAGGTTATCGGCTATGGCCTCTAAGTAAAATAGAATTTTCGTGATTTTGTCAAGCGGAATTGGAACAGTACATCTAATCATATCACTTGTTTCACTTGTATATCTTTTTTTACTTTTTCAGGCATATAGATAAAAATATTTCATAATGAATAGAGCGTGTAAAAATGATCCCAATAGATCTGCTACATAGTGGGACGGTTACCATGCCAAATAACCAGTCCAAATCACTAAATTTGTGAAGACAATGTATAGAGCATACTTTGGAATTAAGCTAGGGGACCAGGACAAAAATTTCGCCCCTCATATGTGCTGCAAGACGTGCATTGAAAATTTGAGAAGATGGAGCAAAGGCAGAGCGAAATCTTTGCCTTTTGGAATTCCCATGATTTGGAGAGAAGGAAAGGATCACGTGACAGATTGCTATTTCTGCATGACAAACCTCCAAGGTGGGCTTATAAATTTATTTTTCTTAAATATTTTGAAATCCTCGTATGAAACTTGACATAATATTCACCATAATGTAATATACACCATATATAATAATATTCACCATAATGGTAATCATACATTTACATATACATATTGTTATAGAAAATACATTTACACATACATATTGTTATACAAGTTACATTTACATATACAATGATTGTATATTTTCTTTCTTTTTCATTCATATTGTCCCCGAAGGGACAATATGAATGAAAAAGAAAGAAAATATACAGACTCCATCGACCTATTTCATATCTTACAGACCGCAGCCTTCCCTCACGAGCCGCCACTGTCTGAATGCTTCTTCTATTTCATATGCAAGTTTTATATCCATGTTTCTGTGTTTCTATTTTCAGGAGTTAACAAGAAGAATAAACACATTGTTGTATACCCTGACATTCCTTCTGCTATGAGACCTGTACCCCATGGTCCTGGAATTCCAATACCCGACCCACCTCAAACCCTGGACTTCGATGATTCTGATGATGAGTCAATGACCAATGCCAATGACCAGTCCCAGTCGTATATACCTCAAAATACCGCTTCAAATGAGCCGAGGCCTCTCAACCAGGCCAAACTTAATGATCTTACCAGGGATTTAGGACTTTCCAAATTAGCTGTCGAGATCTTGGGCTCACGACTTCGAGAGGACAACTTGCTGGCTCCGGGAACAACATTCTCCTGGTATAGGAAACGAGAGGAAGAATTCCGCAAGTTTTTTGCAGTGCACGAAAATACCTCTTCCTTAGTGTACTGCTGCAATGTTGAGGGGCTAATCGAATCCTTGGGCCTGCCATATAACGCATCAGAATGGAGGCTATTTATAGACTTGTCTAAACGAAGTTTGAAAGCAGTACTTCTCAACATTGGGAATAGGGTTGCATCAGTCCCTGTAGCACATTCCGTACAACTTACTGAGAGCTACGATAACATGAAAATTTTACTGGATGCTCTCGTATACGACCAACATAACTGGAGGATCTGTGGAGATTTGAAGGTAATACTAATATCATAAGTAAACTATTGCTATTGACTATGTTGTTTTTCCAAAGGTTATTTGAGAGCGTATAAGAACACTTAACTTCCCCACAGAAGTGATACAGTCCAATGCATAGATTTTTTTATCTGATAGAACAAATTCTCTAAATTCTTTAAATATTTTCATTTTTTTTCAGATTGTGGCATTTGTATTGGGAATGCAAGGGGGATACACGAAATACCCATGTTTCCTCTGCAAATGGGATAGCCGAGCGGATGAGAAGCACTATGCACAGCGTGAATGGGCATCCAGAGAGAATTTTGAACCTGGGTCGCATAATGTCGTTTTAGTGCCCCTTGTACCACCAACAAAAATTTTGCTCCCACCACTTCATATTAAGCTGGGCTTGATGAAAAATTTCATCAAATCAATGAATAAGGAGGGTTCAGCATTCCGATATCTCGAGAGTAAATTTTCTCATATATCTGATGCTAAACTAAATGCTGGGGTTTTTGATGGTCCTCAAATTCGAACTTTGATCAAGGATACTCAGTTCGAAAACGCAATGACTCCAACTGAGAAGAATGCCTGGCAAGCATTCAAATCAGTTGTCACTGATTTTCTTGGCAAGCGTAGAAGTCCAGAATACGAGTCCGTTGTCGAAAACTTGATGGAAGCTTTCAAAGCTCATGGGTCGCGCATGTCCATAAAAATGCACTTTTTGTGGTCCCACTTGGACTATTTTCCTGAAAATTGCGGGGATTATAGTGAGGAACAGGGTGAACGATTTCACCAAGATATCAAAATAATGGAAGAGAGGTACCAGGGAAACTGGAATATCAATATGCTGGCGGACTATTGCTGGTGTTTGAAGCGAGACGTGCCCGAAGAAAAACACAGACGGAAAGCCAAAAAAACTTCATTCCTTCCTCAATAAACTTTTTTCCATATTCATTGTATGAATAAAAGTATTTATTCACACAATGTTTTCATTTTTCACGAGTGTTCTTATAATATTACTCGTATCCAGAGATGGGCACGATCTTGATCTTCAAGATCAGATCGTGATCTTGAAGATCAAGATCGTGATCTGATCTTGATCATGAAGATCACTTTTATTATGGTGATCTTGATCTTGATCTAAGATCACTTTATTTCTTGTGATCTTGATCTTGAAGATCACTTTAGACTTCAAGATCACTTTTAATTTCAGATTCTTAAATATGCCGCTATGCGAATGTCATTTGTTTTTTGTCCAAGCGACATCTGGTGGCAACTTGTTCAACACCGACTGTTTATGTTTTCTGTTAGTTGGGTGACTTGCGTCATGCGTGGGCTCATGGAAGGTGTAGTTGCTGTGGAATTTAGGCTCGTAAAAAGTGTAATTTACTGTGCAATTATGTTAAAAGTGTTCTATTAATATATTATTATATATAGGCATAAAATATAGCCTATAGGTCCGTATTCATAATAAATTAATTCTAAACATATTTTATTTACAGATTGAATTTTTTAATAATGAGTGCAATTTTACAACTTCAACAGGCTCCCAAGGGAACCAAATATTCTAGGTTGTCACCAGAACAGTATTCAATATATTTAGATAACAATGTTGGTAATAAGGAAAAAACTGGAAACAGTATCAAAGTTATTTGTAGGCAGTGTACAAAGAAAACTAAAATTCTGTCTGCTGGCCTCGACTCAACAAGCAATCTTCTGAGGCACCTCAGGGTTAGTACTACTTAGTAACTAAGTAGTAAGTAGCAACATTAACATAATGGTTCAAGTCATATTTTAAGTGACTGGTGCCATACAAGACTAATGTTACATTTACATAGACGTCCATTTGAATATATTGTGCACTTCAGATATTAATAGATTATGGACTAGTAACTACATTAAAAACTGCCGATATCCAACTATAATAAAACGCCAGGTGTATCTGTCTTTCTCTCTGTCTGATCCATGTCTGTAATTTCTCCTATTTAGTTACTGAAGGACGAAATTCGGCTTTCAATTTAACATAGGATAAAAATGCACTGATCATGGTGAAAATAATTTTAAAGATAACAAAATTTTAGAATCTTGTTAAGTATTAATTTCAACTAGAAGTTTGATACTCTGATAAATATTATACAGGGTGTTCAAGAAGTCTCTCCGCATGATAAATTTATTTTCTTGTGCAGAAACTACATTCGGATCTTTTGGGTGAATATGAATCGGAGAAGAAATCTCGCAAGCGTCCAGCTAAAGAAGAAGATGCCAGCGGCAGCAATGCTGGCCCTGCCAAAATTGCCAAGCAGTCAACACTAAGCATGTTCCACATTTCCAAGCAAAAACCAGGACCACCAATATGCAAGGATATCCTTGAAAAGAAGATTCTCTCGCTTGTGGCTAATGGGCTCCTACCATTGAGCCTAGTTGAACTACATGAATTTAAGGATCTTCTTTCATGTTAGTATAACTCAAATATTTTGCTATTTTTTCCATAGCTAATATCTGATTAAAATAATTAATCATATTATTTGTATGAACATTAGACTATCGCTAGCCTAGCTAAATATTTTGATATTTTTTCCATAGCTAATCTATTGTATTTGTTTTAATTTTTAAATATTTTTTTCAGACGTCAACCCGGCTGTTCAGGTGCCATCTAGACGCACCCTGGCTAGATCTCTTACAACAACAACCAGTACAATGAAGGAAGACATACAAGCAAAACTGGCAGCAGTTGACCATGTGTGTGTTACATGCGACATATGGTCAACTAATCACCGCAGTTTCATGGGAGTCACTGCGCATTGGGTATGCTATTGATTTATTATTATTTTTATATAATTGATAAATTGACCATTGGTGATAGACTGATAGTCTGATAGACTTATAGTATAATCTTTTCAATTATTCGACATGTGTTCCTCATTCATTAATTTGGTGAGTCTTGATTTTGCTGTGATTCACAGTAATTTCACACTAATTCACTGATTCTGTCATCTGTCATTGTGTCTGATTCACAGCAAAATGTGGAAGAGTCCATATTCACAGGCTGTGAATATGGACTCTTCCACATTTTGCTCTTATGGGATGGGTCACTGATGTGGTGGTATGGTAGGCGACTCATCGCTGAATTGCCTCCTTTATATCACATAGTTCTTCTCTTCAATGTTTGGTGGCGCAGTTTAGCTGGTGCGTGTCTAACCAATATTATTAAATTAAGCTTAAAAAAATGTTCATACAAACATTGATTTTATATTCTTACATTACAGATCAATGATGACTTGTCGCGAGGATCAGCTGCACTGGCATGCCGAAGATTTCGTGGAACACATAGCTTTGATAAAATTGCTGGAATATTGGACAGGATCAACTCGGAGCATGGTTTATCTTATAGAAAAGTTGTATCTACAGTCACCGACAATGCATCGAACATGGTGAAATGCTTTAAAGAGTTCGGTGTTCGTGTTCAGAATCGTACTGACGACATTGATGAAGATGATGCAGATGAAGATGATGATGAAAAAGATTCAGATGAAGAGGTTATCATCAGCAACTTTCCTGAACATTCAGGAGAGCATGGAGAGGAGTCAGTGAAACTATCATCCCATATTCGATGTGCCTCCCACACATTGAACTTGGTAGCAACAACTGATGCAGATAAAGGACTGAATTCACCTGGACTAAAGAAGATAACGCATTCTGCAATGGGAAAATGTTCGGCGCTGTGGAATGCTGCTGGTAAACCCAAGTCAGCAGAAAAAATACAGGAAATAACTGGCGTCCAATTTAGGTACCCATGCGTCACCCGATGGAACTCAATGTACGACTCATTAAGCCAAATATATAAACATAAGAATGACGTGAATGTAGCTCTTGAAGAACTGAATCTACCCATCCTCAAAGACAATGAATTGGAATTTATTTCAGAATATTTTCTGTTCTAAAACCAATTGCAGCAGCCCTCAACAAATTACAGGCAGAGAAAGAATGCTACTACGGTTGTCTTCTTCCAACAGTCCTAGTGACTCAAGATGCCCTCGCAAGATTGGAGCCTATCCAACCAAACGACCTGCGCTTGAGACACTGCATGCCATTACTGGCAGCAGTCGTCTCTGGCTTCAATGCCAGATTTGGTCATTTTTTGTCGTTGAGCCCCGAGGTAACTGATGCCGTTTTGGCCTCAGTATCTCATCCGTATTTCAAACTTAGATGGATATCATTGTTGCAAGGGCCTAATTTCGGCGATCATGAAGCAATCAAGTCTCAAGTAAAAGACAAGCTGCAAATGGCTGTAAGAAATTGTAATTCTGACAGCAGTGGTAATATTTCGGTGAACTCAGACTCATCATCTGAAGACGATTTCTTCAGAACTATGGACGTCATTCTCTGCTCCTAACAACAAGGAAGACTTGGAAGTCCTCAATTATTTGCAGGACACCAGTAAGGCACTCGACTCTTTAGATAGGTATCCTGCTATAAAGAAGATCTTCAAGAGGTATAACACCACGCTACCTTCCTCTGCACCAGTGGAACGGTTGTTTTCGTTTGCTGGCATGGTTCATAGCCCCAAACGAAGTCGTCTCTCGGATGGTAACTTTGAACAATTGGTTTTGCTGAAAGCAAATGTTTACAGCGGTTGAACATTAAATTAACACTCTTAACTTGCGGTTTTTACCCTTATATTGTCAGTAATTGCGTACTGCAGTAAAACTGTAAAATTAAATTCTATGTAAAAAATGTTTACTTATACTATATGCTGACCATTCATTGATATGGGTTATGGACCTGGTGAAATGAGAATTGAGAAAAATAGAACTAAAAACTATATGTAGGTCATTTAATAGTTTTTTCTTTGCTGATAAGTTATGATAATACTAAGTTTTAAGTTTACCACCTGAAAAACTGAAAGGGGAATCGTCAATCCCCGTGGTTTAGATCAGGTGACATGGGTAGGATGCGATGCTTGTATTGCCTCAGCCCTCAGGGGAGTATTAGGAGTGATACTTTTCAGGAGTGATTAACAAAATAATTTGTTTTTGTTTACTCTACAAGAGTACAACTTTTTTCAATTCATATAAAAGTGATCTTAAAAAGTGATCTTGAAAAGTGATCTTCAAGATCACGATCTTGATCTGGATCTTCAAGATCACATTTTTCTGGTGATCTGATCTTGATCTTCAAGATCACATTTTTCTGGTGATCTGATCTTGATCTTCAAGATCACCAAAGTTGGTGATCTTGCCCATCTCTGCTCGTATCTACAGTGTTTAAGCTAAAAAAAATCAATAAATTTGGGGATAAAATTGGACTTATAATAAATGGCCAATAGAGAAAAAACCTGACCTGATTGAGGAAAACCAATGTCATTTTCGAATTCAGCATGGTCGAATTATATAATATGAGTTGAAAAAACCCTCACAGCAGACAAAAAAATTTCATATGCATACCAGTGTTATTCCTCTTATTTTTTTTCAGGTTGTTGAGATTATTGATGATGGTGCTGCCCACCTGGTGGCTTAATGACGTCTAGGTTGTGCTGATTCCAAAATTGTTTTTTGACTGCTGAATATGGAGAATATACCAGGTGAGCATTGTTTAGTTTTCATTTGCTGAGGATAAATTATTTCAATGCGATTTGTACTCTGAAGAATGGGTAAACAAAATTCTTATTTTTCAGTTTCTACAAAAGCTGCAGACGAATGTTTCTTAAGGATTTCCTGCGTAGCTGTCCGGGAGGTCAGAAAGGTCTTTCAAATTGTGGGAGGATTCAGAAAATCATAGAGAGCAGCGACATCAGAGGGCAGCCAGATGTTCGAGCGAGACTAGAGCCTCTCTTGGAAGATGGAGCAATAATCCTTTGTTGTCATAAGAACTGTGTTTCCACTTGTGTCCAAGCGGAATTTATCAGCATTCATGAAAAAGAGAGAATGTGATACCCCTACAGGATGGCAGACCATACCGACTTCCATTGTGCGAGGCAGGAGTCGAGCAGCATTGGAGCTCTCATTACCTCATGAAGAGGCTGACGTGATAATAACACAACACGCTATCGCACAAGCTGAGAAAGATTCTGATGCCCGCATCTCCATCATTTGTGATGACACAAACGTGTTTGCCATGCTGACTCACTTCTATGAATTTAAGGAACTAGGCTGTCCCATGATTATGGAGTCTCCAGTGCGTGGCAGAAAATCAGTGGACATCTGAGCAACTGTAACCCAGCACAAAGACATCATCCCACAAATCCTCAAACTACACGCTTTGAGTGGTTGTGACACAGTTGCAGTAATACATGGCATCGGCAAAGCCACTGTCATTGCCACAGCCAAGAAGGGTCGGAAGCTAGACAAGCTCGGGGTCCCTTGATGCATGCTTTGACTATATCGAGAAAGAGGCAACAGCATTCATTGTTGCATGCTATGGGGATAAGAAATCCTCATCTCTTACTGTGTCATCAGCGAGTATGGGCTCAGAAGACAGGGAAGTCGGGAACTGCTGCACCCAAACTATGTTCTCTGCCACCAACAACTGAAGCTTTCCATCAAAATGTGCTCAGAGCCCACTACACTGTGGCGAACTGGCTCGATGCACTAAAGTGTGACCCACCACCACTTGATCCTGTGCATTATGGGTGGGAGAGAGACGAAACAAACAGAGTTCTCATCCCAAAAACAGTTGAAAGAGTGTGCTTAGCACCAGATGAAGTTCTGAAGCTAATCAGATGTGGGTGTGAATCACAATCAGCATGCAGGGGGAGTCGCTGCGGCTGCATGGGACGCGGAATCCCTTGCACAATGTTCTGCATATGGCTTGGATTGCAACAATCCATTGACCCAAAACGCAAACGAAGAGCAGACTGATGATGCTGACGATCCTGACACAACCATGTCTTTTGATATTTGCCCCGAATAAATGGTTACCTCATGTGAATAACTGCATCAAAGTTGTCAATGCCAATCCCCCAGCTAGGTGTGAGCTTTGTTTTGCTTACGAAGTCATATCTTGTAGCTTTGCAACCTTCCACAGAATGCATGTGCCCTGTACTTCAGCATAAATTGTGGTTTATATCCGAATATCCATATCCATATAATGTGGGTTATGTCATTTAAGCATTATGATCTGGTTTTATCTGCAGAAAAGATGTTAAGTGCTCAGCAGTTAGCTAGATTGTAGAAATTGTCACTGAAATAAAGCAAATACAGTGATGTCAAGTGTGGCATTATCATATTTCAAGGCCAAACTTTAACCTCAAATGACCTTGACTTGACCCATGGACACAAAGATCATCAAAATCCATCAAGTATTGACCAGGATATGGGATTTTTCAGTTTCGCCGGCCATCTTGGAAAATGACGGCCATATTGAAAAAGCCAAGCGGGGGTCAGGTGTACACCCGATGGATTCTTGAATGGGGTGGTATTAGCTTTCAAAATATGTAAATATTTGCTTTATAACAAAGAATGCAGGGTTCCCACCCCGTGCAACCGGACTATTAAAAATTTTACCATTAAGCAATAATTCGATTCAAAGACGGATAGATGAGATATCAGTTAGCATTGAAGAGTTGCTTATTGAAAAATTAAAGACGAGATTCTCAATTCAGTTGGATGAATCCACAGTCATTGACAACAAGGCCCTTCTAATGGCATGCGTTCGTTATTTTGATGGTGACTGTAAATTGCAAGAAGATATGATGTTTGTGAAATTTTTATCAACTGACACCACTGGAGCTTCTATTTTTGATACTGTCAAATCATGGTTTGATGAAAAACAAGTACCATTTGAAAACTTGATATCGTGTGCAACCGATGGTGCTCCCTCCATGGTTGGAAGACATAATGGCTTTGTTGCCCACCTAAAAAAAGCCTGTCCTGAAATTGTTGCGATACATTGTGTTGTACACCGCCATATCTGGTTGCCAAAAATATTAGTCCAGTCCTTCATGAGTCTCTTAATATAGTTATTAGAACCATAAACAAAATAAAGTCAAATAGCAAATATGATCGCCTTTTCAGAAAATTTTGTGTTGATAATGATGAACAGCATGTTAGACTTCTTTTACACACAGAAGTCCGATGGCTTTCGAAAGGCAACTGTTTAGCAAGATTTGTAAGTCTTTATGATATGATAACTGGTTTTCTCGAAAAAGAAGGTGCCACGAAACTAGCAAAAGAGATCAATGAGCACAAAAACGATATATACTACATGGCTTGGATTTTTCGCAAACTTAACGAAGTATCACTTCAACTTCAAGGAAATTTTGTTACGCTTATTGTTTGCAAACGCGTAGTAAAAGCATTTACTAAAAAACTGGATATTTTTCAAAGCAATTTATTGAGAAGAAAATTTCATAGCATGCCCGAGTTAACTGAAATTAATGAATGTCTCACCGAGAATGACATTAAAAAGTTATTCTGAGCATCTGCTTTTATTAAAAGCTGGTATGGAAAACAGATTTTCTGATTTATTTACTTTCAAAGTTGAGCCATGGATGTTAGATCCGTTTACTTATGATGCTGAGTCTGCTAATGAGAACATTCAAGAACTCATTGATTTAAAATGCAATGAAGAATGCAAATTTAAATTTGAAAAAGGTGGAATGGCTGAATTGTGGTGTTCAAAAACAATCAAATTGCTTTATCCAACAGTATGGGGCGAAATAGCCAAAGTTCTTTTGTGTTTTCCCACATCTTATATGGTTGAAACTGGTTTTAGTGCAGTAAATCAAATCTTAACAAAGAAAAGAAATAGAACTGATATATGTTCAAGGGGAGACATTAGAATCAAACTCACTAATATCAAACCGGACATTCAACTTCTAGCTAAAAAGCTAAAAATTGTAAGTAGAAAATATTTCATTGTTTTAATTTTCTGTTGGAAGGGGGGCAATTTTAAGATTTTGTTAAAAAAACACCCGTTAGGGGGCGATGGTTAAAAACAAGTTGGGAAACACTGCTCTACACCAACGTACCAATTAAAGAAACCATCGACATCTGTATCAACCAGTGGCGTACTAAGGGGGATGCGAGGGGGGCGGTCCGCCCCGGGTGACAGCCAGGAAGGGGGTGCCATCGGGAGAGTTGAAATACCAGTACAAGTTTTCAAACCAAATGAAAAATTCGCCAAAGTAAGAAAAAAAATTTAAAAATGTTCAAACTATTACAACAGCTTAATGTTAATTTCCACTATAAAATAAGTTTTTATTTTTATTAGCATTAAAAAATTTACAAACGAAAAATTAAATATTTGATAAAAATTACATCGAAAGGCGAACGTTTGTTGACGTTTTAGTCATCAGTTTGTTGAGCATAGCCAGCTGGCTGCAACTGACATTCCAAGTCTTGTTCACTTGACACTGACTCCACATACATGAGGTATGTTTCATTAAATAATTATGATAAAGCATAAAGTGCTGGTGTTTACAACAATATCATGGTACTTTTATCATTGTCCAGTAATTTTTGACAATGTGGTATCATAGTGATGTTCAAGTGTTTATAAATGCATCGTCGTGATGTTATAATACCCGGTAAATGCATCGTCGTGATGTTATAGAAACTCATGTTTGTGAATGGTGGTCCCTGTGACTACTGGTTATCAATAAAAAAACACAGGAAAGTCACACTTTCCACTGAACTTTAGACGACTTTTTTCGTACAACCATGACTACTGAAGTAAAGATGATGTGTATGACTGAGTTTTTTATGATGACTATGTGGTGATCTTACGATGGTGGTAGTGATATGACTGCATGATTTTTTTTAATGCAACTACATGGTGATGTTAAGACAGAGGGTGATCATGTGATTGCATGGAGATGTGTTAATGCTTACATGCTTAATATAGTAAACACCGTTTCAGATTTACATCAACAACTACAGTACTATTCTAGGATCAAATGTAGAATTCGGACCCCAGCCTTCTTTAGTTAGCTTTATAAGGCTAACTAACGAAAATATCACAACCTAACCTAACCAATCGTTAGGTTAACTGTACGCCCTTGACGATTGGTTAGGTTAGGTCATGATATTTTCGTTAGTTAGCCTTATAAAGCTAACTAAAGAAGGCTGGGGTCCGAATTCTACATTTGATCCCTATTCTATATTGAATTAGTACTAATGCTTATTGGCTTAGTCAAGTTCAACAATGTCCAGTGTAGTATCATTGTATATTTAATATGTTGTTAATGCTTACTGCTTATTAAATAATGATATCAGTTATAACAGCTAGCGTTATACCATACTATATTGAATTAGTGTTAATGCATTGGCATTGATAATTAATTGTCTCTGCTGCAACTATGGCTGGGATTTATGATGGTGTTCAGTCAAAGATCAGAGAGATTAATCCCAAGGCTTTGTTTGTGCCTTGTGCAAATCATTCTCTGAACCTTTGCGGAGTGCATTCATTTGGAAGCGTTTCTTCATGTGTGTCTTTTTTTGGAACCTTGGAGAGAGTCTATTCCTTCTTTTCAGTCTCAACTCATCGATGGGAAGTGCTGATGGAGAGGTTGTTGCAACAGAAGAAGAACTTCGGAAGTATATTCCAAATTTGACTCAGGTTTTCGATGAATTCTCTGAAGATATCAGTGTGGAAATTGGACTACTTCGGAGGTATTTGGAAGCTGCCAAAATCAGCGTTGAAGAGGCAAAGAAATGGACAGCATTACAGTTTCTGGAGTTTATTGTGAAATGGGATTTTTGTGAATCTTTGCCAAGCTTGTCACTGTGTTTGAGATTCTTTTTGACTGTCTGTGTGTCTATTGCTTCATGTGAAAGAAGTTTTTCCAAATTGAAATTGATAAAAAAATTCTTTCGCTCGACCATGAGTCAGACAAGATTGACAAATCTGGCTTTACTTTCAATTGAACATGAATATGCAAAGAAGGTGAATTTTGATGAGGTCATTGATCAATTTGCAGAAATTAAGGCTCGAAAGCAGAGACTGTGAATCCTCTCTATTTACCTTTGAAGAATAGGCTGAGCGTTGAGACTGGATTTCCTGTGTTTTTTTGTATAAAATAAAATGCAGTATTACCTGTTCACTGAATTTTTAATGTCCTGCATTTTTCTTATTTCCAATTTGCTTATGACAGTACTGTACTGTTTAAAAATCTACTTGCAAACATAATATATTTTTCTGTGTTTAAATTTTAAAATTATTTATGGGGGTGCCAAAGGAAGGATCCGCCCCGGGTGCCAAATACTTTAGGTACGCCCCTGGGATCAACAATCTGAACACAGTCCTTAATTTAACGATTCACCAAACTGCAACGCTTGCCGCTTCAGACACCTATTTCTTTTTTAATCAACAACTCTATCAACAAACCGACTCACTAGCTATGGGATCCCCCTTAAGTGCCACTTTAGGCAACATTTTTCTCGGTCACCATGAAGATAACTGGTTACTCCATTGCCCCACCCACTACAAACCACACCTGTATAAAAGATACGTTGACGACACCTTTCTCCTTTTTCACAATGCCAACCACGCCCCCGCCCCCTTTTTCTTAACTATCTTAATTCCCAACACAAATACATCAAGTTCACCAAAGAAGACGAATCCAATAACACCCTACCCTTCCTAGATGTAACAATAACAAAATAAAACAACAAATTCAGCACCTCCATATATTGAAAACCCACATACACAGGCCTAGGTACTAATTATCTAAGCCACACCCCTTCACCATATAAAATAAACAGCATCAAAATCTTAATCCACCGCGCAGGCCAACCAACCTTGCTCTTCGTAATTATCCCTCCACAACTAAATAGAATTCATTCATAATATTGGTATTAACAACAACTTCCCAAAACATCTATTACAATTTTTAACCAGAAATTTTCTTAATAATATTTATCAACCTCCCCACCTTAAAGTCCCCACCGTTAAAAAAGATGTACAATATTTTTTCTTTCCCGATTATGATCATATCAGCCACAAAATACTCCCAGAACTCCGCCTCCTACTCACCCCGCTTTACCCCGAAATTAACTTTCATTTCGTTTTCACCAACAATAATAGCATCAAATCATACTTCAACCACAAAGAAAAAACACCCCAGTCCTTTGTATCGTCCACCATCTACGTTTTCAACTGTGTTCGCTGCAAAGTGAACTATGTTGGCAGCACCATTCGCCACTATCAAACAAGAGTGGACGAGCATCGCGGTATTTCTACCAGAACATCGCAGCCTTAAATAAACCTTCCAAATCAGCAATAAGGGATCACTGCCACCTTCACAACCACCCACTACTTCCCTCCAACTTCAAAATTATTAACTCACCCAACCATCTAACCGACCTCCGTATTCTAGAGTCCCTATAAATCCTCAGTATTAAACCAACCCTCAACGACTATAGTTCTGCCTTTAACTTAAACATAGCCAGATAAACTGTCATATCTTACCACCGAGAAGAAACCCATCACTCCGTCTGGCCCCGACTTTTCTAATATGGATTCCTTTCAACAACCAATCATTCCCCAACCCTCTTCTGTTCAATTAGTCCCCTCATCCAATATAATCTGGTAAGACACTTCTCAATTTTGTTAACTTTTAATTTTTTATATTTTGACTTGATCACTCTTCTATATTTTATATTATCTTATTTTTAATTTTAATTACTTAAATATATACTGTAAATACACCATTAATATCACACGGTTAGTTAAATATATTGTATAAGTTTCTGTTTATCATATTTATTCAATTTTTTTTTATACTGTATTTGATTTTATAATTTTAGCATTGATGATGGAAATTGAAATTTCCGAAACATTTTAAATAAACATGTACCATCTCCTCGTCCTCTTATTCCTTACTAACCTACGGTTCCCCAAGAACAAACCCTTCAATCAATTTATATATACAGTATAAGGTGGCGTGACAAGCTTGACGTTCGTCAGAATTAACAATTCAGGTTAACCAAGGTGTGTGTGTGTATATATATATATATATATATATATATATATACCGCCAGTATATTTTTTGTTTTCCTAGAATTACTGCTATTTCATTTCTTTTGTGTTTATATTTGAATATTACGCATCGACAACATTGATTCTCTATTTGTGAATCGAGTTGAGTGCCAATCAACCTAATATTAGCACCGAAGTCTCATCCGCAGGGCGGGTAAGGTTGGTATATGGGCCCTCCTGTTTACTCAGTATTTTATTATGGAGGGTTTTTGTGTACATAACGAGCAAACTGATTATATGTCCAAGTCACTATTCAAAACATACAGTATGAATAAACAACTCGGGGGGGGATGACCATTTTATTTTTCGAGTCAATTATATTAATTCTATTACCATACAATTTACAAATGCAGTACCAGTCCATGCAGGCAAGACAATTGTTTACTGCAAGATTTTCGTAATTAGAAGCGTACTTTCTTTGCCTTCTCTCTAGCGAAGTGGTAAATGATTCTGATGAAATTTAAAGTACGGGCTAACTGGCTTTCAATTACAAGGGTTCCCAGATCTGTCAGTCGGTCTTGGGCATTGGTGGATCGCGGATAATATTTTATCTGTTTCAGTTTGACTATGATGATCTCTATAAAATGTATGTTCATTAATTATATTTCCCCTCTGTTATTTAATCAATTGCTTTATTAATATTTTTAGATTTTATCCCCATCTTTCCGGGCCCCGTAGAGGTCCGAGCCCAGGGGATTTTTCCACGGTATCCCCGCCTTCTCGGTGGGCCTGTGTGTGTGTGTGTGTGTGGTGTGTGTGTGTGTGTGTGTGTGTGTATAAAATTTGGTATATAAATTGTTGAAATAATTGAAGTATAAATAGAAATATCAATGAATATAATATTGCGAGTTTTAAATCATGAATGCAGTAAAAAACAAGAATTGAATACTTTGATATGCAGATTAATATTGATATACTGCAATGCAAGGTGTGTGTGTGTGTGTGTAGGCGTGGTACACACACACACACGCACACATGATCTTCGTATAGAATTTTGTCGGAAGAATTTCCGGCAGAGGCCTCTCCCACCGTGAAATTTGGGGGAGGATATCTGGTCACTGGAAAGAGTGGGGGGAGGGGGGAGATGAAGCGCACGGATCTGGCATTGTATAATTATAAAATAACTTATTCTCAAATTTATTTATTGCGTAGGAAAGTATTTTCCACAGTTATCGATTATTTATCGATTAATAATATCTATAACCAGGGTATGCTGCCAATTTCTTAACAACCGGTTCTGATACAGATAGGGGTGTAAATCGGCGAGCGCTAATGGCGCGAGTCATTAAGCTAGGAGGGCTGGGGTGAGCGGGAGCTTCCCCAGCGGGGTCCGGGGGCGGAGCCCCGGAAGCCAACACATTTTAGCTTTTCCAAACAGCATTTTGTAACATTTTGCCAGAAATTATTTAACATTCTTTATACTCACTAATAACATAATTATCTAAAAATAAATTAATTTTTCATCAAAAAATAATAAATATTGAAACGACCACTGCTTGTGATACTATCTATATTTTTCTATAAAATCCTGAAAAAATTAAAGAAAATTTAGATATAAATTTACCTTCTCAATCATGCTGTCTCATTCAAGAAGTTTCCATATAGCCAGTTCGTTCTGCGATGATTGAGTATCAGTTTTCTCATGAACTCTCGTATCATCAGCTTGACGATGACTTCTTAGCCAAATCTTTACATATGGCACAGCATCCCAGTCTGCTACAGGCTTTCCTAGTATTTTTATTGTCAGCAGACTGGAAATATGATTAACAAAGTTTGCTTCTTTCCGCTTTCGCAATATCGCTCATAACACTAAAGCCTCGTTCTGCTACCGCGCTGCTAATAGCAATTGTGCTCATTATTTTCTTAGTTTTAGCAATGGTAAGTGGAAGAGGAATATTCTTTGATTCCACATTTGAATCAACAAAATCCCGAAAGTCATTGATGTCAATTTCAAATTTTATGAGTTCATTCAACTGCCTTATCTTTTTTTCACCTTCCAGCCATGGTGATAAGATTTCATCATATTTCCAAGATGTTGGTTTCAGTAAATCAAAAAGTGCTGGAGGTCCTCACAGTGAAACTGACTTTGAGTAACTTGCTTCAAATTGAAATGACTTGTACATAAAAGCCTGGCTGTCATTTTGTCAACAAACAAACAGTTCGGTGATCCAATCAAAATTTAACAACCGGTTCGGGCGAACTGGACCGAACCGGTCCCAGCATACCCCTGTCTATAACACTTTTGCTCTACGTACTTATTTTTAGCGTTCCATTTAATTCGATTAACTGCTTTTCTCGGGTCCCCTAGCGGCCCGGGCCTCGGGGATTTAACCCGGCTTCCCCCCTCTCTCGGCAGCCCTGCTCATCCGAAATGTAGCGTTGAAAACACATCATTGAAAGAAAGTACTGTTATCATTGTCCCATATGTATACTCCATGTTGAACTATTTACTAATTATTCAGTCTACGTTTTCAATATCTGACACTTACGAACGTGAATATACAGGATGTCCCAGAAGTCTTGGAGGTTTTTTTTAATTGGCTATAACTTTTTTCTTTTTTGATTAATTTATTTATTTTTATTTTTCAGTTAAAGTACCCTTGCTGCGATTAATGAAAATGGAATCCTGGACAGTGCAACAAAGAGTGGCTATTGTGGAACTTTATTTGACAAACAACCCCCATCGTTGCCGCTCAAAGAGCTTTTCGATTAAAATTCAATACACGTTCTGCTCCTTCTGATCTAGCTGTTCGACGGTACGTCGCTAAATTTCGTATGGGAAGGGGTCAGGGAAGACGAACGACGGACTGGGCGTCCTCGGACAAGCCGAAGTCCAACTCGGGTTGAGATGGTTCGTGAAAGCGTTGAGGAAAATCCACATCAGTCCGACGACGCAGCCAGGAATTAAACATTTCAAGAAGTTCCTTACATTGAATTTTAAGAGAGGATATCAATCTTTACCCGTACAAAATTCAAATTTCTCAAGAAATTAAGCCACAAGATCTTCAGAGTCGGATAACATAGCTAATGCGATTTTAGATTTACGCAGTGAAAATGAAGATTTTCACCAGATATTAAATTTGTAATTAAAATCGCAATAAATATTTTCAAGTGTTACAAACCTTTTTTTATTTGATCCCCAAACAAAAAATTTATAGACAAATAAAACCCCTCCAAGACTTCTGGGACACCCTTTAAGTATGTTTCGTGAACATTACGTCAAAATTGCGTGAGTAGATCTAGATATAGCACGATATTGCACTATAAGAAAGTGTACACTGTAGTGCTGGCGTAACTTAATGGGTAGGGATTAAGGGCTAATAATATTACAAAGCGCGGCAGGTCATAAAATGTCTTCTCTAATATTGTATATGTAATCTTTTGAAGGTAAATAAAATTATCAACAACGTATTTAAACCTCAAATTCACCCAAAAATATAAGCAACTTACACTGAACTTATAAATTTATGAAAGTCAGTTCTGTTATGAACACGTGCCCTCGTATACACGGGCCTTCGTATATCTTTATTTATTGGACGTTCAGTATCATTATAGGCAGTGGCGGATTTAAGGTGCGCGGGGCCCTAGGCCGGTTGGAGTGCGGGGCCCCAAACTACGCAAAGCTAGCTTAATTAACTGAAATGAAGATTTACACCCCCATCCCCCAGTGGTGACCTTACGGGGCCCTCAAATCAATGGGCGAGCGAAGCGTTAAAATAAATTTACTTTTTAAACAATATTCAATTTATTGATAATTAATTAGCCAAATGACCATTTCATAGTTGAACATTACACATTTGTTTTTTTGAAGCTTAACAATAAAAAATAACTATAATAATACACCATTAACAAAAAATAACTATAATAATACACCATTAACTAAAGAGAATACCACTTGACTGACATGCAAATGATGCAATGAGTGGGTTTTGTTTATTGCAGGCAATTTGTAAGGTACACTTAACTATTTCTCAGTCAAAAAAGATTTTTTTCTAGCCTTCTTACTTGCAAACTGTTTGATGACATCAGTAAAATCAAGCACCCTTAATATCTCATGCTCAATGCTCAACAGGGTGAGTGAAGACAAACGGTCCTGCCCCATGGTGTTTCTTAGATAATTCTTGACTAGTTTCATCTTGGAGAATGATCGCTCCCCAGTGCAGTTTGTGACAAACATGCAGAGATAGAGTCGTAATACAATTTCAACATTAGCAAATGTTTCTACCATGTCATGTCTGTGAATTATCTCATACATTTCTAGTTCAGGACTTTTTGCAGCCTTTGCACCACCTGATGAAGGAGCACTTTCAGGTGAATCTCTTGGAATGGATTTCATAAGGTGTGCAAACTGCAAAAGCTCCGACTCCAATCCAGCCTCCAAGTCCTTAGGATATGAAGACACAAGCTTTTCAGCAGATGCTTTAAGCTCAGTGTTCGTTTTGTTTGAGATTTCTGATAAAAACCCAAATTTCTCTCGAAGGTCGCTGTAAGCAGCAATGCGTTGTTGTAGGGCAGCACAGAGCTTGTCAATGATGGGCAAGAATGCAGTCACTCTAAACTTGTCTCTCCCTGTCAGCATAACATCCTCCGCGGAGTCTAGTTCATCGTGGTGACGCTTGCGCTTCCTAATACGCTGCGTGTCGGCGTAGTATGCATCATTACTCGTCACATCACAGGGATCACACTTAGCCATAGCTTTTGCTTCAAAGTCATCGAACTGGGATCTCAGGTCTTTAGCAAATTGTAAGAGAGACTCTAGTAGTGTGACAGCTGTGTTGAGGGAGAGCCCAGATTTTTGCAGCTGGATACTGCTACTCTGAAACCTTTCCAATACTGTATCCCAAACTTCAAGAGAATCACTGTTTCAAGTTTTTTCAAACCTTTGAGAAGACCACTTGCTTCAGCTCTTGCTTCAGCTGGCTGATTCTGATCTGAGAATAACTCTTCCAGAACAATGATGTTTTCTTTGTGTGCTCTACTGAGAGCAGCTACAGCATCTGCTCGTGCTAACCAACGAGTGTCTGAAAGTATTTTATCAACTTTCAACTTCTTATCTTTATTAGTCTCTAGTACCTCACGGTGTCTCCTCCAACGATAAGTAGATGCAACAAGAAAGGAGTACATATTTTGTACCAGAGCAAACAATGACACTGCAGCAGGACAGCTTTCTGCAGCACACTTAGCCACCAAGTTTAAGGAATGAGCCATACATGGTATGTACTCAGCTTCACTACACTCATTCTTGATTATCTGTTGGGTCCCCAGATATTTACCAGACATGTTGCTGGCATTGTCATAGGACTGTCCTCGGCAGTCGATAACTGGAATGTTCTTCTCTAAGAAAATCAAGAACAGTTGTAGCAATATCTCTGCCAGTGTGGCTTAGCATGGGAATAAACTGCAAAAACCTTTCAACTGGACCTGTAGTAGGCAGTACATAGCGGATTGTAAAAGTAAGTTGATCCATGTGTGAAATATCAGGTGTGGAGTCAACAGAAATTGAGAAGTACTTTGCTGTTTTTACTTCATCTGTTATTGAGGACATAACCTTTTCTGCCATTATTCCAATGACTTCCTCAGAAATGACATGGGACAAGTAGGAAGTATGACCACTACCTTTGTTTGCGTGTTTCTTGATATGTGCTGCCAAGAAACTGTCGTATGTGCTCAGCAGCTCTAGAATCCCAAGATAGTTTCCATTGTGTACTGATCCAATTACTTCATCTTTACCTCGAATGGCTAGCCCGCGTTCGCAAAGTAGCTTTAAAACATCTACACACCTCCTCAATACTGCTTGCCAGTACTCGCATTCACTTTCATATTGTTGTACTAGATTAGAGTCAATACGGGCACCCCAGTCTTTCGATATATCATTTCGACCATACTTTTCCTGTGCTGATCTGACCTACTGTGAGATTCTATGACATACCTAGCGTTCTTCCAACCATTGAAGCCAGTTGTGAATGAGCTTTCCACCTTTGACATAAGCTTGCAAGCAAAACAATACACTTTACCAGTTGTTTTAGAGTAACAGAGCCATTTAAGATTAATTTCTTGGCCAGATAATGAATGAGTTCGAGTGAATAATGTCTTTGTACAATGACGGGTTCTGTTTAGCTCTTTCACAGCTGACTCTTTGAAGTCACCATCACAGTGTCGACATTCTGCGCTTCCCTTTTTCAACCAATAGTCACACACATTTTCAGTAATTATTTTAGGCCATAATCCAAGATCCGTTTCAAATCCTTGTTCAGTACCGGTATTCATAACTTTCACTTCCTCTTGTGTCTCCTCACTGTCACTGTGTTCAGGTTCAATTGCGCTAACTACACTAGGTTCAGTACTAGTTGTGGCTTCTCCAGTTGTTTCAGGCGTAATTGGTGTCTCTACTGATTCAGATTCAGTTTGACCGGATTCAGTTTGAGTTTGTGATTTTGCAGATTCAGATACTGTTGGATATGTCAACCATTGAGTTATTTTTGGTAGTTTTTTTACTCTTTGGTTTACGTCTGCCTTTTCTTGTCGTTTAACAGAGCCAGCTTTATACTTCCTCCCTTGATCACGATCACGACTTGTTGATTTCTCCATTGTGCCTCAGTGCAGCCTCACTGCCTTATCCTGAAACATAAAAACATAAAAAACAAACTATTTACACTTGACCCTCGGTTTAGTATTAATTAATACAGTTTAATTAATTAATTAAATACAGACACTAAACAGTTGTTCGGGTGAAAAAGTCGCTTTATGGGAAAAGTCGCCAGCCCCCACCAGTGGCGACTTTTTCCTTAATATGTATAAAATGTATTTATTATGAAATCTAAGCTAAACTGACCTAACCTAGCCTAAGTACGTTTCATATAAAAAATTAATTACATTAATTTAACATTTTTCAACTTATTTATGTTATTATAAAGCTGACTAAAACTCCCCCATCCCGATTTATTGACTGGCGACTTTTTCGAGATACGACTTTTACCATTACTTACCACTAAACACACACACATGTGCACTCCACAGCGGCCTGAATAGAACTAAACTCCCGCCAGCAAAGAGAGTGATACCATAATTATCACTAATCATTAATCAATTGTATTATTTATAGTGGAATCCAACATTATAATTATATGTGAGGGCGCGGGGCCCTCACAGGCGCGGGGCCGTAGGCCATGGCCTACTCGCCCCCCCCCTAAATCCGCCACTAATTATAGGCTTTAAGCACTGATCCACGCTACAAATCGATGAATCGGTACAGATTTTAATTCTGTACCGATTCATCGATTTGTAGTACCTGGTATTCCCTACATTAAAACCAAGCTCACCCTCTCGTCTATTGTTAATTTCGTAGCCATCCCCTACCTAAAATAACAAAAATAATAGTCAACACTGAAAATTGCTATGGTGCGTGACTTTTGCGCCACCCTGTATATTGAAAAAACATTATATACTGTAATTCGAATCTTTACATTTTTCTCTTTTTAGTAATATAAATTCTGACCTCAAACTCTACAAATTAACCCCTTGAAGTATTTGAGTAAAAACTCCGATTAACGAAGTGTTATATAAATACTGTACAGGGTGTTTATAAAGTCCCTATCTATTTCAGTGAAAACGTAGCAAAAAGGGTAAAATTCAATAACAATATAATAGAAGGCATCCATTTAATGAATATTTAAGCATATGATTCTACATGAGCACCATCAGTATCTCTACAGAGTTCGAATCTGTCAGCAGCATTGCGGAACACATTTTGGAGCACGACAGCGGTTATTTTTGTAACTGCTGTTACGATACGAGCACGTAAATTTCTCAGCTTCATTCAGATGGCATTTTAAACACCGTCGTCTTTCAACAAGATGGGGCACCTTGTCATTACGCAAACATTGTTCGGGAGTACCTAAATGAACGATTTCCAAATCGGTGGATCGGACGTGGAGGCCCTGGGCGGCTCGATCTCCTGACCTAACGCCCTTGGATTTCTTTGCATGGGGCTTTATCAAATCAAACGTCTATCAAATGAGGGTTACAGATCTGCAAGATTTACGTGCTCGTATCGTAAGAGCAGTTACAAAAATAACCCCTGTTATGCTCCAAAATGTGTTCCGCAATGCTGCTGACAGATTCGAACTCTGTAGAGATACTGATGGTGCTCATGTAGAATCATATGCTTAAGTATTCATTAAATGTACAGTATGCCTTCTATTATATTGTTATTGAATTTTTACCCTTTTTGCTACGTTTTCGCTGAAATAGATAGGGACTTTGGCGCCTCTTATACCATATACAGGATGTTTATATTCTCACCTCCCATATAAAGTTTTCTCCCTTAAAATTTGTACAAAGAACTCAACATGTGCCGAAATACTGTATCAAATTCCAAAACATAAAATATCAAAATATAGTTTTTAACCAAATTGCTAATTCTGCTTAATTGTCCCAATAGTCCTTTGTTATCCTTTCAAAACCTCAAAACTAAAAGTTTCCAAAAGCCATTCATAAAAAGGCTAAACCTTCACCTAACTTCTCAACCCTGCATTCTGATCCTTACAGTTGCGCTCATTATTCGTAGGACACGCTTGAGAACAGATAGCGACACCTGGCATATATATGTTGTGTGTACTACAAACGGTTGTAACATTTTATGAATGAATCTTGGAGTGAGCGAGCGCTGATTGGTTGGTTGACTCATTGCCAAATGTCTTGAGAACATAATTATTTCCATTCATCACTCTGGTTTACATATGACTAAGGAAACATAAATGAATAATTAAATATAATTCAAGAAGGGGATATATATATATATATATATATATTATATATATATATATATATATATATATATATTAACAAGGGGGATGTCAATGAAGTGAATAAAAACTAGTCTTGTAAAAAATTAAAAAAAAACCTTCGACGTGATGACAGTGTTCATGGTATTGGCAAGCCTTTCATCCTGAACGATGTATAAAAACAGAGCCGTTGGTAGGCATTATTGCGCCCTGAGCAAATTCTAATTGATTCATTTATTTATTTATTTATTTACATTTAATAGTGAACATAGATTCAGATATTTTTTGTTATAACAAAGACAGAGCAAAAACCTGATATACTCTATATAAATACAGGGTGTCCCAGAATTAACTATCTATTTCAATGAAATCGGACAAATTTAATAAAAACTGACATAATTTTGTGTTTATTACTAAATTATGATACAAAAACAAATAGATTTATAAATCATAAGTCAAAACTTTATTTACTTGAATGTGATAAGCCTTTTTCATCAGTGTCGAACGCAAGATTCTATGAACTGTTGTCTTGGATATGTTGAGTCTTCGACCGGCCTCCCTAACCGAAGTTGTTGGTTCATCCTCAAACAATTGTCGTACCTGTTCGGTACTGTTACGTGCTGTCCTTGGGCGTCCTCTTCCCACCTCGTCGTGTACGGATCCAGTTCTTTTAAATTTGTTCACAAGTTCACGAATCGCTTTGTCTGTAGGACCGGGTCTGTGGAATCTTCTTGTAAATTTTTCTCTGATTTCATTACATTGCATTCCTTTGATACGGGATGTTACAACAAAGATGCGTTCTTGTGTATTCATTATTAATAGGGTTCTGAAAGAGAATGAAAATAAAACTATGAAAACTATGACAAAATTATGAAAATAAAATTATGAAAAAAATTTAGAAATTTATACATTTTTAACACATATTAAATAAACATGATAAACATAAATAAAAGTGTGTTTAAAAAATTTGTCCGATTTCATTGAAATAGATAGTTAATTCTGGGACACCCTGTACATATATAGGCGGTTTATGAATGAAAAAAACAATATTTTGATGCATATTAAATTTTAATAACATTAAACATTACCAGATTAATGGGTATCTAAGTTTCATACGTCACTGCTTAGAATATCTTCCAATTAGCAAATGGACGACAGCTGAATGGATACTACTGGTATGGTATTGTTATATCCGGAGCAAATGTTATTTCTAAATTGGCAACACTGATGTATAAGCCTGATATGTAAGCCAAAAAACCTTAGCCCCCCCCCCCCATTTGCAGCTTACATGTTTACTTATATCGAAATAGTTTTTAGTGATTATAAAAATATATAAAATTCTTTATTTATTGCAGGTATTAAAATTACTCTAGCTGATAAAGTGATAATATAATGGCTTCTCAATTAATTGGTGATTCGGAGAGGCAACTTGTGATAGATCGCATACGAGCAATAACATTTCGGGAACCTCGTGATGCTGGAGCCACCTTTATAACACGTTCATTGGTTGCCAAAAAGTTGCGAAGAAGTGAGGACTTCGTCAAAAGAAATTGGAATAAAAGCCAAAAAGTTGCGAAGAAGTGAGGACTTCGTCAAAAGAAATTGGAATAAAACTTTGGATGAATGTGAAATGGATACAACCAAATCTGGGCGCTTAAATTTGCCATTCTCAGGAAACAAAGGACATCATTGAAAGCGGTACGCGTAAGCGGAAAAACAGCTGTGCTAAACTTTCTAGAGAGATCGAAGTGTTGAGAGGAAAGATCGTTAGTGGCGAGATCATTCGACTGTACCGTCATAGGCTAGGTTTAAAGCCTTGGCATGAACTTCCAAAGCCAAGAAAAACTCAACTTAACATCGATGACAGAATGTGGTTTGCCCATTATCTTGAAGATTGGGATGTGGATGATTTCATGCATTTAGCTGTCTCCGATGAATTTTTTGTTTACGTAACACGTCGGCCTAACTACCAAAATGATCGAGTGTGGGCCACAACACCAGATGAAATCGATGACAATGAACATTATCGCGAATTATTAAAAAGTCCAGACTGTGTTGGTGTGTTTGTTTTGTTCACTGCAAAGAAGCTCATGTGGGTGCTGAGGCCAAATGGTCAAAGTTGGGATGGACAGTTATTTTCGTGATATTATTCTATCCCAGCATGTCATTCCTTTTCTAAGAAACCCAAACAATGTTATGGATGTCGATCAGGTCACACTTCTGCACGATAAGGCCCCCTGCTTTAAGGCATTAGCCACTCAACAGTTGTTGCGGAACCATGAGATCGATTTCTTTGGAAATGAAGAATAGCCAGGAAATTCTCCTGACCTGAACGTCTGTGAACACATTGGATCAGTTATAAAGGACAAGGTTGACTGTCTCTTGTTTCAAGAACCTGCAGCAAATCGATTTTCGAAGGATACAATGACGCAACACATTGAAACTGTTTTAGCAAATTTGCGTAACGATCAAGATCTATTCACGTCACTTTTGGCAAGCTACCCAAAGTGAATTCAGGCTGTCTTGGAAGCCAATGGCGGGAACACCAAGTTTTAATTGTTTCTCATTAAATGCAGGATTAAATTCTCTTTTGTAAGGTATGTTTAGTTTTACTGTACCTCTAATGGTTTAGGCCATGGGCGGGGGGGCTAAGGTTTATTGGAGCCCCGTACTGTGGTAATAAACAGTCACTGAGAGAAATATTATTTAGAAATGAAGAATGTTTTGTATTGAGGCAGCATCATAAATGCATATAAATGTTTTGTATTAATAAGTTCCATGTTACAATAGGGTGTGTCAATTTTAGGGAGCAAAGTGAAATCTTTAGATTTTCAAAGACTACTAGTGACCAAATGATGTATTTTTATGTGGTAAATCGAAATGTCGCTGTAAAATCCAGATTTGACCACTCCTATCTACTTATATTTGAAGTTGAAGTTTACGAAAAATCAGCAAGTTTTGCAAGTATTTCTTTTTATTGTATACAACTACATTTTACATACATTACATACAATTAAAGACATTTTGATTGTATTTCAATATTAAAACTTAGAAATATAGATAGGTTTCTTGAACTTTGCCAAGGATGCCATGTCTGCCTTGCTCTTGTTCCTGGACATGAGCTCCCTACTGGCCACTGATGTACGCCTCCCTCCTCTCTTGTGAGTAAACATGTTGTGCTGCTTCAGTTGTCATCCTTACACACCTCTCTACTGACTGTGTGTGTGAGGGCCATGCAGGAACTTCCACTGGTCTATCCAGAAACTCCTTGATTGCAGCAGTGGTGAGGGAGCAGGTCAGAGGAGGCTCAGTCACGCCAGAGTTCTAGTCAATAAGCTCCGAGAGTTTGGTGGCATCTGGGTTGATGGCAGGAGTCTTCCTGGGTCTGACACTGCAGTCTCCTACCTGTGTGTCCTCGTCTCCTTCACCTCTGATTTCCAGTATCCTCTTCACTGCCTCCCTCCTTTCCTCCTCCACCTCACTGCACAGCATGGCCTGGAGCACAGCCTCAGAGTGTGCATACCAGGCTGATCTCTTCACTGTAGACATCACTATTCCGATCACCTCCTCCTCCTGACTTCTGAGCAGCTCCAGCTGGTACAGTACATGCCTGGGACCCTCCACCCAGCTGTGATTTGACTTGATGTTGAACTAGTTTGGCATGTAGACTCCCACTATGAATTCGACAATTATCCTCAGATTCTTCAGGTTCCTACCCTTCAGCCCATGTTTGGGAACCCACAATCTGCAGAACCTTAGAGCCGTGGTGACTCACCTACTGTGACAGACTGGCCCAATCTCCAGGAGAGCTTGACTCTGAGGTACCTCTCCCGATCTGATGGCAGTGATGATTCTGTAGCCATATGATTGGCCTGTGCTGAGGTCCTTAACTACGTCCTGACTGAGATGGGGTAGAGGAAGACCAACAGTGATCCTCGTGAAGTTTGGGTTGATCTCCAGCTCAGTGGCAGTGTCTAACATCTTCCCTAGGGGCCCAGACCACTTTTTGTTGCTCAATGTTTTGCCATCCAGTGCAATCACAAGGTGTCTGAGACTCAGCTCCCCAGTGTGCAAGTCACAGACAATCCACACCAACTTCCTGCTAAGCTTGGCCTCCATATAATGCATTACTACTCCATCCCAGTCAGTATTCACATTAGTACTGTCACCTCCTATGGCCAAAAGGGTCTGGTCTGCTTCTCTCTCTCTCTTCTCTCTCTCTCTCTCTCTCTCTCTCTCTCTCTCTCTCTCTCTCTCAGCCAGTTTACCAGATAATCAGCAATGACCTCAGCATGACTTCTCTCCTCTGCAGCTTCCTCTGGCACAAAATGCCACAAATATTTCCCACCTGGTTCATTGCACACTGTGTAGTGTTCTTCCTTAATGAGGCCAGGAAAATGCCTGTCACTGCCTTCAGCTTCCATCATCACTTTGGTGTCATCTCTTTTCCCATCAAAGAAGATACAGGTGATGCCATTTTCCTTAATCTCTTCATCAAACTTCTTGACCAGCTCCTTAGTCAGTCTCTCCTGAGCCCTCCTCATCTTGTTGTGGTCAATCACCAGTGCTGTGTCAAACTCTGTGATAAAACCAGCATCAATCCAGGCAGCAGTGGCAATCTCTGCAGTCTCTCTCAGCCCAGTGTGATGTCTCAAACTAGCCAGAGCTATGTTGGTGATATCTTCAGTGTTGTATTTCTTCTTCTTAGCCACAGACAAGGAAGAAGTTGTCGCAGCCTCTGGTATGAAGTCTTCGTCCTCCTCTCTCCTCCCTGCCTCCAGTATATCTCCAGTCTCCTCCAACTCCATCTCCAGCAGTGACTCCTCCCTCAACTCCTCTTCTTTCTTGGCTGACTCCTCTTCTCCTCGGCCTTCCTTCTCTGCTCCTGTCTCTGCAGCACTGCTTCCTGTCTCCTGGTCTCAGGGTGATCAGCTAGACCCATCTGGTGTGCCCCCACGGTGACAGGACAATTGCGTCCTGGTCAAGTGCGTCCCGGACAAATGCGTCCCGGTCATTGGCGTCCCTGGACAATTGCGTCCGGTTTTATTTCGTCCCGGACAATTGCGTCCCGGACAATTGCGCACTTCCCCAACTACTATATGAAGTTTATTTATTAGAGAAGTGAATAGAAAGTTCATTGTGACTTCACCTACGCAATTGTCCAGGGACGCCAATGACGAGGGACGAGTATGGTTGTTGTTGTAATTTTGTATGGGATATAATGCCCGGTTAGATTAATTGAATGCCCAGTTAGGTCAACTGTATGCCCTTGACGATTAGTTAGGTTAAGTTGTGATATTTTCGTAACCCATAAAATTTGACAATCATGTTGCTGATGATGGATAAAGTTTTAGAGAACAGTTTCGAACAGAACTTATGAACATATAACAAGTTTAATAGGTTAAAATGAAAAGTATATTTGAAATTCCGATACTAACTTTCTATTCACTTCTCTAATAAATAAACTTCATATAGTAGTTGAAGTGCGCAATTGTCCGGGACGCAATTGTCCGGGACGCAATTGTCCGGGACGCAATTGTCCGGGACGCAATTGTCTGGGACGCAATTGTCCAGGGACGCCAATGACCGGGACGCACTTGACCAGGACGCAATTGCCCTAGAACCTGCCCCCACACTTCCCACCTTTTCTCTCTGACCTTTAATGAAGGCAAGCTCCTGCACTGGTATCTTCTGCTCGTTCCTGCAGCTGCAGTCAATGTGAACCTCACTGTTGCAGACAAGGTTGCACCCAAGCTCACTGCAGCTCCTGATCACACAGTGACAGGTCAGGATGTCCACCAGTTTGTCCAGTTTCATCATGAACCTATCTTTGACCTCTGGCTTCACATTGCCAATGGACACCTTTACTGCCTCATCCCACAGTGCCTTCACTTTAGCCCTGATCGTGACCTCACTGTTGATTACAGATCCTGTGAATAGAGCGTTGGCCTTTCTCCACTGAGCCAGTAGCCCTGGAACAATGCCGTTGTTAATCAGTTCATTAACTGGGTAATTCCTCCTGTCTTCCTCACTCATCTCTCTCCTCAACAAACCATACCTCAGCAGATCTCTGGCTGTGGGCAGCTCAGCAGGGGGAAGTTCCCTCCCAGTCCCCATCAAATGATTTAAGTGACAACTTGATTTGCTTCGGGTTCTGATTTCTTTCTGACTCATCCTGTGGACCTGTGAACAAAAGAAATGTCATTAAAATTTGGATAGGCCTACTGATTATGATTACATAAAATTAAGTTAATTGAAATTCTTAATATCTTCCTATAAGCTCAGATAAAAGGTTGTGTTGTTATAGGTACATGACTTAATTATTCAAAGTAATGACAATTTCATATATCTATCATATCAAAATATACAGAAAGTTTGGGTCACACACAGCATTTCGAATAATTTGAATTACACAATATTTACATTACGAAGTAATCAAAATTGTCAAAAAGGAGGGAAAACACATGCATTCACAATCAAAACTCTAGCATTTGTGACTATGTGAAACTTAGAAACCATACTGCACACCAAAAATAACCAAAGTTGACCACACATATCAATGACACATTGATATACGATGCTACAGTCATAATTAGGTTATATTTCAAACCTTTATGGTCAAGTATAAGTAGGTAAATGGCTTTTTTAAACAACACTAAAGATATTTCTAAGTTTGCTAGATAATATGACATCATTTGAGCATTAGTAGTTTTTGAATTGTTGACTTTACTAAAATTGACACACCCTAATGTTACAACTTAAGTGTTGAACCACTGCAGATGTAACTCTTGGCGGTCCCTCACCTCAAAGGAGAGAATTACAAAAAATAAAACTATTACAGTGGTTCATATCAATAAACATAGAGCCATTTAAACGATGATATTTGACATGTTCAGCATGTTATAGTTTGAGCGCTGTGCTAACCAGTGCCGTAACAAAGGCGAGGCGAGTGAGGCACTTGCCTCGGTTGCGCAAAGCTGAGGGGCGCATAAAACTATATAAAATATGTATCTACTATCCCATGCACGCCATGCCATTAGGGAAAGGGCGCATTTCTATAAATTTTCAGTACTTTTCAGTACTTTATTTTCTGTTTTCCATACATATTATTCGATCAGCGCTTTTTCAAACCGAATATTGCAAATAATAAAACAGGATTTAATGACTGGAAAAATTTAAACCATATTGTAGAACATGAAAATTCAACTAATCATCGTGAAAATTTCTGTAAATGGAAATCCCTACAAAAAAGACTATTGTGCTGGACAATGTATCGATGATGCACTACAGAAATTTACCACTTAGAGGATCGTGTAGTGTTATAAGAATAGGGGGCGCAATTTTACAGGGGGGCGCAAGTATAGGGGGGCGCAAGTATAGGGGGGCGCAATTTTATGATCTTGCCTCGGGCGCAAAATTAGCTAGTTATGGATCTGGTGCTAACACACTCCTTCTTTTGTTTTTTAAAATTTATTATTATTATTATTATTGTTAATGACACCTTTCCGATTACAGCTTCTTTCCCTTTAAGACTGAATCCTTTCAGTGTGGGTACCACCCACGCATTTGCTATCAGTTTGCTTTTTAGTTTATATATAAATAGGGCTTATTAATCTATTTGTTCGTTTTTTGCCGGTTGTTTACCAACATTACATGATTAACCTGCCTTTTATGTCCAACCCAACGCCCCGACCAGATTTTTATTTTCATGGTCCTGTACAGTTTGATAAATTGAATACCACAATTTTTTATTTAATGTCGCCCTCCGTATTTTCTACCATTCTCCAAAAATTGTTTTGAAACATTTTAATAAATTTGCATACGTATTTCCTAGAAGATAATTGTATTTGAGTAAGATCACTCCGTAAGGATATAGATTATTTAAAAAAGAAAAAGAAATTCGCTAACGTTAAAATTAATTTGGTAACATACTGCCTTGGAATTACGAAGGGAGTTGCAGTGGAAATCTTCAAAAGAAGACTAGACGCCTGGCTCAGAACAATCCCCGATGAGCCGGGCGTACCTGGCTATGTGAGGTGGAGAGAGCGCAAGAATCCAACTCACTACTTCACCAGGCCAACTCGAGAGGAGGGGCGACAAGCTTGACTTTCGCGAAATGAGAAATCATCGCGCGGAACCTTTGTAAGGTTGTAAGGTAAGGTAAGGTATCTGTATAATAGTTAATGAAGTTAGTTTGAAAGATTTCCTTGTGAAATTCTCTGTAAACCAGCTGTAATCCCGCAAATATAAATTACAGGCAGTGAAGAAATTCAGTGCGAACACTCAGGAGATTAGCGGAGCCCTTCGAATGTTCACGAAGACCCTTCAAGAAACCGAATTCCCGTACGATGTCTCATGCGAAGAACTTCTTAAAAGCCAGGTATTGTTAGCTGGTTAGTTTGCGTAGGAAGAGACTTTTTTTTCTCGTGTAACTTGAAATTTTAGTGATTTTAAGCAATGAATTCGTGAGTGAGTATATTTTTTGTACTGCGAGATCTATAATAAAGAATATAAGTACGACTGCGAAAAAAGTTCTCCAAACAAAATGCGTGTAAAATATACTGAAAATTTCGAGATCTCAAAATTATTTTCGCGTAGATTTTTACGAATGGGTATTGAATACTGTTCCTCCGAGAGACGCCTTAAAAATAATTCCTTCCCTTACCCATTCCTATTTGTACAGGGTGCAACAAAAGTTTGTTACAGTAGGAGATTATTTTTTATTTGTTATGAAGACAATAAATGTTCAAATTGGGTGTCATTCGGGTGGTGACATGTTAATTCGATCACGTAAGCTACAGTACATTTTGAACGTTACGTAAAACATCCTTATTGATGATCATATATTTTGTTGTATGTTGTCTTTTAACTGTTGAATAGTTCGTGCTTTTGTCTGGGCAAATTTTCATAACTACTGTGATATTTAGCAAGAACAGCTGTGGAACTATCTTCGCCAGTAGAGGAACGAGGGCGTCCACTATGAGGTCTGAGCAAAATACTAGTGGTATCATTTAATCACTTCACTACCTTTCCAATTTTGGTTCGGTTTGTCAATATTCAATATTGTGTAATGCTTAATTCCTAAGTTCTGTATTTCACATTCAGAAATAAAGCTTCTAAAGAGGTTATCAAGTGACACTTGCAAAATTTACTCATAATTTATTCACAAACTCATAGTTTGTGACATTTTTCAGCAGTTAACTGCCTACTTAAAACAAAATAAGTGTTCGTTGCACTTGAAGAACATCACACTGTAGCCTGTTCAAAATTCAACTTTTTCTTATTTTCAAAGGTTTCTGTACATTTCCCCATGCTTTTTGACCTGAAAAAGCCGAAAATCACAACTATTTTGACCTAGGATGTTGGGCATTGCCGCATGGAGCTTTAAATTTTCTGCCTTGAAATCGACCAAAGCGCCAATTCCGGGGTCCCTTAATTATGTTTTGCACTTTAACTTTTGATCTAAACAGATAGAGCAACAAATTAGGTATCAAATGAAAGAGCATAACATTAATAAATAATAATAATAATAATAATAAATAAATAATAATTAATAATAATAATTATCTATCATTTTTCAGGAAACAACAGAAACTCAATCAGAATCTAGAAAACCATCTACAAGTTACAACTTCACAATGGCATTAAGCAAAGAGCTGAGGGAGCTCCGTGGGCGCACAGTTGATATCTCAGAACCTCCACGTACTGTCCACAGGCAGGTGTCAACTGGGCCATCTACCAGATCTCTCACTGAAACTTTCCTGGTTGGATACCCTTCAGCTTTTATCAGTGGTTCCCAGCTTCCCACCAACAGACAGGCGTTCCAGTATTTCCTTAATCTTCAGAATTTACCGGAAAATGCAGGGAGGCCCATGGTTCAAGACCTTGCATATGAAACAGTTGAATCTATCATCCCATTCTGGCAGATGGCTAGGATCAAGACAATGACTAAGTACAACGCAATGAAGCTCTTCATGAAACTACATGAGAAACATCGTGCTCTGGTGAAAAGCAAAGGAAGAGCAAGTAACCCTAGAGGAAAAAGAGGAGCATTTGTGCTGGAATTAGACAGCCTGTTCGATATAGGAGCTCCAGATGCAATCTAGGAAATACAGAACAACAGACTGTTATCCAGAGAGAAGAAAGATGAGGATATCAGGTTCTACGAAGACCAAAAGACTGAGAGGAAAGGTCATATGTCTGGTCATGACAAGATTTTTGAGACAAGATCCCTGCAGCAAGCAGCGAGGAATGAAAGACTGCAGCATAGACAAGAACAAGGTAAAACTAATTACTTTGAACGTTACAAAAAGTTTTAAGTTTTACTCCATTGCGATATTTAGCATGTACTTAACAATTACTGTCTTAACATGTTGTACTATTTTACAGCTGCAGCAGAACAAGAGGCAGTTGTTCATGTGGATGACATTACCTGGGGTGACTCAACTGACAACGACGCTAACACAGAGGACATGGATTACCATCAGCCTCGTCCTGGATGTTCTCACCATCAAGACACTGTGACTAGTGTGACTTTGACGTTTCCAAGGAAGGTCATGGAATGTGATGTCATCTGCAATACAGCTGATCGTCTTGGTTTATCAGACAATCAAGTTACTGCCATGGTTTCTGCCACCTTGAAAGCTGGAGGGGCTGATCTGGATAACTTCGTCATCTCAACCTCAACAACACGTCGCAACAGAATGCTGTCCAGGTATAATATCAGCCAGAGTCACATGTCCAAGTTTTGTGAAAACCCCCCACAGTACGCTGCCTTACACTGGGATAGAAAGTTGCTCAAAGATGTCTTGGGCAGTGAACCTGGAAGTACCTCAGAGACTTTAGCTGTGCTAGTGTCTGGTCCACCTTCATACACTGAAGGAAAGTTATTGGGAGTACCTGTCATCGACAATTCTTCTGGCACAGCTCAGGCTGAGGCTTCAATGGATTTACTCAGGCCCGGATCTAGAAGAATGGGGGCCCGTGGCTAATTATTTTTTTGGGCCCCCCTTAGCTACAATTTTTATTATATAAGGATTATAAGCTTTGTTTACGAGGAAAATTAAAGGTTTTCAGAACAAACATATTACTTTACTTTATTTATTTAGTTTTCAGAACAAACATATTACTTTACAAATATTTTACTTTATTTTACATATTATATTTTCCTGAATTAATAATAAACATATTTTGTCCAAAATAACGATGCTGATCTTTGTAACCACGCTTTGATGCTGAGAAATTGGCGTCCTTATGCTGGCAGCGTAACCGAAGTGGACATTTTCCTTCTCCCGACTCAGATTCAATTAGTTGAGCTTGTATCTCTGGTTGTACAGGCTGCAACCATAGTCCAACATCCAACACAAAATCAGCGGTTTCGGATTGCTGCGACGTTGAGGCCCCTTCTGTTTCCAAGGTAGATGAAGGGACATTTACAGGGACAGACGCTGGCACAGCTTCATGGATAGTAGACAAAGTAGCGGCTTCATGGATAGACGAAGTAGCACCTTCAGTGACAGGCGAAGCAGAATCTTCAGAGGCAGACGTAGTGGCAGTAGCCGAAAAGTACTGTTTAATAGACTTTGTTTCTGCGATGACCTTCTGTAGAGACTCAGCTTTTGCAGTAGCCTTCTTTCGTTTGCTACTTCCACTTTCGTAAGATCGCTTAGACATTTCACCTCACAATAAAAAATCTTAAATAATAATAAATGAAATTAGTAAATGTAATAATAAATGTAAAAACCTAAAATCAAAATAAATAATGTAGAAAATTGGGGGCCCCCCCTCAAATGCGGGGCCCGTGGCTGCAGCCCACATAGCCCCCCCCTAGATCCGGGTCTGGATTTACTGGAGACATGGGAACTTACGGATAATGTTACTGCCCTTGTTTTTGACACTACATCCAGTAACAGTGGAGTTCACAGAGGAGCTGCCAAACTGCTAGAGAAAATGCTGAACAAAAAGGTGTTTTATCTGGCCTGTCGACATCACATCCTGGAAATCCTAGTAGGAGCAGTTTGGGAGAAGCTGTTTGGGAAGGTGAAGGGGCCAGATAATCCCTGGTTTGAGCATCTGAAGGATGTTTGGACTGACTTGTCCAAGGAAAACCCAAAGATGCTGGCTATCAACAGCAAATGGCTGAAGGAAAAGAAGAAGAACAGTGAAGAAATACTCCAAGACATTCTAACAGCAGAAAGGCTTCCAAGAGCCGACTACAGGGAAATGGCTGAACTGACAGTCATTGTTCTTGGAGGAACGCCGCCTCGAGGTATTCACTGGAGTCGACCAGGCGCCATTCATCAGGCCAGATGGATGGCCAGAAACCTGTACTCCATGAAAATGCTGATGTTTGCAGATCAACTTGAGTACGACGAAGACACTGTATCAAAGCTGGAAAGACTCAACACCTTCCTTGCGCTGTTCTACACTCCTGTATGGATGATGTCAATGTCTGCTGCAGATGCTCCCGTGAATGATCTAAGTCTAATCCAGGACATGTTGAAGTACAAGAAAACTGACCCAGAGCTTGCTGATGCAGTACTTAATAAGATGGAAAACCACAAATGGTACCTGACGCAGGAAGTCGTGCCATTTGCCCTGTTCAGCAGTAGATTGAGTGACACATTGAAGCACGACATTGCTGCCCACTTACATGCCACTGAGAAGCCAGACAGCTTCAGAACAGGAAAGCCTCTATTCCAGAGAGTCACAGCTAAGACCACCCTGGTTGATCTCATTGGCCCAGAATCACATTTCCTGCTGGACACACTGAACATTGGATCCGAGTGGCTTCTGGAACCTGTCACGTCTTGGCCACAGAATGAGGACTACAGAAAAGCGTTGGACTATGTTAAGAATCTGAAAGCGGTGAATGACATTGCTGAACGTGGACGTGGTGTCAAGATGATGAGCGACTTTGCAAATGTCATAACAACAGATGCCAAGCAAAGGGACTATCTCCTTCAAGCTGTGGAGTTCAACAGACGCCGCTTTGACAGCTTCAAGAAACAAACTCTCAACAACTGACTGTGTAAATGTCATTATGAAATTAATCATCATGTAATGCTTTCACTTCTTGATCGATTAGACTTGTGACAAAATGTTAATCTCAAATTTGTGTCATGAATAAGGCGCCTTGTCTGCCTTGAGTGTGAGAAAACGAATTTTGTGATATTTCTGAAATCTTTGTATGTACCAATGTGCCATTTCTTGTTCCAAGACTATCATAATTGTATAAGTTAGAAAGAGGATTAAAAACACTTTAATTTGGTGCCTATTTTGTTGCTCTATCTTGTTTAGATAAAAGTTATAGTGCAAAACATGATTCAAGGGACCCCGGAACTGGTGCTTTTGGCCGATTTCAAGGCAGAAAACTTAAAGCTCCATGCGGCAATGCTTCCCAACAACCTAGGTCAAAATGGTTGTGATTTTCGGCCTTTTCAGGAGGTCAAAAAGCATGGGAAAAAGTACAGAAACCTATGAAAATAAGAAAAAGTTGATTTTTGAACAGGGCTAACATCACAGTGATGTAGTCGAGACCACTTTGTCCGAGACAGAGACTGAGACCAGGAAAAGAGGTCTTGAGTCCTACATCACTGGTTGAGGCCCCTCCTTGCCAAAGCAACTTTGGAACCAGATGAAACCGAGGATTCAAAGATCATCGTGAAGGTTCCTGCTCACACACAGTATCGAAATGCACATCATTCCTCGCTGTGATATTAGTCTCATGTACAGCCGTGAAAGCAGAAAATTCTTTGAATACATGTATATTAAGTTTCGGGGACACAGGATTTCTGTGATTGCCCATTGCATCTACTGGACCGATCATGGTGAGTACATTCAAGTTATGTTACAGTAGGTTAGGTTGTCGTTTTTGATTTGTTAGTTAATTCGGATCTCGGTTTCATTCACTGCTGACTTTTATAAAAAAAATACTGTATATATTTTTGTTAGGTAATTTTATTCGCAGAATTCAATTTTGGCTTTTCTTAAATACGGAAATTAATCAAAACTAAGATATATAAACTCTAACCTAACTAAAATAGAAAGTGAATTATGTCCACCTATAGCTTAAAAGCCTTAAATGAACGCAATGTCTTTCACAAAAATCATACGATATCTTGTTTCGAAAGTATAAAATACCCTTTTCATAAGCTGTTTGCTTTGACTCGCTTACGTTAAGCAGTTAAGATATAGGTTGACTTACAGTAAACATGGATGAAGAATTTAATTTAATAAAGTTGCATAATAGATTGCAGACAGAAGAAGATGCAGTACATTTATTACAAGAGTGGAACATAATACCAAAAGAAAGGGAATGTCGTAGAAAACATAAAATGGTGATCAAAATCGCACATAATAATTGCTTATGGTGGTGCCAAAAGAGTGGGTGTAATAAAACAGTTTCGGTGCGCAATGGAACATGGTTCGAAGACACCCAGATTCCATTATCTAAGATTATTATGTTTATTTGTTGTTGGGAAAATGAATACACCAACATAAAATTTTGTGATCATGAACTCGGAATTAGAACCGACGCCATAATGGACTATAACAACTATTTAAGAGAGGCAAGTTCGAGTTGCACTATCCTAACCTAACTTAACTTAACTTAACTTATAATATGCATCCTTTCAGGTTTCTGCTGATACAGTATTGAAAAACCTCGTGAAATACTACACTTGCCGGATACGTATAGTTTACTTTCTATTTTAGTTAGGCTAGGGTTGATATATTTTAGTTTTGGTTAATTTCCGCATTTAAGAAAGAATTGAAATCTGTGCTTATAAATTACCCTCCAAAAATATATCTTTTAATTAAAAACCAGTAGTGAATGAAACTGAGAAGACCTGTTAATTTCCATGTGACCAACTCTCGGCCAATCAGGCGTCCAAAAACCTGGTGTTCTCGAAACTTATATATATACTGTATATATATGCAGTAAAATCACAGAATAACACGATTAACACGTGGTTGTTTGCTTATATATATATATCCCACTCACTTGATGGCATCATTTTTTTTATGTAGGAAGGAGGAAGTGAAGGGCGAGCGCCCGCAAAAGTGACCCCTCCATGGAAGGAGAGAGCCGAAAACAAGGTCTTCAAAGCTCAATGATGGCACTTTTTATAAATTTTGAAAAGATTGTGTAGTGTGTAAGATGCAGGTATGTGTAGTGAGGAATAGAGGGAGAAGTGTGTGTTTGAGAGCATGCTAGGCTGCTCACAGGGTAGATAAGACACCATTAAAGTCACGCCCACAACTACACCCACAGTACTAATTTCTTAGACCTGACTGGATATATTAGATCAGGAGTTGTACAACATGATGACTGGACATCCATTCCATCCATAAACAAATTTCAGGTACCAGTTTTAAAAAAAAAACATTTGTCTCGTAACAATGGGTCTCAAAGGGATATATATATTATATATATATACACGGTGAACCAAAAGTAGGTGGACAGTAGGTTGAATACGGTTTGTGTTATATTATATTATAACTATGGTGTTCATTATAACTATGATGTTTGTGTTATATTATATTAAATATTATAACTAAATTTATTTAAATTTTATTTTGTATTATAGTATACAAAAAAATTAAATATGTATTCTCAAAATAAACGTTATCATTTACTGTCCACCTACATTTGGTTCACCCTATATATATATATATATATATATATATATATATCAAAGCTATTGACTTCTCCTTAGGAAACGGAGCTTACAGATGAACAGAAGGATCAACACAACGACAAACATTTTCATTTATTTGTACTTCAGACGTTTCGACAATCTTTTGTCATCATCAGTGAATTAAGTCTTAAAACCTTAAAACAAAAGTAAAAAGTGAAAAGTGAAAATTACATCAATACAATATTAAACCATTAAAATTAAAACCTTAAAGCAAAATGAAAATTGCATCATACAAAATTAAAATCATTTAAATTTCATCACTATAAAAACTAAAATTAAATTAAATTACCTCAATAGGTAAATACACAATGTTTACATCCACCTCCATACTTGGCAAAGTCTAAGAGAACACTGGATGGTCAGAGGATTAGAAAGGGTATGTCTGTGAGAATCGGTTGGTTAGTTAAAAGAGTTGTAATTTGTAGGATGAGCTATTATTATTAAGGGAGGGTTTGTTTCTATAGATGTACAAAGATTCTAAAATTCGGAGTTCTGTAAGGTTATTGGATGATGACAAAAGATTTGTCGAAACGTCTGAAGTACAAATAAATGAAAATGTTTGCCGTTGTGTTGATCCTTCTGTTCATATATATAATATATATATATATATACATATATATATATATATATATATGATCAAAAGTATTCGGACACCGCATGGTTTTGGGAAAAATGGTTTTATTATGGCATTTAGTAACCAGTAGGTCCACCCTTTGCTTTTATTACAGCGTCAACATGTCGAGGCATACCTTCCACCAGTTTTCGGTAAGTCTGTGCAGGAATGGCTCGCCATTCCTCTTGCAGAGCTGATGCAAGAGATGCAAGTGAAGCCAGGCGTGGTGTGCGGTTTCGTATCCGTCGCTCCAGTTCGTCCCACATGTGCTCGATTGGGTTGAGATCGGGGCTCTGAGCAGGCCAGTCTAACAAATCCACCTTATTTTCACGAAACCAGTCCTGCACACGCCTTGCAGTATGGCAGGGAGCTCGATCCTGTTGAAACAAACAATGGTCCGTAGTATTGCCACAGTGTAGGGAGGGCCGAATTGTCCAGAACGTCGAGATAAACGTCAGCGTTCATGGTAGTGGGTATAACAACCAACGGGCCGAGCCCTAGCCAGGAAAAACAACCCCATACCATGATGGACCCTCCACCGAACTTCACCGTTGGACGTACACAGTCAGGAAGAAGCCGTTCTCCGGGCTGTCGCCACACCCAAACACGCCCATCAGACTGGAAGAGTGAATACCGCGACTCGTCGCTCCAAAGAACAGTTTTCCAGTCCTCCACGGTCCAGGAACGACGGGAGACACACCAGGCCAAACGACGCGTGGCATTAACTTTTGTAATCAGTGGCTTGTGTACAGCTGCTCTACCATAATAACCGAGTCTGTGCATCTCTCTGCGGATAGTTACAGTACTAACGGAGGTAACGGATGCTCTTCCTACCTCCTCAGCGATGGAAGCGGCAGAGGACGTGCGGGACTTCTTGACATGTCGTGCATGGCTTCACAACAGTTACTGATAACTTAACAGAACACCTCAGCATTATAGTTTCGCCACGCTTTTTCCCAGCATACCTTTCGGCGAAGGTGATATTTGCAGAAATGCGGATTTTCCGGGGTGTCCGAATACTTTTGATCATATAGTGTGTGTGTATATATATATATACAGGGTGTCCCCAAAAAATGTACTCACTCTTAGACAGCCCTTTACTCATATAATTTTATTTGTTTCAGGCCATACTAACGTGAATATAATGGCAGATGTACGACTAACTTTTGAAGAAAGAAAATTTGTCATAAAGTGCTACTGGAAGTACGAAAACGTCACGGAAGTGCAAAGACAATTTAGAAGACAGTTTCACAGAGATCCACCAACGCGACGCACCATTGCTCGTATCAGAGATAAGTTTGAAGCAGATGGAACTGTTCAGGACGTCCACAAGCAACGTTCTGGAAGACCACGGACATCCACCAGCCCCGCAAGAGAAGAACAACTGCTGGAAACCCTCCTCCGATCCCCAAAGAAATCCATACGACAATCGGCTCGTGAGATAGGAATCCCAAAATCGAGCGTCCATCGCATTTTGAAACGAGTCCATTGGAAAAGTTACATTCCAACATTAATCCACGCTCTCAATGAAGATGATCCTGACCGGAGAGTTGGATTTTGTGAATGGTACCTGGACAAAAGCGCGGAAGATACAGCGTTTCCAGACAAAATTGTCTGGAGCGATGAGGCCTCCTTTAAGTTAAATGGCTCAATTAATCGACATAATTGCACCTACTGGGCTCCTCAAAATCCGCATGTTACTTTGGAACAACATTTGAACTTACCAGGGGTTACAGTGTGGTGTGGGATATCAGCATTGGGCATCGTAGGACCATTCTTTTTGACCAAACTGTCACTGGTGCCGTTTACCTAAACTTACTGCAGGAATCCGTCGGTCCATGCATTGAAGAGATGTTTGGTGACGAAGAGAGTTACTTCCAGCAAGATGGAGCACCTCCCCACTACCATCGTGATGTAAGGGCCTATCTCGATGCAACTCATCCGAACACATGGATTGGGCGCAGAGGTTGCGTTGAATTCCCTGCACGTTCACCAGACCTCACACCAATGGACTTTTTTTTATGGGGATATGTGAAAGATAAGGTTTACGCCGCAAAACCTGCGACAGTCGATGAGTTGAAAGAGGAAATTGAAAGACAATGTCTCGCAATTCCAAATGAAATGATTCGTTATGTTATCGAATCCATTGGTCCGCGTTATCAGCTGTGTCTGGAAAATGGTGGTCATCAGTTTGAACATTTGCGAACACGCAGGAATGAGTAGACTAGACTAGGGGGAAAAGACTAAACTTTTCTTTAATTTCATTTAATTTTCTTTAATTTAATGTAATGTTCTTTAATTTAACCTATTAGACTTGTATCTATGTCAATAAACACTGCATTTATTGTCATTCAAAGTGTGAGTACATTTTTTTGGGACACCCTGTATATAGTAGGCACCTACCTAAGGCAGGCAAAGAAAACAAAAATAGAGAATAAATAAGCACTAACAAATTAAATTTATTCACAAAAAATAAGTTTTAAAATAAAAAAACAGCATCCTCTAATAGCAAATAAGCGGTATCAAGTGGCACAACTTTAAGCCTCTGTAGTGACAATTTCCCTGCCTTGGGTCGGCAAAATGTTAAGTACGCCTCCGTGTGTGTATATACACAGGGTGTTTTATAACCGGTCTGCCATACTTTGGGGGTTGATTTGGTGGGTGATATCGAGTAAAAAAATTAATACAACAAAGGGGCGTACCGAAGGGGGGAGGCGACAGAGGCGGTCGCCCACCCTCCTTGAGCCTTGTACCGGTGTCTATTGATGTGTCTATTGATATCTATAACTATGTACTAAAGTTTGTACATACAGTTACAGAGATAAGCAGGTTTTGTTTTAGTTTGTATATTTTATAGTAAGTGTGAAAAAACTATATAGGGCTATGGGTTGATTGCCTGTTACCCTCATCCGTTGGAAATTTCCAGCAGATTTCAGTTGAGAGTTAACGACAAAAGTCCTACGTTTTTTCGTTAGAGAGTTATGCATATGTAGGTCTTCAAAGGACCTCTTTGTTTATTTGCCTTCGGTATTTGCGCTGCTTAATGGTAAAGAAAGGAATTGCCTTACCTTATTATTTCGTTGAGCCTCGCTTCTGTTCGTAGGACGCGACGATGTTTTTCGATGTAGGGCCGCGGTACGACGGAGTTTCACGATGAGTTGATTTGATGTAACTAATATAGGCAGTCACTATTTAAATACCTGAAGGAATAGGCCTATCCTTTTTATAGTTATTAGGTTTTATATTAAGAGGATTTCACTCAGAACTTATAGGAAGATAAAGTACATCTTCCTTGCTTAAAGCATCGCTGTAACATAAGCAGCTCCGAGCGAGCCGATATAATATAATCTCCGTATTTTAGTATTTGCCGAATTTGCAAAGTTCGTTGACTCTTCTCTCGATGTAATTTTCATGAGTCAGCAGTGGGAAATTTTGAACACGAAATAATAAATTTGGTTTTCTTGTTGTCAAGCAGGCCCGATGCCTACATATGAGTTTTATGTATGTATGACAATTATTTTCATCCCCAATAGGCTATGTCGCCAATCCCGAGACAATTTTGTATAGATATTTAATTCAATTAATTAATAATTTATATTTAATTAAGAAGTAAAGGTACCACATACGATACCATGTTGTAAGCGTGTATAGTTTTTCCATAGTAAGAGTACATTTTAAATATAATATAAAATAATAATAAACCTGTCATCCCAGGCCAGTGTTGCCAGGTAAAAAATTGAAAACCCGCCAAATCGCTTAAAAACTAGCCCCAAAACAGCCAAACCAAGCTTTTATACTATACTGTGTGTGTGTGTGTGTGTGTGTGTGTAACCTTTTAACCTTTGGTTAGCTTCCGCCAGAATTGTTCATTCTGACGAAGGTGAAGCTTTTCACTCCACCTTAGACCTACAGTTTAACGTGGAATCCGAACCACGCCCCATCAGCAGCCCAGCGTCTTAACCACTAGGCCACCTAGGGTACCCATTTAACTACCAACCACTTTCTTTATTGTGTGGAAAGATGAACAGCTGGGTTTTGCTGCGCGCCGGCTGCGTCGGGTCTCGAACCCGGGGCCGATGGTTTCGTAGTCAGCGACGCTAACCACTACACCACCGAGGTGTGTATTATATATATATATATATATATATATATATATAATAGCATTAAACCTGCTTGGTATATACACACACACCTTTGTTTTAGTTACTCACACGCTAAAAAAAATTCATGTATCGGTGACCGATACATGCAAATTTTTTAGTTTACAGTATCATCCTCGGATATTGTATGAAATGAGAGCAGTAATCTCCAAGCCTCTCAGTATTATTTTTAACACATCAATCAGATCTATGACTGTACCTCAAGAATGGAAACAGGCTAACATATCATCAGTAGTACATAAAAAGATACCGTAGTAAGAAAGTTGCAGAAAATTATAGGCCTATCAGCTTAACTAGTGTGGTCTGCAAGGTAATGGAGACAACACTCAGGGATTCATTAATAGAGTGTATGGTTAATAATAAGTTAATAACATATTAACATTGAAACAGTTTGGATTTATATCCAGTAGGTCAACAGTACTACAGCTAATTCAAATAGTAGACAAATGGATAGAGATCATTGAAAGTGGGGGTTGTATTGATGTGGCCTACTTTGATTTTATGAAGGCCCTCGACAAGGTCCCACATAGGCAGCTTGCTGATGTCTTGGCTTACAGTATTATGGATTAAAAAATCCAGTGTTTGGATGGATAAGAAATTTTCTAACTAATAGGCAACAGCGTGTGGTGATTAATGAGGAATCCTCAGAGTGGTAGCCAGTAATTTCAGGAGTACCTCAGGGTTCAGTGCTTGGCCCTATTTTGTTTATTATTTACCTAAATACTTTGCCAGAAGTTGCCCAAGCCTCAGATATCTACCTTTATGCAGATGATACAAAAATCTTCAAAGCAATGTACAACAATGAAGATTGTGATAAACTCCAAGAAGACACAAAATATAGTGAAATGGACAGATAATTCACTGTTGAAACTCCACCTGGTCAAGTGTAAGACTATGAAAATTGGAAACAAAACTAGCAAATAAAACATATGTGATGGGGTAAAATGACAGTGAATTGAAACAATCCATTGTAGAGAAAGATATTGGAGAGTTTATTGACAACCAACTAAACTTTCAACATCACATAACTATAAAGGTTAATAAAGCCAACTCTATAATGGCCCTGATTAGGAGAACGTACACGTATCTAGATAATGAAACATTCTTACTTCTATATAAATCCCTCGTGAGGCCACACATTGTACGAGGGTAATTCAATAAGTATCCGCACTTTTTTTTCACAATTTTATTTCCACATCTGCTAGATTATAAACACATCACTTCTCAACATAGTCTCCCTGTTTCTCAATACACTTAGTCCAGCGATCCACAAGCTTCCTAATGCCATCACAAAAGAATGTTTTTGGCTGTGTGCGTAGCCAGTCATGCACCGCCTCCTTCAGGTCATCGTCGCTTTGGAATCGCTGACACCTCAAAGCGTCTTTTAGTGGTCCAAACAGGTAAAAATCCGAAGGTGCCAGGTCTGGACTGTAGGCTGGATGGTCGAGAACTTCAAATTTAAGTTCTTGAAGGCATTTTCTAGTCTGTACAGCGGTATGGGGGAAGCATCCAACGTCTCCCGTTGCAAGGAATTTCAAAGCGCAGCCGTCAGCAGGTAAAATTATGCTAACACTGTTTTGGGATACACGAGGCCCTATCCTTGAACATTATCTAGAGCGTGGAACTACAGTAACAAGTGCATCGTATTCTGACATGCTTCGGAATGAGTTAAAGCAAGCAATTCGCACAAAACGGAGACGGAGATTGTCTGAAGGTGTTATTCTGTTACACGACAATGCGCGCCCTCATACCGCTGCACAGACTAGAAAATGCCTTCAAGAACTTAAATTTGAAGTTCTCGACCATCCAGCCTACAGTCCAGACCTGGCACTTCGGATTTTTACCTGTTTGGACCACTAAAAGACGCTTTGAGAGGTCAGCGATTCCAAGGCGATGATGACCTGAAGGAGGCAGTGCATGATTGGCTACGCACACAGCCAAAAACATTCTTTTGTGATGGCATTAGGAAGCTTGTAGATCGCTGGACTAAGTGTATTGAGAAACAGGGAGACTATGTTGAGAAGTAATGTGTTTATAATCTAGCAGATGTGAAAATAAAATTGTGAAAATAAAAAGTGCGGATACTTGTTGAATTACCCTCGTATATGCAAATGCATTTTGGTCACCACAATATGAAAAGTATATAACCATGATTGAGAATGTTCAACGCAGAGCAACAAAGTTGGTACCAAATCTAAAGAACGACGTATACCCAGAAAGGCTACATAAATTGGGTCTGCCAACATTGACATATAGACGACTCAGGGGTGATATGATCGAACTATATAAGATACTATCTGGCAAATATGCCTGCAGAGTTACAAACTTTATTGAGCTGAATAATGATAATCGAAGAGGCCACAAATACAAGCTAAAGAAAATTAAGACACGGATAAATAAGAGGAAACATTCATTTATACATAGAAATGTAAACATATGGAATAGTCTAACTGAATACGTGATAATGGCATCATCTGTAAAGTCTTTTGAGTCGAGACTTGATAAGCTATGAGCAAATTAACCCTTAAGATACAACTATGAGGAAAAATACGATTTCAGTTTGGTCACCAGCGGCCGCATGTGCACATTGACAGCTGGTGAAGTACTGTAACAGAGCTGTCTAAGAGGCTGGAAAGCCTGTTGACAGAAAATTCAAGTGGTATTAAGTGGTAAGTGGTAGTATTTATATGTGTTGAATATTCAAACTTTCCGCTATTAGTCAAAAGGACGTTATCTAAATTTAAAAAGAGTAAAAAATTCGCCAACCAACGACTGTAGATTTTTACCCCCAATTAGTCTTAAACCAGTCCAATTTGGCGAGAAAACCGCGGACTTGGCAACTGTGCCCCTGCATTGTATACTCGTCAGAGCTGGGCAGTAATGCGTTACAAGTAACGGCCGTTACGTAACGCGGTACTTTTTTGGTAACGGTGTTACATTTCAAATCAAGTAACTTTCAGTAACGACGTTACTTTTTTAGGGAAATACATTCGTTAGTCGTTACTCGTTACTTTTTTATCGTAGCTCGCAATTAGTTTCTTTCGATCCTCACTCATTATTCATTAACCGTTAAAAATTTGTCCCTTCACTATGAACGAGGTGTGCACTGCGCATGTTGGCCGTTGGCATGCTGGCAGCCTACCCCCATCCACTCTCTCCCCCTACACTGGCAGCACTGTCAAAGTAAAAAGGCGAAGAACCCTGGATCAAGGAGGGACCTAAGTTCAACAGACGTTTCGTCATTCCTCTCATCTGGGCCTTCCCGGCACGTAGGCTCTGCATCCTTCCCATCCACTAACTTTAAAAATATGTTTATTAAACTTAACACTCCTATACCATCTAGTGCCGCTGTTGAGCGGGTTTTTACAGCACGGAAGGAGATACTGCGTCCGAAACGAGGCTCACTCTTAGATGCAACTTTTGAGAAGCTTGTTTTCTTAAAGGCCAATAAAGATCTTTTGAATAATAGTTCTTAAGTTTGTATATTTAGCTAATAAATTTCAATTATCATTGCCATGCACAATAACTCATTTTATTCATTTCTTTAGTATTTCCTATTATTGTTTTGCAAAACTAAACTTTCCTGGTATATTCTAGCATTAGTAAATTAGTATCAATAGTATGCTACATCCTCTGTTATGTTGCAATTCCTAGTAATAAATCTTGCAGTAATTTTGTTTCACTTTTTTTTAAATATTATGCCTTCTAAGTCATAACAACGCAATGAAGGCATGCACAATTGCACAGACTTCATAGCCTATGCGTTAACCAGTGGATACAAACCAACACACACTCGCACAAGCGAATGGTTATTTATAAATATCATATTTTATGTATATATAAATTATAATATACCTATGCATATATATAATATATTTACATTTCATTAAAAGTAACGGTAACGAGTAACGGCACCGTTACTCGTTACTTTTTAAAAATGGTAACTGTAACGATAACGGTGTTACATTTAGACTGTGGTAATGGTAACTGCATTACATTTATAAAGTAACGAGCACAGCACTGATACTCGTACATTGTAAAGTGAGCTGCCATCATGGATCTTCTTCATTATTTCAAGAGAAAAAATGAGAGTGCAAATATGAATAAAGCTGATAATCAGAGTAAATTTGCCAAATCTAGACTTAATCAAATTGACAATTTTGAACAATCTTCTGTGGCAAATAGTACACAGACCAAGACTTCAAATTCTGGTGTCCCAAGTGCATCTAGTGATTATGCAGCATCAGCATATTCAGCAAGCAGTTCGTCAAACCTTGATAAGAAACATTCATGAAGCATCTAAGATGCATCATATATACAGTATATTATGTATATGGTCCTTCTTGCCGCATATTGTATGTGGCATATATTTTATTCATCTGAGAAATGAAAATTGTAAGGACCCCTACTGTTAAAGTATTAATCAGTAAACCAGTTATTTTGCTTATTTTCCCATTCATGTCATTCTATTGGTTTGGTTGCTGGATTTGGTACAGAATTTACGCATTTTTATTGTTCATATCTACTGTATGTTTATAGGTCAGTATACAAGACACCTATGATAGTATGCAGCCATTTGATGAACAGGCTTGGAAACTGCATGTAATTACCACACCATGGTATCCACTGTCCACCTCCCAACTTTGCATGGCCAACTTCAACTCACAAAAAGAAGGACAAGGATGAGATCAGGTAGGTAATTTTTTGTTTATATCAGGTTGGAAAAAAACTTTGTTTATTGTAAATGTTTATCATAAATGTCTATCAGAAATCAGTGGATTTTTTTGCCAAATTCTGCATATTTTCTCTACAAGTGAAATTGGATCAGGAGAATGTGGTCAAATGCCAGGCAAATTGGTCAACCATCCACTAAAGGTATTCAATAAACTCACTGGCAAGGATGGCACATTAACCAGCCATGAAGTCACAAAATATCGCAAATATAGTCTGCAAGCTGCACAGAGCTATCAAATCATTTGCAAAGATCAAGCCCATGACATTAGAAATCAACTGTCCTCACAAAGAAAAGATCAGATTTGGATAATACTGTACATAACATCGTATATACTATTGAGCTAAAATGTGTCTGTGTGTCTGTCTGTCCGCTTTCTTCGGAACCGTGCACAGCCTAAACGGCACATCGGAAAATTCTGCAACCACCACCAACTGATAGCCCATGAGCTGCCGATGTGCTCTGTCAAGTTTCCGGGTCCTAGGTCACAATTACTGGGTCCGAAGCAATGTTCCCTCTAATTTTTTTTAGTCCGTGTGCGCAAGAAATTTTCGTTGTGCATACATTTAGATTCATGGTGAAAAATTGTGCAAACTTTTCTGAGCGCTATTATCTTCAAAATGAAATACATATAAATATTAAATACTTAATAAATATTATTTCCATAAGGTGAGAGCTTGATCATTACGGTACTATTAAATGGATATTAAAAAACTTTTTACAATATTATATATTCTTAAAAAAGAAAACATTTTATCCATTCTAAAAATAGGAATAAAATAAAAAATAGTAAAATAAAAGGTTCTTTTGCATTATCCTCCCAACACTAATTTTTTTATATAATGTTAGTTTGGTTTTGGTTATGGTACTTTATTTTCCTTCCATTATAAAAAAAATTAGTGCTGGGATTAGGTTAGGTTAGGTTAGGTTAGGTTAAGAATATTTATTCATATAACTAATGATGTAATATTACTGCTTTCATGCCCTTTCACGATTAAAAATTAAGTGTGTTTTGCTAACGTACTTTATTTTCCTTCCATTATAAAAAAAAATTAGTGTTGGGAGGATAATGCAAAAGTACCAAATAAAATTCAACAAAATAAAGAAATAAAATAAAAATAACATTAATTGAAAATGACTATTTTAGTTATCATTTCTCAAAACAATTTTTAGCATTTAGCAATTTAAAATAGACTATCAAGATTAATACATGATTTTATCCATTCACAAAATAGGAATAAAATAAAAAATAATAAAATTCAATAAAATAAAAGTGATTTTCTTTCAAGCGGTTTCTTAATTTGTTCTTTATAGAATTCATTAAACTGAATTTTTTTAAATTACTTCATTTACTGTCGTGACTCATGATACGCTTCAGCCTGTGCGCATTTTATTTTGCTGTGTGCGCGGGTTCCACAACGCGTGTGCGCGCGCACACGCGCACACCTTAGAGGGAACATTGGTCCGAAGGCCCCAGCACCGCGATAAAACTACAGAAAAGAACGCAGCCGTGAAAATCTTGAGCTTCACATTGTGTGACATAGTGCTACCCGCCCGGAGGGCGGGTAGCAGTATACAGTATGTCATATGTCACTGCTTCCCCCTGGGGTAGTAGGGGAGGGGGTTAGGGTAATTGGAGGAGTGGGGTGGAGGTAATTGGGGTAATGGCGTTTTTTTACTTTTGTGTTGGGGGTAATGGGGGGGGAGCAATGGGGGTAATGGCGTTTTTTTAATTTTGTAGCTGGATCACAGTGCTACCCGCCCGGAGGGATTCCTGCCCAGAGGGCCAAGCTGTACAACGGTCGCGAGCGATAGCGAGCCACCGCTTGTTTCATCCTATATACTATTGAGCTAAAATGTGTTTGTGTGTCTGTCCGCTTTCTTCAGAACCGTGCACAGCCTAAACGGCACATCGGAAAATTCTCCTAGGTCACAATTACTGGGTCCGAAGGCCCCAGCACCGCTATAAAACTACAGAAAAGAACGCAGCCGTGAAAATTGTGTCAAGATTTCTGAATCTTAAGATTTTCATGTGTGACATATACTGTGACATATACTGCTACCAGTATATGTCACAGTGCTACCCGCCCGGGGGTAGTGGGGGAGAGGGGTGGGGGTAATAGCGTTTTTTTTATTTTGTAGCTTAGCCACTTCTTCCAATGAGGGCCTCTCATAATATAGGGTGTCCATAAATGATTACCCTGATTAAAGCATGCTATAACTTTTAAATAAACGCTCGTATTCAAACAGTTTTAATCATAAGTAGATAAACATACAACGTTTTGATACATAGTTAATGAACTTAATAAGCTTCCACATGTGCACCCCTAGTGGCACGTAAAATGTCTAAACGGTATTCACACTCACGCCACACATTTTCCAACATTTGTGGGTTAACTGTTGCAATTGCATCCGTAATGCGTTCTCGCAATGTCCTGATATCTGGAACAACTATTGCATAAACCAAATCTTTAACATGACCCCAGAGAAAGAAGTCCAGCGGGGTAATGTCTGGTGATCTTGGGGGCCATGGGATTGGCCCGTCCCTGCCAATCCATCGATTTGGAAATGTTGCGTCGAGAGTTTCACGAACAACATGCGCCCAATCTTCTTGTTGGAAGATGACAGTTGGCTGCCTGTCCTGCAGCTGGGGGATGGCGTAATTGGTGAGCATATCCAGGTACACAGTTGCGGAAACAGTGTTCTCAGCGAAGAAGAAAGGACCAATTTCTGGCCATGCATTAGTCCACACCAGACATTGATCTTCGGACTGCCCCGAATATGCTCCCTTACGGCACGTGGGTTTTCCGATCCCCAAACACGCACATTGTGTCTGTTGACTCTACCACTAAGATGAAACGTAGCCTCGTCTGAAAAGCAGACACGTAACAAGAAGTCATTATCCTCGTCAATGCTGCTCAAAATGTCAATAGCGAATTGTTCACGTTTTGGACGGTCATCAGGCTTCAGTTCTTGAACAATTTTACCTTGTAGGCGTGTAACTTCAAACGTTTGTGTAATACCTTGTGCACCGTAGACTTCGGTATCTTTAGTTGGCATGAAGCTTGTCTCACCGATTTTCTTGGTGACCGTGTGAAAGCAGTTTGAATGTTTTCTACCGTCCCATCGGAAACTGATGGTCTACCACTGCTCTTTCCCTTTTCCACGTTTCCAGTTTCCAAGAATTTTTTCATCCACGACTTAATTAACTTCACATTAGGTGGATTCTTTCCATACTTTGTTCTGAACCTTCGCTGAACACTGACAGGAGATTGTGTTTCTGCAAGCCACACAACACATTGTGCCTTCTCTGTCACAGACGTCATCTTAACTGAACAGCTACTACAGCGCTCCTAGCGGCGAATGCGGTAGACGAAACACACCAGCACAGAAACTCTATGCGTGTACGAGATCACTTGTAAAAAGAAAACGGATGTAAGATTCGTCATTAAAACATGAGAGCATACTGTTTTCAGGGTAAACATTTATGGACACCCTGTATAATTTTAAATCTACAACCAATAAAAAAAATATACGAAAAAGTGAAAAAAAATTTATTATTATCCATTCAATTTTAAACCGTATCAGAATACAGCTAGCTGTGACATACTGCTACATATACTGACATATATTGCTATCTGCCCGGAGGGCGATAGCAAGCAATAGCGAGCTACCGCTTGTGTATTCTAAAAGGTGATTATTAATATCTAATATCTGAAATGTTGATTTTTGTGAGTTTAATTTAATAACCCGTCACTAGTATGTATATATATATATATATATAATATATATATATATATATATATATATATATATATGACGTAATGATCTTGATGACGTCATTTAATTTTTTTAAATTAATTATTTAATTTATTAACACCTAGGTGTACAACCTCTGGACCTAACCTAACCTAACGAATCGTCAATGGCGTACAGTTGACCTACCCGCGCATTCAATGAACCTAACCGGGTATTCAATAATTTTACCATAGGTTTCGATATCTATTATATATTTTCGCCTGTCTGTTTGTTTGTCTGTCCTTTATGTAAGCGCAAACCGTTTGACCTAGAGCTACCAAATTTGGCACGGGAACCTCTTATGGGACGAAGAATGTCAACACAGAGTCGGTCAGCCTGTCTGTTTGTGAAATTTATCCCGGGCAACGCCGGGTACCTCACCTAGTATATCTATAATAATAATAAAAGGATGTGCGTGTGTGTGTCTTTCTGTTCCAGCCATAACTCCAAAATGGAAGCAGTTACAAACATGAAACTTCACACACATATTGATTAGGTCCTCAGGTTGTGCACCTGGGTGTTAATAAATTAAATAATTAAAATTACTGGGCCCGAAGGCCCCAGCACCGCGATTAAACTACAGAAAAGAACGCAGCCGTGAAAATTTTGAGCTTTACATTGTGTCAAGATTTCTGAATCTTAAGATTTTCATGACTAATTATTTGGTCAATAAAACTATAGAAAAGAACACAGCCATGAAAATCTTGATCTTCACATATAATTAAAACTAATGGAGCGACCCGGCGTTGCCGAGGTGGATGTTGAACGCTATATATATATAATATGCGTCGAGGAGAATTTGTCTAAAACAATTCGTCTAAAATACAATTTGTCTAAATCAATTTGTCTAAAACAATTTGTCATCTAATGTCTAAAAAAATAAAAAAAATAAATTTTGTCTAAAATACAATTTGTCTAAAATACAATTTGTCTAAAATACAATTTGTCTAAACAAACAATTTAATATAATATGGCATACAAATTGTTGCCTGATGTACAATGCTATTTATTACTTGCCACGCCCCATCTTAAAAGGTTACCTCTTGTGCGGAATAGTACATCGAAATAGTTTGTCTAAAAATAATTTGTCTAAAATACAATTTGACTAATAACTGAAGATAACTAGAAATGCATTTGTCTGCTTGATAAATTTGGAGTGAGGATGAAAAGATTGAAAATGGGTTGATTTTATTTCATAATATACCTAACCTAACCTAACCTAACCAGGTTATGGGTTCCGGGATAACTGATTTCGATGTACTATTCCGCACAAGAGGTAACCTTTTAAGATGGGGCGTGGCAAGTAATAAATAGCATTGTACATCAGGCAACAATTTGTATGCCATATTATATTAAATTGTTTGTTTAGACAAATTGTATTTTAGACAAATTATTTTTAGACAAATTGTATTTTAGACGAATTGTTTTAGACGAATTGTTTTAGACGAATTGTTTTAGACAAACTCGCCTGATTCGATATAATATATATATATATATTATTATATATATATATATATATATATATATACTAGCGGAGCAACCCAGTTAGGTCAACTGAATGCACGATTATATTAATTGAATACCATGGTAGGTTAATTGAGTGCCCGGTTAGGTTAATTGTACGCCCTTGACGATTGGTTAGGTTAAATCGTGATATTTGCGCAAGATATGAAGGTCATATTTGAACAGAACACACCAAAATACGTACATTAGAAAAATGTATTTTGGATATTAATTTCAATGTTGGTGAGACATTCAATAAATACCAAGTATTGATTAGTTAGGACTGGACATACATAATTGTGTAGGACAAGGATACGATGGCGCATCTATTTTGTGTTCTAGTATTGCTGGTGCTTCATCTGTCATCCTTGAGAGAAACCCACGAGCTTTGTGTGCACATTGCGCGGCACATTCGCTTAACTTAGCTTTAATGGATGCTTGTGATGTACAAGAAATCCGTAACATGATGAGTACAGTGCGTCAGATCATAATCTTCATCAACGTAAGTGCCAAAAGGAAAGCATTTTTCCAAGCCGCAGTGCGAACTTCTCACACTGAGCAACGGAACGATCATCTCAAATCTCTCTGTGAGACAAGATGGATTGAAAAGCATGAAGCCATCGATACCTTTATTGAACTTCTACCTGCAAATCAAATTGACTCTTGAGCAGGTAATAAATAATTTGATTCAACTTCTCAGTTTTTCTATATATCGTAAACTTGGTTAATGTATATATTAGTAATGAAGTGAATTTCCCATATATATTGAAGAAGTAGCTTAATGTATGTGCTGTTGACTATATTTGCAGATCTCACAATGGAAATATGATACAAAATTCTCCATGGCTAGGGCTTTGTATCTGGCGATGCAGGATCCTCAGTTCGTTATATCACTTCATGCTTCTGTAGTGGTAACTGCTCGGATACGTCCACTTAGTGTTAAGCTGCAGATGAAATATCAGGTTCGGCATTCAATTGCAAACAGGCCTTATTTAAATAGTAAACAATCTTTATATATATATATATATATATATATATATATATATATATATATATATACAGGGTGGGCCGTAAGTTTCCATACATAGGAAAATTTAAATTATGGTCTTCACGTGCGTCGGTATTTGGATCAGCAGTTTCCGGATGCTTGGATTGGTCGGCGTGGTCCTGTGGAGTGGCCTCCCAGATCCCCAGATCTCACCCCCCTTGATTTCTATCTTTGGGGGCACTTGAAGGCCATGGTGTATCAGGAAAAGATACGAGACATAAATCATCTAAAGGAACGTATCACCAACGCCATTACAAGCATAACGTCAACTGTGCTAATGCGTGTTCATCAACAGTGGGGAACACGTATTGAAATGTGTTTTCAAAACAATGGCAACCATGTAGAGCATATTATATAAATAAAAATGGTTGTCCATAAAAAAATGTTTTTTTCCTATGTATGGAAACTTACGGCCCACCCTGTATATATATATATATATATATATATATATATATATATATATATATATATATATAAGAGAAAGTGTGTGTGTGTTAGTTTTTGTTTTTTTCGGATATACTTGGAGCTCTCGAAATGATTCTATTAGTCATGCAAGCACTGCGCATCTGCCGGGAAAATGCTGAAGATGTCTTCCGTAGTATAATGGAACGGTCGGCAAATTGGTGTGACGCATCTATTACATCTAGACGCTGTCTATAGTAAGCCAACAGGTCTAATGTCGCTAAAGAGGATGCTGAGTTATTCTACTCAGTTATTCTACAGAACAACCATATTCATACCGCTTCTCGACAATACATTGCAAAACCTGGAACGTAGATTCAGTAAACATACACAACAGGCTTTTGGGTTAGGCTTTTTAATACCTAATCATATAGGAGTTAAGCCACATGATAAGTATGCTTACTTTGAAAAGGCTTACAATCTGGAAAGAAATCTTACCACAAGCTTCTCTGCAACAAGCACTGGGAGAATGGGACGTTTGGGGTGAAATGTGGAAATCTATACCCTATACTGATAGACTTACAGATGCAGTCTCTGCCATCGACAGATGTGACAGCAACTGTTTTCCAGTTGTAAATCGGTTGTTACGGGTTATTGCTATACAACCAGTAACTACTGCAACGCCGGAGAGGTCATTCTCCAATCTGAGAAGACTGAAAACCTGGTTACGCAGCACTATGAAGGAAGACAGGTTGTCTGGTTCGGCTCTAATGGCGATGAGCAGAGACAAAGTAAGTCTTGATAATGCCTGCAATACTTGATAGGTTCACAAGAAAAAAAGCTAGATGACTTAATCTGTTGCTGGAATAGTTATCATGTAGACAGACCATATCTGTTTCTCCAACTTGTTGCTTTTCTCTCAGTTGTACTGTCTTGTGCACAATGAAAGCTCAAAAATGTTTCAGTATTCTCTATGTTAAATCCTGTCTGTACACACATAGTAATGTATCTATCATTATTGACTCAGTATTTTTCGCATGAAAAATGTGTGGTAAATCTATTCATTTATCTAATTTAGTTTACACTTGCTGTAAATAAGGCTTTGTTAATACATGAATATTGGCTCTAGTAAATGTTTATGTATATACACCTTTATTTTAGTTACCCACACCTCCCCCCTTTGAACAAATTCTGGGTATGCCCCTGATACAACATTGTGCTATTTCCAACCGTTGCGGAGCTACGGACGTTTTAAGATGCACGGAAAAAAATAAACGAGTATTAATCTGATGTATTTATTGGATACACCTTATAAATGTTCAAAATGTCCGACTCGGTTTTCAATACCACAGCCTTGTTCGTTCCAAACAAGAGTCCACTGCCCATTGAATCATTTCGGGGTGTTCTCGTATGTAAGCAGCAGCATCCATAATCCAACGCAAGAGTTCCTCTCTCGTTTGTACTTTGGTCTTGTAGACCATCTCTTTCATAAGGCCCCATGAAAAGAAATCTAACGGGGTTAGGTCCGGAGATCTCGGGAGCCACGATATTGGACCAGCACGACCAATCCAACGATTCCCGTACTGCTGATTCAAGTAATCTGTAACATGACCAAAATGTGGTGGCGCCCCATCGTGCTGAAAGAACATCGTGCGCCTTGTCTCCAGGGGCACGTCCTCCATCAAAAGTGGCAATTCGTTCGTCAGGAAGTTCAGATAAATATCAGCAGTTAATCGTTGTTCCGAAACGAACAGTCCAATCAGCTGATCTCCAATTATACCGCACCAAACATTCACCGAGAATCGATATCGAAAGTTTCCTTTAACGATACCGTGGGGATTATCACTAGGGAACAACATTTTTGTTTCTTGCAAACTATTTGGTGTTTCTTATAGAACTTTTGATGCTGATTCCAAATATGGTTTCAGAATATTTCTATCACCCATAGTTTTCGAGAAAATAATATTTCCATTTACTCAGAGTTTTCCCAAAATATTAGTTCAAATTAAGTGTACTAATTTAATTTTACTTTCTTTTTTTTCCAGGTTAACTATATTTAATAGTATTTTTTGCATTAAAAAAATATAGCTATTTAAACAAACAGATTTTTAATAAAAAGAAAGAAATTTTTTTCAAGTTTTGCTCAAATTTTAAAATTTTTCATAGTAGAAAAAATTGGTTTTTCATTCCAAAAAGTTTTCTGTGATTTCAATAATTTTCCGCCAGCATGAATCGAAACTGTATTAATCCCAGAGATACATTTTGCTACGTATGTGGAAAACTGACCATAATGGCACAGAGGAAGACGATGACCCCACTCGTGAAGAAGGCTTACGAACTTTATTTTGGATGTAAGGTAGGCGACCAAGACAAATCCTGGGCACCTCATATCTCATGCATTTCCTGTGCCGTCACTCTTAGGGGTTGGATTAAAGGTACCCGCAATTCTATGCCATTTGCCATACCAATGATTTGGAGAGAGCCCAAGGATCACCTAACGGATTGCTATTTTTGTATGACTAACGTTTCAGGATTCTCTGCCAAAAATAAACATAAAATTCAATACCCAAATCTTGCATCTGCCATGAGACCAGTACTACATGACGATGATAACCCAATTCCAACTCCCCCAAAGTCATGGACACTGGATGAAGAGTCTGAAGTTGAACCAATGGAAATTGATGATACTAAAGATACAGACTTTCAGCAACCTGAATCAAATAAACCACGTATGATAACGCAGGTTATGCTGAATGATCTCGTGAGAGATTTGGACCTTCCGAAAAAGAAAGCGGAATTATTGGGCTCCAGGTTACGTGAATGGAATTTGCTGGAAAAAGATACAAGCATATTGGCGTTCCGCACTCGCCAAAAAGATCTGATGCAGTATTTCTCCTCGTCAGGTGGTTTATGCTACTGTAATAATGTAAATGGACTGCTGTTAGCTCTCGGTCATGAGCACAAATCTGAAGATTGGCGTTTATTTATTGACTCTTCGAAGCTAAGCCTCAAGGTTGTACTACTTCACAATGGAAATAAATACCCTTCCATTCCTGTAGGGCACGCTGTCCACATGAAGGAATCTTACGAAAATATGAAACTCATCCTTCAGCAGATTAATTATGACCAGTTTCGTTGGTATATATATGGGGATTTAAAAGTCGTCGCGCTTCTTCTGGGAATGCAGCTCGGTTATATGAAGTTCTGCTGCTTCCTTTGTGAATGGGACAGCAGAGCCAGAGATTCGCATTATTTTGTAAAGGATTGGCCACTTCGTCAAAAATGTATCCCAGGACTGAAGAATGTGTCTCATGAACCCTTAGTTGACCCCAAGAAAATATACTTACCGCCACTTCACATCAAACTTGGCATCATGAAAAATTTTGTCGAAGCAATGAACAAGGAAGATGAGGCATTCAAATATTTGAAAAAAAAGTTTTCACGACTTAGCGATGCAAAGATAAAAGAAGGGATCTTTGTTGGTCCCCAAATCAGAGAGCTCATGAAAGATCAAAAGTTTGATGATGCCTTGAGAGGAAAAGAAAAAGTGGCATGGGAGGCCATGAAGAATGTTGTCACAAATTTTCTAGGGAACATCAAAGTCTCTAACTATGAAAAAATAGTGCAGGACATAATTGAAGCATATAGGTTATTGGGATGTAATATGTCACTAAAAATCCATTTCTTGCACTCCCATTTAGATTTCTTCCCTGAAAACCTCGGCGACGTAAGCGATGAGCATGGAGAAAGGTTCCACCAAGATATAGCTACTGTACTATGGAGAAACGCTACCAAGGGAGGTGGGATCCGGCAATGTTAGCTGATTACTGCTGGACATTGATGCGAGAAGCTCCTAATGAAAACTACAAGAGAAAATCAGTGACAAAGAAGTTTTAAGAAGAATATTTTAAATGCCAATCTGCCACTAATATAATTTTTATGAAGTATTTTTACTAACTTCTATACACTTTTTGAATAAATATTAAAATACAAATTTCTCAGTAACCTTGGGTGATAGAGAAATTCTACGGCTATATTCGGAATCAGCGGACAAACTCCTATAAGACCGACCTGTTCACGTCCAAGAAACAAAAAAAAAGTTACAATTTGTTCCCCAGTGAATTATCGGCGGACTACAAATGGCAATTTCGTCTATTGATAACTCCATCCCGAATGAATTGTGTTTCATCATTAAACAATATGTGATTAAGAATTTGTGGATGCATAACCATCCACTGGCAAAATTGAACACGTTTATCGTAATCATCCGGTTGAAGGGCTTGCACACGTTGCAAATGATAGGGATACAAACCCTCATTATGTATGGTTCGCCATAGACGCGATGCGGATTCACCAATTCGTCTAGAAATCCTTCGAACACTGGTAGTTGGGCTACGTTGTACTAGGTTCAGTATGCGCTCCTCCACAGCAACGGGCCGTCCTGCTACATGTTCTTGGTTACGTGGAACAATTGCCTCTGTTTCCCTTAGTCTCTGGTGTGTGTCACTAAAAATTTGCCTGTTCGGTATTCGGTGGTTTAGAAAACGTCTTCGATATTCCTCAACTGCCGCTCTGCTGTTACCATCACAGAATCCATAAATGAAATGGATATCAGCGTATTCAGCGGGTGTGAACTGTTGATTCATTTTGATTGTTCACCTTAGCGCAAGGCAGTGTCTCGTACCACAGATCAGAACCATCTGAAAGAAAAAAACAGGATTAGTAGCAGGGGCGTACCCAGGATTTGGTCAAGGGGAGGGGGCGTGTGAATAACTAAAACAAAGGTGTATAATACCATTTTTTCTTTTGAAATAATGAAGATCCATGATGGCAGCTCACTTCACAATGTATGAGTATACAATGCAGAAGCATAGTTGCCAAGTCCGCGGTTTTCTCACCAAATTGGGCTGGTTTTAAGAATAATTGGCGGGTAAAAATCTACAGTTGCGGGTTGGCGAATTTTTTACTGCTTTTAATTAAAACTTGGTGTTCCCGCCATTGGCTTCCAAGACAGCCTGAATTCGCTTTGGGTAGCTTGCCAAAAGTGACGTGAATAGATCTTGATTGTTACGCAAAATTGCTAAAACAGTTTCAATGTGTTGCGTCATTGTATCCTTCGAAAATCGATTTGCTGCAGGTTCTTGAAACAAGAGACAGTCAACCTTGTCCTTTATAACTGATCCAATGTGTTCACAGACGTTCAGGTCAGGAGAATTTCCTGGCCATTCTTCATTTCCAAAGAAATCGATCTCATGGTTCCGCAACAACTGTTGAGTGGCTAATGCCTTAAAGCAGGGGGCCTTATCGTGCAGAAGTGTGACCTGATCGACATCCATAACATTGTTTGGGTTTCTTAGAAAAGGAATGACATGCTGGAATAGAATAATATCACGAAAATACTGTCCATCCCAACTCTGACCATTTGGCTTTAGCACCCACATGAGCTTCTTTGCAGTGAACAAAACAAACACACCAACACAGTCTGGACTTTTTAATAATTCGCGATAATGTTCATTGTCATCGATTTCATCTGGTGTTGTGGCCTACACTCGATCATTTTGGTAGTTAGGCCGACGTGTTACGTAAACAAAAAATTCATCGGAGACAGCTAAATGCATGAAATCATCCACATCCCAATCTTCAAGATAATGGGCAAACCACATTCTGTCATCGATGTTAAGTTGAGTTTTTCTTGGCTTTGGAAGTTCATGCCACGGCTTTAAACCTTGCCTATGACGGTACAGTCGAATGATCTCACCACTAACGATCTTTCCTCTCAACACTTCGATCTCTCTAGAAAGTTTAGCACAGCTGTTTTTCCGCTTACGCGTACCGCTTTCAATCATGTCCTTTGTTTCCTGAGAGAGTGGCAAATTTGGGCGCCCAGATTTGGTTGTATCCATTTCACATTCATCCAAAGTTTTATTCCAATTTCTTTTGACGAAGTCCTCACTACTTCGCAACTTTTTGGCAACCCATGAACGTGTTATAAAGGTGGCTCCAGCATCACGAGCTTCCCGAAATGTTATTGCTCGTATGCGATCTATCACACGTTGCCTCTCCGATTCACCAATTAATTGAGAAGCCATTATATTATCACTTTATCAGCTAGAGTAATTTTAATACCTGCAATAAATAATTTTATATATTTTTATAATCACTAAAAACTATTTCGATATAAGTAAACATGTAAGCTGCAAATGGGGGTGCTAAGGTTTTTCGGAAAAAAAATATATATATATATATATATATATATATATATATGCATTTAGCTGCAATGACCACGCAGTATATAAATGAATAGAAACGACGTAAATAAGGAGCGTCTGTCTCTGCACACGGGGAAGAGAAATAACGAATAAATGAAAAATGAGGCGAATCGCCCGGGAATCGAACCCAAGGCCTTCCAATTGCCGGTTGGATGCGCTACCATTACACCACGGACCTCGATCAATCATAAATCGAAATTCTCCTACATAGGGCAGAAACCAATGCCCTATGTAGGAGAATTTCGATTTATGATTGATCGAGGTCCGTGGTGTAATGGTAGCGCATCCAACCGGCAATTGGAAGGCCTTGGGTTCGATTCCCGGGCGGTTCGCCTCATTTTTCATTTATTCGTTATTTCTCTTCCCCGTGTGCAGAGACGCTCCTTATTTACGTCGTTTCTATTCATTTATATACTGCGTGGTCATTGCAGTTAAATGCACATATTCACGATTTGCGAGGGTGCCCTCTCAGGGCATTGGTTTCTGCCCTATGTAGGAGAATTTCGATTTATGATTGATCGAGGGCCGTGGTGTAATGGTAGCGCATCCAACCGGCAATTGGAAGGCCTTGGGTTCGACTCCCGGGCGGTTCGCCTCATTTTTCATTTATTCGTTATTTCTCTTCCCCGTGTGCAGAGACGCTCCTTATTTACGTCGTTTCTATTCATATATATATATATATAAGGGTGAGTCAAAAGTAGCGCCCGATTTCTGTTTTTTCGGCTGTCAGATTGTGCATCGATCACGAGGGAGGGCACTTTGAAAATTGCAAGTAAAACAGCTTGGTACAGTTCCGTAATAATTTTCCCCCGAATAAATGGTTAGATAAACATGTCATTCATTTATTTCTACCTTCTTGTACACTGTAATACAAATGGCAAACAAACAATCAACTGACAGAAATCGGGCGCTACTTCTGACTCACCCATATATATATAATATATATATATATAATATATAATATATATATATATGTTTTAGTTTGTATATTTTATAGTAAGAATACATTTTAAATTATTATGAATTTATTCTATATGAATTAATATAAAATAGTAATACTAAACCTGTCATCCCAGGCCAGTGTTGCCAGGTAAAAAATTTTCAATTTTTTACCTGGCAACACTGGCCTGGGATGACAGGTTTAGTATTAATATTTTATATTAATTCATATAGAATAAATTCATAATAATTTAAAATGTATTCTTACTATAAAATATACAAACTAAAACAAAACCTGTTTATCTCTGTAACTGTACGTGCAAACTTTAGTACATAGTTATAGAGATAAGCACATCAATAGACACCGGTACAAGGTCCAAGGGGGAAGCGACCGCCTCTGTGCCCCCCCCCCTTCGGTACGCCCCTGATTAGTAGTGGTAACTTCGTTAACCGAAACTACCACTCGTGCTGCCATCTATCGAATTACACACAAGTAACGATTTGCTGTTTGCACATCTTAAAACGTCCGTAGCTGCGCAGCGGTTGGAAATAGCACCTATGTTATATTAACTTTTTTACTCGAAATCACCCCCCCAAAGTATGGCAGACGGGTTGTGAAACACCATATATATATATATATATAATATATATATATATATATATCGTAAAGAACGACGCTTGTATAGGAGATATTCCGCGCAAGACGAGAGAGAGAAAACGGAACAAATGAAAAAATGAAGTACCACCTGGGAATCGAACCCGGGATCTTCCGATTGCCGGTCAGACGCGATACCATTACACCATGGACTTCACTCTTCCAATGCCGTAATTCTTCTACATACTCGCAGAAACCAATGCCCCAAGGGGGCACCTCCCGCATGCCGTAACATTATATACATTCAACTGCAAAGAACACGCAGTATAAATAACGTAAAGAACGACGCTTGTATAGGAGATATTCCGCGCAAGACGAGAGAGAGAAAACGGAACAAATGAAAAAATGAAGTACCACCTGGGAATCGAACCCGGGATCTTCCGATTGCCGGTCAGACGCGATACCATTACACCATGGACTTCACTCTTCCAAATGCCGTAATTCTTCTACATACTCGCAGAAACCAATGCCCCAAGGGGGCACCTCCCGCATGCCGTAACATTATATACATTCAACTGCAAAGAACACGCAGTATAAATAACGTAAAGAACGACGCTTGTATAGGAGATATTCCGCGCAAGACGAGAGACAGAAAACGGAACAAATGAAAAAATGAAGTACCACCTGGGAATCGAACCCGGGATCTTCCGATTGCCGGTCAGACGCGATACCATTACACCATGGACTTCACTCTTCCAAATGCCCTTGGGGCATTGGTTTCTGCGAGTATGTAGAAGAATTACGGCATTTGGAAGAGTGAAGTCCATGGTGTAATGGTATCGCGTCTGACCGGCAATCGGAAGATCCCGGGTTCGATTCCCAGGTGGTACTTCATTTTTTTCATTTGTTCCGTTTTCTCTCTCTCGTCTTGCGCGGAATATCTCCTATACAAGCGTCGTTCTTTACGTATTTATACTGCGTGTTCTTTGCAGTTGAATGTATATAATGTTACGGCATGCGGGAGGTGCCCCCTTGGGGCATTGGTTTCTGCGAGTATGTAGAAGAATTACGGCATTTGGAAGAGTGAAGTCCATGGTGTAATGGTATCGCGTCTGACCGGCAATCGGAAGATCCCGGGTTCGATTCCCAGGTGGTACTTCATTTTTCATTTGTTCCGTTTTCTCTCTCTCGTCTTGCGCGGAATATCTCCTATACAAGCGTCGTTCTTTACGTTATTTATACTGCGTGTTCTTTGCAGTTGAATGTATATATATATATATATTCGGGTGGTCCGAAAAAATGACGCATTTTTTAAAAATTAATATCTCAGTAACCCCCTTCCTTATCATGACAATTTTTATATGCAAGATACTTTCAAACTTCTTTTTTTGAATGCAAGAAACGGAATTCTGATATCTTTTATAGTTTTCTCGCAATTAACAAAAGTAACAACATGGGTCAAAAAAACAAAAATCGCAATATAATATCCGTTTTTTATACGATATCATTTTTACGATATCATGCGATATTTTTGCAAGTTATTACAAAACTCTACAGGAATGAACAAGTCAAATTGTGGATATTTTTATTTTTTAACAATTCGTCAGTACCCTTAATGATGTTGTCAGAGGAAGATCGTATTCTCATTAAAATTGTTACTGTGAAAAAGGATGGAAGACTGGAAGGTTATTGCAAGAGTTTCCCGGCAAAAGTGGAAAAGGCGTGCAGTGGAAAGACTCTTAAAGAAGATTCGCGAATCGGGAAGTACTGCCAGAAAACCAGGAAGCGGTAGACCTAAAACAGCTTCGGTTCCAGAAAATGTGGATTACATCAACGATAAAATCTGCTCTCAAGAAGATAAACCAGGAAGTCATTTGTCACAAAGAACAATTGCTAAACATTTGAATATTGGAAAGACTTCTGTACACCGAATAATTAAAGCACAAAAACTAAAAGCCTTCAAAAGAATAGTATCTTCTAGAAATAGTGATACTGTTAAGGATAAAAGAAAAACAAGGTGCAGAAAGTTACTTGATAATTTCTCTGTCGTTGATATTAAAAAGATAGTCTTCACGGATGAAAAAGATTTCACTAGAAATTCCGCGAAACCGTCAAAATGATGTTGTCTACGGGCGTGGTAAAAAGTGTGACATTTCAATAAACAGATTGTATCATGAAACGTCAAGATTCTCCAAAAAGGTTATGATATCTGCAGGGGTCTCTTGGAATGGCAAGACAGATGTTCATTTTATTGAAACTGAAAAGACAAAGGTGAATTCTGCAAATTACATTGAACTTTTAAGAACAAAATTGTTGCCGGATTGTCGTCGCCTGTATCAAGAAAATGATTTCATATTTCAACAAGATGGAGCACCGTCGCATACAAGCTACGCCACACAGTCGTTTCTGATTAGCAATACACCAAAATTAATAACGAAAAATGAGTGGCCACCACAAAGCCCAGATTGTAATCCTATGGACTACTCAATTTGGGAGTTACTAAAAGAGAAGGTTTGCCGAGGTCGACGAGAAAAATTCACCGAATCAGAATTAAAAAGTAAAATACTTGAATCTTGGCAAGAAATTGGCATTAATGAAGTAAGAAGTATTATTTTTGTGTGGAAGAAAAGACTTAGATTAGTGTGTCAACAGAGTGGTGGTCCAATCGATCATTTACTGTAAATTAATTAGTTAAATTTCTGATTAAATTTTTCCTTTCTCATGATATTCGTTTTTTTGACCCATGTTGTTACTTTTGTTAATTGCGAGAAAACTATAAAAGATATCAGAATTCCGTTTCTTGCATTCAAAAAAAGAAGTTTGAAAGTATCTTGCATATAAAAATTGTCATGATAAGGAAGGGGGTTACTGAGATATTAATTTTTAAAAAATGCGTCATTTTTTTCGGACCACCCGATATATATATATATATATACACAGGGCGTCCCAAAAAAATGTATACACACTTTAAATACTTATAAAGGCAGTGTTTATTAAAATACATTTCATTTTCAAAATGTAATAGAATCTACAGACATTATTTAATTGTTTTGTCAACGCCTGTTTTCAAACTGACGTCCGTTCTGGTCCAGGCACTGCTGATAACGCGAAGCAATGGAATCGCAAACATCACGAAACATTTCGTTTGGTATTTGTGTGCATTCTCGTTCAATGGCTGCTCTCAATTCAGCGACTGTTGCAGGTTTTATAGCGTAGACTTTGTCTTTTAAGTATCCCCATAAAAAAAAGTCTAGTGGTGTGAGGTCTGGTGAACGCGGAGGGTATTCTACGAAACCCCTTCGTCCAATCCACATCCACATCGTGCCAAGTACCACTCGCAATACTCCACTCTTCGGTCCGGATCATCTTCATTAATAGCATGGACTAATCTTGGAATGTAACTTTTCCATTGACAGCGCTTGAAAATGCGTTGGACAGACGATTCTGAAATTCCTACCTCACGACTCGCTTGCCGCACAGATTTTCTTGGACTTTGGTGATACGTTTCCAGTACTCTTTCTTGCTTTGTCGGGCTTGTCGATGTCCGTGGTCTTCCGGAACGCTTCTTGTGGACATTCTGAACAGTTCCATCGGCTTCAAACTTATCTCTAATTCGAGTGATGGTAAGTCGCGTTGGTGGATCTGTTTGAAACTCCCTCCTAAACTGTCTTTGCACTTCAACTGCGTTTTCACACTTCCAGTAGCATTTTACATTTTTTTGGGACGCCCTGTATATATATATATATATATATATATATATATATATATTTTGTGTGTGTGTGTGTGTTCCCTGGTTTCTCTGGGGTAACTTTAAATTTTAAATGGTTATTATCACCGTGGACTCCGACTCTTTTGATCTCAGTTGGTTCGGTTTAATTTAATCTAATCTAAGTTTGTAAACGTACACACAACCTTCGTTTGGTTCTTTTCACTATCTCATTTCATCGGTGCCTTTTTCACCATTAAGTTATTACAGACAAACCAGTTAGTGAGTGAAGGCGACAAACTATTTTAGTCCAAACCTTCAATTTTATTTCGTTAATGAATGAAGAATATAAGAAGCAATCCAACAGCTTACAATAAATTAAATTCAAAGTAGAACTTTTGTCAACAAATATGTCGTAATATTTCAAAGCGCTTCAGTGATATAATTTTTTACACTTTTCTTCAAAGAATAATTTTTACTATTATTAATATTCAAATAAATTCCAGCAAAATTACAAAGTTAAAGACTGTATGCGAACAACTTATGACAATGATCAAGGTTGTTACAATTCACGCAACGGAGGAGCATTTTCAGCACAATTTATTTTCCCAGGGTTCCTGGAAAGGAAGCTGTTCACGTCTTAAATGTGGGTGGAGTGATTGCCAACAAGGAAGAGCTAACTTATGAATAACAAATCAACAATTACTGTAATTGGTAATCTTAAAATGAGTGGGAACCTTTTAGAAAGAGTGGAAGTACCTTTTAAAACTGTAGTCAACAATTTGGTTGTGAAATTATTTGAAAATCTCGTCTCTCGCGAACTACGTGGAAGTTTTCTATATTCTTTAAATGTAAAATTCCTTATATCTTTACAACAGAAATCTTGAATTGGGTTATCATTCTTTAAGTTATACTAAGATTAATATACAATTAGTATAAAATAATTATATATTTTATATAAAATTACATACGACAATATAAAACGGTTTTTTTTATACAATATTTATATTCTACAAACTGAATAATGTTTAGTCATTAAAATTTTAGCTCGAGTGGAGTGAAAACAAAAATAAGCGAAAATTATGCAAAATTAAATTACTGAAATTTTCGTTAAATATTTCACATTCATATGTTGTATACAACGTACGTATAGATTTACTTTCGTCCAACCTATGGGACAGAACATATCAATTGAAGGAGGTTGAAATGAGACACTTGTTAACCTCCTTGGTGGAGGAGTCATCTTAAATTATATTCTAAAATTTATTTTTCTATAGTTCATCCAGAAGAACTATACCAGTGAAACTATACAAAAACTGCTATGAATAAACTCTGTTGCTTATATTTTCCGTATGCTATGTAGGGAACCAAAATGGTGCAGTGCCAGTTTTATGTTTACTACGCGTAACCTACCTACGTGCCAAATGTTAATCCGGAAGAATATATATAATTTCATTACATGGGTCTAAAACAGCTCTAATGTGTTATTGTGCAATGTCCTGTCTTCAGATACTGTGTACCTCTCACCAGGGCCGGATCTAGAAGTTGCGAGGCCCCAGGCAGATCTAGAAATTGCGAGGCCCTAGGCCTATATATATGAAAATATGGACTTAATTATCGGTACTATACCAGCAATATTAGAATCCCGCATAGACAGAACTATGCCAGCACTTAAAAATTAAACCAAACCAAAATAATCACGCATGGAAATTGTATAAGAAATATAAATAAACCATACAAATAAGTATAAATTATAATATGAATAAAGATTTGTATCGAAAATATAAGACAATGATTTCTAAGATTTATATAATATTATAAGTAATGACTTTCCATAGTATACAAACGTTTTTCATATGTGATGTATAAGAGATGTTGACATTTCATTTTTTATAATAGTGAGCGATCGACTTATCAGGCTAAATATTAATGCTTTAATATTTGGTTCAGATGCTCCTTGAATATTACAGCAATGCTTTTCTACTTTTCTTCGAGCTAAACTCTTCAATTAATTGAGAATAATCTAATGAATGTGTTATATCGTTTTCTATCGATAACATAGCTAATGATTGCAATCTCGCTTGAGACATGGTGGAACGCAAATATGTTTTAATAAGTTTGAGACGCGAGAAACTTCTTTCAGCCGAAGCAACAGTAACTGGGATGGTTAATACTATTCGAAGTGCAACATAAACATTAGGATAAATCTCACTTAGTTGTTTTTGCACTATATAAACAAGGGCATTTCCGAGATCTGTTTTCTCAGGTATAAACCTGCAAAGTACTTTAAGTTCTTCATAGAGTTCTAAATCATTAATATCACTTGAACAGAACGCGCAAAACGGCTTGAGTGAGGCCCCCTTTGGCGCGAGGCCCTAGGCGATCGCCTAGTTCGCCTATAGCTAAATCCGGGCCTGCCTCTCACCTACAGTATATGGCAGTCTTGGTTCAGACAACTGCTGGTTTACAATACCTTATTTTTGTAATGTAGCAAAGATTATATATGCATATTAAGTTGTGTTATAATAAGATTGTATTTGTATGTTAGGTTAAATGGCTATGCTGGCCTTACGTTTGTACTTGTATGTTAGGTTAAGTGGCTATGTTGGCCTTATTTTTGTATTGTACTTGTATGTTAGCTTAAGTGTCTATGGATTGTGAATGATCCGCAATAAAGATGTTTTTGTTTGTTAATATGTAATCGATATGAAACAGTTAATAAATTAAGTATATAGGTTTGTATTCTGGAGGATAATGTAGACAGCAATCGACCAAGGAAGTACGACCGGGGGACGTCGGCAGGAGACAGCGAGTGCCGGAACTCCCGTTTCTCCTGTCACTGTCCTTAGCTAATCTTTTTCCGTGTCTCATCTACCTTGTAAGCAGTCCAGCACGCTCTCAAATACACACTGTTCTCCCTCTGTTCCTCCCTGCACACTACTCCTGACTCATTCTGTTCATATTTCTGCCCAGAATTGTACAAAATTTATTCTTCAACTCTCCAAAAATTCCTTCGTCAGACGAAAATGTGAAAACTTACCTAACTCTAATTCTTCTCGCTCTTTCTCGCATCTAGCCAAAAACCTTTCCAACAACTTTACTTCTTTCCCTCCTCTTTTTCCATTCTGACGACTCAGCTGCTGTCTCTTCCTCTGATAAAGCTGAACTTTTCGCTCAAACTTTGGCCTTCAACTCAACCCTAGACGACTCCGGTGCTGTTCCTCCATATCCTCCTCCCTCTGACTTAATTATGTCTGAAACTAGACTCTTTTCCAAAGATGTTTTTTCTGCCCTATCTGGGCAAAATTCTAGGAAGACGTACGATCCTCATGTCGTATACCCTACCTAGGCAAACCTTTGCGTCTTTGTCTATCTGGTACTTTTCCTTCTTGCTGGAAATTCGCTCTCATTCAGCCTGTCCCAAAGAAAGGTGACCACTCTCAACTCTCCAACTATCGTCCAATTGTCTTGATTTCTTGCCTTTCTAAAGTTTTTTAATGTCTCTGCAATAGGAAGATTCTTAAACACCCCTATACTCACAATCTTCTTTCAGATCGTCAATATGGGTTTCACAAGGGACGCTCAACTGGTGATCTTCTCGTATATCTCTGACTCTTGGTCATCCTCCTTTCGGGATTTCGGTGAAACCCTTGCTATTGCACTTGACATATCAAAAGCTTTTGATAGTGTGTGGCACAAATCTTTAATTTTCAAAATGCCCTACTTCGGTTTCTTTCCTTCTATCTGTGTCTTCACCTCTGTGTTCCTTTATGTCTGATCTACAGCTGCGGTTGTAGATGGTCACTGTTCTTCCCCTAAAGCTATTAATAGTGGTGTTCCTCAGGGCTCTACCCTGTCACCCACTTTCTTCCTTTTGTTTATCAATGATCTTTTAAGTCACACTTCCTGTCCTATCCACTCCTATGCCAATGATTCCACTCTTCGCTTCTATACCAGCTTCACAAAGTATCCCTCTCAACAGTCACTGCATACTTCATGAGAGACGACTATGGCGCACCTGACCTCTGATCTTTCTTCTATCTCTGACTAGGGCAGAAAAACCCTCATGGCTTTCAATACCTTAAAAACTCAATTCCTTCATCTGTACTCGTCACAGTCTTGCACACGACTCTCTCCTTATCTTCAACAATACACAATTCAAACCACCTTTTTCTCTTAACATTCTTGGCGTTTCCTTTTCTCATGACCTTTCCTGTTAACTAAGAGGTTAGGTGTGCTGTACCGGCTCCGCAGTTTCTTCACTCCCACTCAGTTGCTGTCTCTGTACAAGGGTTTTGTCCGTCCCTGTATGAAGTACGCTTTTCATATGTGGAGTAGCTTAACCCACACACAGTGGCGTATCAAGGGAGGGGCGAGAGGGGCGACCGCCACGAGCAGCACTTCCCGAGGGGCGGCAAATTACTGTCAGGTGGGCGCAGTATGCAAAATTTTGGGTTTTTGTTTTAAAATGCAACCCTCCAAAAAATTATCTCATCATTGTCGCGCGTTATTTGTGTACAAAATATCCATGATTTTGATGAAAAATCATCACTAAATGCTATATATGTCACCTCAATGCCACTATTTCCACAAATAGTTGCGTTAAATTTTCACATCGGAAAGGTTGCCAGCCCTATTTTTCAGACTTTCCCTATATTATTTAGATTAGGCTTTGCATTCTTTGAGCTTTGATGATGTTAATAATTAATGGTTGTTTTATTTTGCAGATACCCTACTGAATTAGCAAACATGAGCAAACGACAGAGACTGAGTGGTGCTGCATACAAGAATCTTCGCGAAAAAAAAGAGGAGGAAGCCAAGCGTGCTGCTAAGCGATTTCATCAGTTAATGGGATTCTCAGACACACCTTCGGTGCCTTCTGGGAAGCAAGGAGATCAACCGCAATGTGATATATCTTTAGAGATAGATGTTCAAGCGGCAACTTCAAGTGAACCCCAAATAATCAGGATCAACCCTCATCTACATCACAAAGTCACTCACCCACCCATCACCCACAGAGTCTGTTTAACGATTCTGGCAACTGGCCCGTTCCAATGACGGACAATTTGAGAATCGAACTCATTAAACGTGGACCATCACATTTGAAAAACATGAATGGACCCTTTCCAGCTGATTCAAACAATAGGTCAATGTCAAAAGTTTGGTATTTCAAAACTTTGGAAAATGGCGAAAAAATTGAAAGGTCATGGCTAATCTTCTCACCTTCAAAATGTAGCTTGCATTGCTTTTGCTGTCGTCTCTTCAACAACATCTCCAGTGCATTTGGAAAAGAAGAAGGATTTTTTGCCTGGAGGAAACTGAATCCAAGAGTACCTGAACATGAAAACAGTCCATATCATACCCGATGCTTTGAACAATGGAAAGAGTTGTCTATGCGCCTTCAGTTGAATGCTACAATAGATAATGCACATCAGTTGCAAATAAAACATGCTACTGCTAAGTGGAAAGAAATACTGAGACGAATTTATGACTGCATCATGTTCTTGGCAAAACAAGATCTTGCATTCCGAGGGCACCGAGAGAACTTAAATGAAGAAGCTGGGCTAGCTGGCAATTCTGGAAACTTTTTGGAGTTAATAAAACTAATGGGCAAATATGACCCAGTAATTAGGGAACATCTTACAAAAATACGAATGACTGACAAGATATCCACTACGTATTTGTCACCTAACATTCAAAATGAGTTCATCACACTAATCGGCTGTAATGTTCGAAAATGTATAATTGATAATGTGTCTAGTGCAAAGTACTTTGCAATAATTTTCGATAGTACACCAGATATATCGCATATTGATCAGATGTCTCAGGTAATTCGCTATGTGTCGATTAAAGATGGTAATGTAGAGGTGAAGGAATCCTTCGTTGATTTTATTAAATTAGAGGGGAAGACTGCTGAGGCAGTTACTGATCTCATTGTCACTAAGCTCCGTGAGGATGGGCTGGATATCCAGAATTATTATGGTCAAGGGTATGACAATGCTGCTACGATGGCAGGTATTCATCTTGCAGTTCAACGCAGAATTCTTGATGTTAGCAAACACGCTGTTTTCATTCCTTGCAATAACCACTCGCTGAACTTGACTGGAGTTCATGCCGCGGGACTGAGTCCTAATGCTGTAACTTTCTTTGGAACAATTGAACGAATTTTCGTCTACTTTTCTTCCTCTACTCATCGTTGGGATGTCTTAACAAAACATTTCAAAATCACTGTCAAGCGAGTCTCTGATACGCGGTGGAATGCTAAATATGATGCTGTTTCTAGTCTTAAGAAGAACTTGACTCACGTTGTTAGTGCCTTGGAAGAACTGAGTGAAGGGGTCTCCGAAAATCTGGACACAAAGGGCGATGCTGAAGCTCTGTTGACCTCCATCATGTCATACACATTCATTGTGTACTTATTTTTCTGGGATCCAGTGCTGAAAGAAATCAATGATGCTCAGCTATATTTTCAAGGAAAGGGACTTGCTTTGGACCAGTGTGCATTAAAAATGAACTCTTTATCCGTGTTTTTAACTAATGAACGAGAGGCAGTAGTATCAAACGCTGCAGATGCCGCCGAAGAGTTCTGTAATGAAATGGATATCATTATAGACCGCAGAGTCAGGAGACGGAGAAGAATGCCTGGAGAGCAAGCTCGTGATGCTGGATTGACCGTGCAAGAGGATGTACGCAGAGAATTTTTTGAAATCATGGATCGTTTATTAGCAGAAATTGAAAAACGCACAGTTTGTCTTAAAAACATGAATGATCGCTTTGAATTTCTGTCTCCTTCGTACCTTTTGAATCAGTCCAAAGATGAAGAAATTAATACCAAGGTCAATAATTTTTCTTCCATCTACAATGACATTAATCCAGGAAGTCTACTGGAAGAAATAAAGCGTTTGCGCAGACATTTGCTCAGTTTCGAAACATAAGCGTCGACGATGATCCAAAGAACTGGGATATGTTAAAACTACTTCAGTGGATCGTTAAATGGGATCTAGTGGAATCTTTGCCTCATATAACAATTGCCCTCCGGATCTGTCTAACTACATGCAAAACTGAAACTTATAAAAACTTACCTCAGGTCAACTATAAGTCAATCTAGACTGAGCAATTTGGCGATTATTTCAATTGAACGCGAAGTTGCAGAGACATGGGCGTCCGGAGGGGGGGGGGCAGTTGCCTTCCCTTGGAAATTTGTGTTTGCCCACGCAACGACTTCTATAATTCTACTGCAGCTCAGTCAGTGTTTCCACATTCAAGGAAATGTCGTTTACTTTACCTTTACTTTACCGAAGTGCCGTGTCGTTGAACTTAGAAGTGTTAAATAAACTATACTGAAAGATATAGTAATGGAAATATTTGCAAAGATCATTATATTGAGTGTTTTATTTATTTTTTTCTCTCGGAAAACCTTTTGGTCAATTTCACTGAAACTTATACGATTATAGTTAATCATAGTATCATATAACATAAAAAATGGACTTGACTGGTAGAAAAAAAAATGCACTGCGACCACTACGAGTAAAAACCGTCACTAAGTACATAAATTTAGCACCGAAAGCAGCTATGATAAGGGGAGATGACGGTTTTTACTCGTAGTGGTCGCAGTGCATTTTTTTTTCTACCTAATAAAGAACTAATAAGAACTAAGAACTAATAAGTTAGTTTTGCCCCCCCTTGCGAAAAATCCTGCGGACGCCCCTGTGCAGAGACAATGGACATAGAAAAAATCATTCATGAATTTTCTGTTATGAAAGTCCGAAAATTTAACTAGGCGTTATACATTATATAGTTATTGTTAAAATTATGTAGTATATTATGTACGGTACATTATGTAGTATTGTTAAAATTGAAGTTGCTTTATTTAAGTTTTTCTTCCAATAAAAGTTTTATTTAGAAGTGTATTTTTGTAAAGGAATTGTTTTTAAAATTTAAAATTGTTGCAGGGTGGGGGGCGTTGGCATTTTCGCCCCGAGCGGCAAAAAGTATTGGTACGCCTCTGCCCACGCAGTTCTACTTGATTGGGTGGAATCAAAGGCTTTTCGTCTCATCAATTCTCCGCCTCTTATTGATTGTCTTCAATCTCTCTCTCTCTCTCTTCGCCGCACTGTTGCCTCACTTTCTCTTTACTAGTGCTATTATAACGGACAATGCTCTTCTGAATCACAAACTTTTTAAGAAATTCTTGTGTCGAGGGGTACCTTGTGGGGCCGCGCAGTTAATTTTCCGCATTTATATTATTTTTATATTAGTTACCGACAAACCAATTTTGCGCGTACCAAATTGTATATATTTTATCATTGTGTAATTTTAAGAATCATATATAATCTTTATAAATAAGTATTGTACACAAATTTATATATATATATTTAATTAATTCAGCTGTATATAAAATAACAAAATCTTCTGTAAAATAACCTCAGCCAACCAAGAACTCAATAAACTCTGAAAACGACCGGCTTTTCCTTCAAGACGCCAACCCCCCAAACGACAGGGAGAGAAGAGGACACGAGAGGCCCCTAAAAGAGATACCCAACAAAGCGATAGCTTGCCTCTCGTATCCTTCATTCTTCCCGGCAACTACAAGTAGCACCAAGAAGGAACCAGCTACAATTGGTGACCCCGGAGTGACCCGAAGCAGCCAGCGGAAGCAGCATCCTTCAGTCGCCGGGCGGAACAAACCGAAGCCACGCCTCTTCGCCGCCCACCCGTAGTAGCCGGTCGGAACCAAAGCAGCAGCAGACCCGAATTACATTCCCGCAAGATGGAATCTGTTGAATCAGGAGTGCACCATGTCACCATCAAGCCACCCACGTTCTCTGAAGCGTCGGCCGCAGGATGGTTCTCCATCATGGAGGCACAATTCCACATTTCCAGAATAACATCCGAAGAGACCAAATTTTTCCATGTTCTAGCCTCGTTACCCCCCGAAGTCGTCTCACGAATTTCAGCAGCAACTCTCTCCAACAAGTCGTACACCGATTTAAAAGAAGAAATCGTGAGTCATTACGAAAAGACGAAGCCAGAACTCTTCGAACGACTCATCTCCAACACTCCTCTCACTGGAAAGCCCTCCCAATTCCTTCAAGATATCCACCAAACGGCACTGAAGGTGGGCGTCAGCGATGATTTGGTGAAGCATAAATTCATCCAGGCGCTCCCATCCTCAATAGCGCCCGTCGTAGCAGCACAAAAGGAGCTGACGCTAACTCAACTCGGCAAACTAGCCGATGAGTTAATACCGTTCGCTCAACAAAGCTGCTACGCGGCGCCAACGTCAACTCGAGCCAATACAAGCCCAAGAACGAATATCCCCATCGGCCTAAAACCCTTCAGCGAGAATCAGCGGCCGGTGGTGTGCCGCGCGCACCTTTATTATGGCCCCCAAGCAAGGACCTGCAGGCCATGGTGCAAGTGGCCAAATAAAGATGACGCCAAGCTGCTCCCCTCGTCACGCCCAAATTCAAGATCTTCCTCACCATCAAGAGAAACGTCGGAAAACTAGATAAGCAGGCTGTGATTAACGCGACGTCCGGCCTGCCGCTGATCTCAGTCGCAGCTCGCATCGCCAGTCTGAAGGTCAATTTTATCATTGACACAGGAGCGAGCATCTCAATTTTACCACCAACTTGTGTCAATGATTGTCAACTCCACCCAACCGCAGTAAAGATTTCCACCGCAAACGGTCAGCCGCTCGAAATATTCGGAGAAGTAACACTGGACATATCAATTCCTAAATTACGAAGAATATTCAGGTGGCCATTCGTCGTCGCCCAAGTCTCCAGTCCACTTCTCGGCGCCGATTTTCTATCCCATTATGACATCCTTGTGGACTGCAAGCATGGCATTTTGAAGGATAGAGCAACAACTCTTCAAGCCACTACTAAACCTGTGCAATCCAAAGACCTTCACCTCATCAATATTAACCCTACCGACAAATTACCTCAAGAAATCAGGAACCTGCTTGACAAGTACTCCTCACTACTGAAACCAGCTCAACCGCAGAAAGTTTCCACCAACACTGTCAAGCATACCATCGACACTGGCAGCGCACCACCAGTGTTTGCAAGCCCTCGACGTCTTCCACCCGATAAATTATCCTCAGCTAAGGCTACTTTCAACAACTTACTTCAAGATGGAATTATAGAACCCTCAAAATCACCATGGGCCTCACCGTTACACCTCGTTCCGAAGAAGATACCAGGCGAATGGCGGGCGTGTGGTGATTATAGAAGCCTAAACGCTGTCACGAAACCGGACAGATATCCACTTCCTCATATAAGAAGTCTGTCAACATCTCTGCACGGAAAATCATGCTTTAGCAAAATCGATCTAGTCAGAGCATATCACCAAATTCCAGTCCACCCAGAAGATATCGAGAAAACGGCTATAACAACTCCATTTGGTTTATTTCAGTATTTATACATGCCATTTGGTTTAAGAAACGCCCCTGCAACATTTCAACGCTTCATGGATACAATTTTCAGAGGAGTTGACTGCGTATTTGTGTATCTCGACGATATTTTAGTCCATTCAAATAACGCAGTTGACCATTTGAAAGACTTAGAACGCGTATTCAAGATCCTTCAAGAACACAATTTAAGAATTTCCTTAGAAAAATGCATATTTCAGCAATCCAAAATTGAATTTCTGGGTCATGAAGTTTCCCCAGCAGGCATTCGTCCTCCTGTAAACAAAGTCTCCGAAATTCAAGATATTCCCCAACCGCAAGATTACCAAAGCCTCAGAAGATTCCTAGGAATGACGGGATTCTATCGCCATATGATACCCCGTTACGCCGATTTAGTCTCACCTTTAAGTGAAATCGTCAGAACTCAAGTCAAAAGCAAAAGTCTACAGTGGAACGACGAAGCAATTCAAGCCTTTCAAGATGTCAAGGATGCACTACGGAACGCCGTTACGCTTTGTCATCCTCTTCCATCAAGCTCAATCCTTCATTTAGTTACGGACTGCTCACAAATAGCAGCTGGAGCAGTTCTTCATCAAATAATCGACAGCACACCAGTTCCCATCGCCTTCTTTTCCAAGAAATTAACTACAACTCAGCAAGCGTACGCCGCATACGATAGAGAATTACTCGCAGCATACCTAGCCGTCCTGCATTTCCGTCAATTTTTAGAAGGTCGTCAAGTAATACTCTTCACGGATCACAAACCGATGGTTTCTGCCTACAAGAGTCCCTTACGAGCCAAGACAGACCGACAACAACGTCATTGGTCTGCCATCACGGAATACGTATGCGATGTAATACATATCTGTGGATCCGAAAACGTCGTAGCGGACTGCCTTTCACGCAACGTAAACGCAGTACATATCGACGCTTTCGATTTATCAGCAATCGCGGAATCTCAACAAAAAGATCAAGAAACGCAAGAATTTCTCCCACGTCTCAAGCCGTTCCCGTTTCCAGAAAATACAACTTTATATTGCGATACATCCACGCCATATCCCCGTCCTTTTGTTCCCAAGCAGCATCGATCTTCCATCTTCAATCAATTTCATAATATTTCTCATCCAGGCATCAAGCAATCACTTCGTATCATTAAATCAAGATACTTTTGGCCCTCAATGAATAAGGATATTCGAACTTGGTCCCGAAATTGTGAATCATGTCAATCCTCAAAAATTTCTCGCCATACAAAATCAGAAATAACCCCCTTCGATTTACCAAGTTCAAGATTTGAAACGGTACATATCGACATCGTCGGTCCCTTACCGCCAACCACTTTGCCCGGTCAAACATATCCTTCCCCATATAGATATCTCCTAACCTGCATCGATCGTGCCACAAGATGGATAGAAGCATATCCTCTGATTGATACTACAGCCACATCAATAGCACACGCATTTCTCGATGTATGGATTTCAAGATTTGGTGTACCACTGCAAGTCATAACGGACCGCGGATCCCAATTCGAATCCGAACTCTTTAGGGAACTCTCAGCTCTCATCGGATTTCACCGACTAAGAACTTTGTCGTATCGCCCTCAGACCAACGGAATAATTGAAAGATCTCATCGCACCATCAAGACAGCAATCATCGCTCGAAAACAAGATTGGCTCCCCGCTTTACCCATAGTTCTCCTTGGTTTACGCAGTCTCCCCAACGAATCGGGTTATTCACCGTTCACCACCGTCACCGGAACCACCCTATTATGCCCGAGGCCAATGATCGCCAATTCGTCGTCAAAATCCAATTCAAAATTCATCTCCGAATTAGCCAAGAAAATGACGCAAATCGATTTCGCCCAACTCTCTCAAGGAAACATTCACTCAGCCCCCAAATCATTCATTCCATCGGAACTCCACAAATCAAGCCACGTATGGGTACGCATCGACCGCGTTCGAAAACCATTCGAGGCACCATATCAAGGACCTTTCCGTGTTCTCGAACGCCACGATAAGTACTTCGTAATAGAAAAAACTAACGGATCATCAGAAGCCATTTCAATTAATCGTTTAAAACCGGCGTATATAGTTTCAGGTCCCACACAGGTACCGGGCGCACAATCGGACGACATCGGATCGGAGAAAAAGCACGCAAGGAAAAAGGACGATGGAGGACGCACCTCGGAGGTAGCAAATACAGACCTCAGGACGGGCGCGCAGGACAACGCAACAACCGGAAACGAGGCCGACCGAGGATCAACGCGAGCTGGACGAAGGATCCGATTCAAATCAAGACCCGAATATTTCTACTTTTGATATACGTGCTCCGCTTCTCGGGGTGGGCAGTAGTGTGGGGCCGCGCAGTTAATTTTCCGCATTTATATTATTTTTATATTAGTTACCGACAAACCAATTTTGCGCGTACCAAATTGTATATATTTTATCATTGTGTAATTTTAAGAATCATATATAATCTTTATAAATAAGTATTGTACACAAATTTATATATATATATTTAATTAATTCAGCTGTATATAAAATAACAAAATCTTCTGTAAAATAACCTCAGCCAACCAAGAACTCAATAAACTCTGAAAACGACCGGCTTTTCTTTCAAGACGCCAACCCCCCAAACGACAGGGAGAGAAGAGGACACGAGAGGCCCCTAAAAGAGATACCCAACAAAGCGATAGCTTGCCTCTCGTATCCTTCATTCTTCCCGGCAACTACAAGTAGCACCAAGAAGGAACCAGTTACAACCTAAATATATACTTAGGATACTTGCATTCTGGTATACAGAGCAGACCATGTTTGTAAGATGGAAAAGCACCGTATCACCAGGTTTTAAGGTAACTAATGGTGTTAGGCAAGGAGGTATATTATCACCCTATCTTTTCTGTATATACGTGGATGACCTTACCAATGAATTAAAAACTGTACGTACTGGCTGTGTCATTGGAAAGGAAAAAATTAATCATTTAATGTATGCTGATGATCTTGTTCTTCTGTCACCCTCTTCCCATGGGCTCAGAGGCGGCTCTACCGTAAGGCGAACTAGGCAACCGCCTAGGGCCTCGCATTAGGCCTGTTCAAAAATCAACTTTTTCTTATTTTCATAGGTTTCTGTACATTTTCCCATGCATTTTGACCTGAAAAAGCCGAAAATCACAACTATTTTGACCTAGGATGTTGGAAGCATTGCCGCATGGAGCTTTAAATTTTCTGCCTTGAAATCGGCCAAAGCGCCAATTCCGGGGTCCCTTCAATTATGTTTTGCACTTTAACTTTTGATCTAAACAAGATAGAGCAACAAATTAGGTATCAAATGAAAGAGCATAAAATTAATAAATAATAATAATAATAATAAAAATAAATAAATAAATAATAATTAATAATAATAATAATAATAATAATAATAATTATCTATCATTTTCAGGAAACAACAGAAACTCAATCAGAATCTAGAAAACCATCTACAAGTTACAACTTCACAATGGCATTAAGCAAGGAGCTGAGGGAGCTCCGTGGGCGCACAGTTGATATCTCAGAACCTCCACGTACTGTCCACAGGCAGGTGTCAACTGGTCCATCTACCAGATTTCTCACTGAAACTTTCCTGGTTGGATACCCTTCAGCTTTTATCAGTGGTTCCCAGCTTCCCACCAACAGACAGGCGTTCCAGTATTTCCTTAATCTTCAGAATTTACCGGAAAATGCAGGGAGGCCCATGGTTCAAGACCTTGCATATGAAACAGTTGAATCTATCATCCCATTCTGGCAGATGGCTAGGATCAAGACAATGACCAAGTACAACGCAATGAAGCTCTTCATGAAACTACATGAGAAACATCGTGCTCTGGTGAAAAGCAAAGGAAGAGCAAGTAACCTTGGAGGAAAAAGAGGAGCATTTGTGCTGGAATTAGACAGCCTGTTCGATATAGGAGCTCCAGATGCAATCCAGGAAATACAGAACAACAGACTGTTATCCAGAGAGAAGAAAGATGAGGATATCAGGTTCTACGAAGACCAAAAGACTGAGAGGAAAGGTCATATGTCTGGTCATGACAAGATTTTTGAGACAAGATCCCTGCAGCAAGCAGCGAGGAATGAAAGACTGCAGCATAGACAAGAACAAGGTAAAACTAATTACTTTGAACGTTACAAAAAGTTTTAAGTTTTACTCCATTGCGATATTTAGCATGTACTTAACAATTACTGTCTTAACATGTTGTACTATTTTACAGCTGCAGCAGAACAAGAGGCAGTTGTTCATGTGGATGACATTACCTGGGGTGACTCAACTGACAACGACGCTAACACAGAGGACATAGATTACCATCAGCCTCGTCCTGGATGTTCTCACCATCAAGACACTGTGACTAGTGTGACTTTGACGTTTCCAAGGAAGGTCATGGAATGTGATGTCATCTGCAATACAGCTGATCGTCTTGGTTTATCAGACAATCAAGTTACTGCCATGGTTTCTGCCACCTTGAAAGCTGGAGGGGCTGATCTGGATAACTTCGTCATCTCAACCTCAACAACACGTCGCAACAGAATGCTGTCCAGGTATAATATCAGCCAGAGTCACATGTCCAAGTTTTGTGAAAACCCCCCACAGTACGCTGCCTTACACTGGGATGGAAAGTTGCTCAAAGATGTCTTGGGCAGTGAACCTGGAAGTACCTCAGAGACTTTAGCTGTGCTAGTGTCTGGTCCACCTTCATACACTGAAGGAAAGTTATTGGGAGTACCTGTCATCGACAATTCTTCTGGCACAGCTCAGGCTGAGGCTTCAATGGATTTACTGGAGACATGGAAACTTACGGATAATGTTACTGCCCTTGTTTTTGACACTACATCCAGTAACAGTGGAGTTCACAGATGAGCTGCCAAACTGCTAGAGAAAATGCTGAACAAAAAGGTGTTTTATCTGGCCTGTCGACATCACATCCTGGAAATCCTAGTAGGAGCAGTTTGGGAGAAGCTGTTTGGGAAGGTGAAGGGGCCAGATAATCCCTGGTTTGAGCATCTGAAGGATGTTTGGACGGACTTGTCCAAGGAAAACCCAAAGATGCTGGCTATCAACAGCAAATGGCTGAAGGAAAAGAAGAAGAACAGTGAAGAAATACTCCAAGACATTCTAACAGCAGAAAGGCTTCCAAGAGCCGACTACAGGGAAATAGCTGAACTGACAGTCATTGTTCTTGGAGGAACGCCTCCTCGAGGTATTCACTGGAGTCGACCAGGCGCCATTCATCAGGCCAGAAACCTGTACTCCATGAAAATGCTGATGTTTGCAGATCAACTTGAGTACGACGAAGACACTGTATCAAAGCTGGAAAGACTCAACACCTTCCTTGCGCTGTTCTACACTCCTGTATGGATGATGTCAATGTCTGCTGCAGATGCTCCCGTGAATGATCTAAGTCTAATCCAGGACATGTTGAAGTACAAGAAAACTGACCCAGAGCTTGCTGATGCAGTACTTAATAAGATGGAAAACCACAAATGGTACCTGACGCAGGAAGTCGTGCCATTTGCCCTGTTCAGCAGTAGATTGAGTGACACATTGAAGCACGACATTGCTGCCCAGTTACATGCCACTGAGAAGCCAGACAGCTTCAGAACAGGAAAGCCTCTATTCCAGAGAGTCACAGCTAAGACCACCCTGGTTGATCTCATTGGCCCAGAATCACATTTCCTGCTGGACACACTGAACATTGGATCCGAGTGGCTTCTGGAACCTGTCACGTCTTGGCCACAGAATGAGGACTACAGAAAAGCGTTGGACTATGTTAAGAATCTGAAAGCGGTGAATGACATTCCTGAACGTGGTGTCAAGATGATGAGCGACTTTGCAAATGTCATAACAACAGATGCCAAGCAAAGGGACTATCTCCTTCAAGCTGTGGAGTTCAACAGACGCCGCTTTGACAGCTTCAAGAAACAAACTCTCAACAACTGACTGTGTAAATGTCATTATGAAATTAATCATCATGTAATGCTTTCACTTCTTGATCGATTAGACTTGTGACAAAATGTTAATCTCAAATTTGTGTCATGAATAAGGCGCCTTGTCTGCCTTGAGTGTGAGAAAACGAATTTTGTGATATTTCTGAAATCTTTGTATGTACCAATGTGCCATTTCTTGTTCCAAGACTATCATAATTGTATAAGTTAGAAAGAGGATTAAAAACACTTTAATTTGGTGCCTATTTTGTTGCTCTATCTTGTTTAGATAAAAAGTTATAGTGCAAAACATGATTCAAGGGACCCCGGAACTGGTGCTTTTGGCCGATTTCAAGGCAGAAAACTTAAAGCTCCATGCGGCAATGCTTCCCAACAACCTAGTCAAAATGGTTGTGATTTTCGGCCTTTTCAGGTCAAAAAGCATGGGAAAAAGTACAGAAACCTATGAAAATAAGAAAAAGTTGATTTTTGAACAGGGTTAGCCTCGCATGTGCAAGGGCCTCGCGCAAAACCGCTATAAAGGTGGATTTTTTTTTTAGCCAAGCGATATAGTAAACTTTGTGCCTGAGCCTGGTTTCGGCCAATGAGAAGTCTTAAATTTGAAACGAGAAATAATTCAATATTTAACCTTTTGTCGTTCAATAGTTATTTATATAACCACCACGTCCTTATAATTTATCTGCGTATTGCTCAGTTTGAGAAAAATTTAACCTCTACAGTTTTAATCATCATGCAACTGGCAGCAGCTTTATCATATGTACAAATGGTTCTGCTTGAAAACGGGTAGTGTATTTACACCTTTGTGCGTGAGAACTATGTGTAAGTAACGTTTGAATTATTATTTTATTGACTCCAGTATTTTTATTATTATGCGACACCTATTAGCGTATTCTTTAGTCTCTTTTCTGATGAAATTGGTGATATTGTGTACCAAACAAATGTATATGCGACTCAGCAGATGAAGACATAATTATAAACCTACTTATGAGCGTCATCTTGGCGTACAGACTATGTTGCAGGGCCTATTTTCGCGTGCAGTATTGCACACTTTGTGCACGATTGATTTAAAATTGTGCAGTATTGGATTTTAAAATGTACAGTATTGACACGCTAGCTTACCAAAAGTAAAAAACAATCTTTAGAATCAATTAATTTATAAAAAAAATCTATCCATAATCTGCTCATAATCCATCATTTCGCCATTTCTAGAATATATAAAATATATATATATATAAATGTCCTGAAATAAAGTATGATGATGATGATATATAGGGCCAAAAAATATAAATTGGTTACTTAGGAATCCTAAGTAACCAATTTATAAAATTGAATTTGTATTTACACCAATTGTGTTTTACAGATTTTACCCATCGCAAAAGTGTCTAAGAGCGGAAGAGAACGTGACAAGGACAGAAAATTTGAATTAGGTTATGCAAAAAGACGAAAGCGGGCGACTTTGGAAGAATGCAAAGAAGAATTTAAAGGCGGAAAAAGTAAATCAGTCTGAAGGTGCAGTTGAGAATGAAAATGAAGATGCGGGAAATGGTTTGGCCCAGGGAGAAGATTTTCAAAGCACATCCGTTCACTGTGAGTATAATAATGCTCTGATAGATACGTCTGAAGTAGTGTCTACAAAAAATCAGTAAGTTTCTGTTAACGTTAATATATTAAAATCCGATGATCTTAACGCAACATATAAATCTATTAGTTACGATCCCGGTGAATGGAATTTCCCAATACGGGATGTAGATAGAGTAAATTATATTCTCAAAGGACTCATTCGAGAAGAAAATGTAACTTTCCCAGTGGATGATAAAAACAGGCGTTTTTCCTCATTCCATTTCATTAGAATTCTAAGCAACAAGGAAAAACAAGATAGGCGTTGGTTCGTTTACTCTCCAAGCAAAAACAGTGTGTATTGTTTTGCCTGTCGTCTATTCTTATCCTCAAGTGTGGCGTTAGTATCTCACGGCTGCAGTGATTGGAAGAACCTCAGTAGTCGTCTCAAGTCAAGATTATTGATACAGCGATTCAAAATCAAATACAACAGGAAAAGCAACGCTGGCGTGATATTTTGGAAAGACTCCTGGCCATAATTGAGTATGTAGCATCGCATAACATGCCATTTAGAGGACATAAGGATAGTTTAGAACAGGAAAGAAGTGGAAACTTTTTAGACCTGGTTAAGTTTACTGCGAAATTTGATCATGTTCTTCGAGAACACTTACAACGCATAGAAGATAATAGTCTTCATAATCATTATTTGGGAAAAAACATTAAAAGTGAGTTAATAGCATTGATGGCCAAACATGTTAAACTTGCAATTATTCAAAAGGTACAGCAAGCAAATTATTATTCAATAATTCTGGACTGTACTACAGATGTAAGTCACACTGAACAAATGACGATGATATTGCGTCAGGTTGATGAAAAGTCGGGAGACATTGAAAAACATTTTGTCGGATTTATACCGGTAGGAAAAACTACGGCTGAAGAATTAACAAATTGGTACTTTCGGAAATCCACAACCTAGGACTGGACATCAAAAGCTGCCGCGGACAAGGATGCGATAATGGAGTTAACATGCGGGGAGAAAGAAATGGTGTAAAAACAAGAATACTAAATATTAATCCTTTGGCCTTCTTTACACCTTGCGGATGTCACAGTTGGAATTTAGTGCTTGGTAATGCAGCAGCGTCTTGTACAAAGGCTAAATTATTTTTTGGTGTTTTGCAAAGATTGTATACGTTATTTTCTGGTTCATCCAAGAGGTGGAATGTGTTAAAAGAAAGAGTAAATATTACTGTCAAGCCTTTGGTCGAAACCAGATGGGAATGCAGTGGAGGGTGTGAAGGCCGTCCGATACCAATTAAAAGATATTACTGATTGCCTAGAAAAACTGCCAGAAATAAACAGCGATCCTACATTTTGTAGTGAATGTAGTTCGATACAAGAAAAACTTATGTCGTACGAGCTTGTACTTTCATTAGTAGTGTGGTCAGTGATGGGCACCGTTACATTAAATTGGGCGGCGTTACCGTTACTCGTTACACGTCGAAAATGTACTCGGCGTTACCGTTACATCGTTACTTTTGAAAATCCTTAAAGCGTTACCGTTACTCGATACGTGTAACGACGTTACAAGTAACTAGTTACATTTAATATTTGTTTATGTGCCTTCACACGTATTTTGAAACTACAGATAAACTTACAAATGGCAGCCATACCACATAAATTCTAAGAGCTACTATTATTGACTATATAAATGTTGTTCTCTTAAGAACGATATATTGCACAATAATTTGCACCCCAATGAGTGTGGTACGATATTTTACTGAAAATAAACCTAATTAGTAAAGTATGGCAAAAGTGTAATATGCAGTTGGACACGGCATTGAAACATTTTGAGGAATTTCTATGCTGGCTAGATGATTATCGAAGAAACGGATTTCACTCTGCTCTAGTGACTGCCAATAAAATAGCTGATGAATTGGACATTCCAAGGGAATTTAAACAAATTAGGCTACGTAAGAAGAAGGTACATTTTGATTACGAATGTCCAGACGAAACGTGCTAACCCTGTAGAGTGTAGACGTTTTCAGAACTGAATATTTTAATGTCATCGTCGACGTGATTCGTGCAAGTGCTGGACCTCGATTTGAAGGGTTAAAAACCTACTCCACCAATTTTGGTTTTCTCTACATTATTTCATCTTTAAAGAACAAGTCTGATGAAGAACTTTTACAGTGTTGTTAGGAACTACAAGTGCTACTTACTCTGTCTGAGTCGTCACTCCGATATAAATGGCGAAGAATTATTTGAGGAACTAAGAATGTGTACCAGGACTGTACCTCCAAATGTAGACATTTGTGATTCACTAAAATATATTATAGATAATAATTTAATTGAAGTTTATCCTAATGTTTACGTAGCATTAAGAATTATACTAACAATTCCGGTTACAGTTGCTTCAGCAGAAAGATCTTTTTCAAAATTGAAATTAATAAAATCTTACTTAAGATCTACTATGTGTCAAGAGATTCTCGGCATTGGCGATTCTGTCTATTGAACATACTTTGGCTTCAAAATTAAATTAATCCTCTGTTATAGATGAATTTAGCACTACCAAATGCAGAAAAATGAAATAAAATTGTAACTATACTTATCCAATAAATTGTTGTGATCCTATATTGATGTTTTATTTTACTTAATAATATCTGAAATTTTCTTCTCACGTCAAGGGGCCTCATGTATGACTTTCGCCTAGGGCCTCGCTATCTCTAGAGCCGCCTTTGCATGGGCTGAGAGTATCATTAGAGATATGTGAACAATATGATATAGAAAATGACATCACCTTTAATGGGGCAAAGAGTTGTATTTTGATTTTTAGGTGTAATCTATTTAAACATGTATCATGTGGATCTTTTGAAATGAATGGTTAGACTATACCTGTCAAAGACACATGTAAATACTTAGGTCATGTAATTACTCACGAGCTGCGAGATGAACTTGATATTGAGAGGCAACGTAAAAAGCTCTATGTACAGGGTAATATGCTCGTAAGGAAATTTGGTGTGTGTTCAGAATCAGTTAAAATTTACCTTTTTAGAACTTACTGTACTGCATTGTACACATCCCATCTGTGCTATACAAAAACTGCTATGAATAAACTCTGTTGCTTATAATAATATTTTTCGTATGCTATGTAGAGAACCAAAATGGTGCAGTGCCAGTTTCATGTTTACTACGCGTAACCTACCTACCAGCCAAATGTTAATCCAGAAGAATATATATAATTTCATTACTAGGGTTCAAAACAGCTCTAATGTGTTATTGTACAATGTCCTGTCTTCAGATATGTGTGTACCTCTCACATATATGGCAGTCTTTGTTTAGACAACTGCTGGTTTACAATACCTTATTTTTGTAATGTAGCAAAAATTATATATGCATATTAGGTTGTGTTATAATAAGTGTTATAAGATGTCTCGTGTAATAACAATATACATAAAATTGCCAGATAATTAATGAAACAGTATGCTAGTATGCTAGGTTAAGCGGCTATGTTGACCTCATTTTTGTATTAAGTTCAGTGTATGCGTAAGGTTGTACTTGTATGTTATGTTAAGTGGCTATGGATTGTGAATGATCCGCAATAAAGATGGTTTTTTTTGTTTTGTTTTAACTGCATGCCTCCTCCTTTAAGGAGAATACGCAGTACCAGTCTTTCGACACATTCTCATCCCCTTTCTGTCCGGGTTAATCGGTGTTCTCAGTCTCTCATGTATTCAACCGGTCAATCTGGAGCAACCTTCCTCAATCCATCTTTCCCCTTGTCTATGACCTCCAATCTTTCAAACACAGAGTGTTCAGGCATCTCGACAACTTTGAACCTTGATTTTGGCTCTCTCCTTCCTTTATGAGGGTCAGGGGAGTAACTAACGGGGGGAACATGTCTCCCCCAACTTTTGAACTGAGGGGGATAATATAGGTTTTGTCCCCCTAACTTTTAATCTAAGTTAGCTTACGTGAAGGGAAATATTTAGTTCTTGAAATAATCTCTGATGAGTAAATCTTTAATTATATTAGTCCTATTAGTATGCTGGAAAGTATTACTGATTCAGTACTAATACTGCAGTGATAGATACTTTAATGAGACATCGTTATTTTTTACTTTAATTATTGCATATATTGTTTTCCTTTAATGTTAAGTATATACTTGATATAGCCTACATAAGGTAGTTATGAAAATGCTTCTTTGATTTTCCTATTACTATCATAAATATAGATCATTCTCTAAATCATAGTATTTTAAGAGCATCATTTTGGTCGCAAACACATTACTTACAGTCTTACAGGATAGCAGCACAGAAATTCATCGCAGGATTTTTCATCATTATAGTTGTCCCCCTCCCAACTTTTGGAAGCTAGTTACGCTCTTGATGGGGGTTGGCGTTTTTCCGAGTGAACGCTCGCACAAACGCCTTCCTGCATAAAAATTAAAGATGACTGTAATAATATTCAGGTTTTTTTTTAATATACTTCTAAACAGTGCTTTTTTCTGGAAAGAAAGGTTCCGGAACTCTGCTAAAAATTTGCCATTTGTTACGCCACCCCACCCCATGACCATCCTAATTCCCAAGAAAGCGTCTTTCCTATATCTAAAATTGGTTAAATATTACTTTCACGACTCCACGGAAATCAACTTTTGTTATAAAAGTCATGTATTTATATAAATATAGAATAAGTAAAAACCCTCCTATCTCTAATTTTTTTTAAATTTCTCCAAAAAATTGTAATTAATATTTTTAATAAGAACTACTTTGTGCCATTCCGCCGCATGATTGCCTATAAAATGTGAATTGTCAGTTGCCCCTGGTCAATTGAATGACTGGTTAGGTCAACTGTATGCCTTTGACGATTGGTTCGGTTAAGTCGTGATATTTTCGTTAGCTAACAAAAATATCACGACTTAATCGGATCAAATGTAGAATTCGGACCCCAGCCTTTTTTAGTTAGCTTTATAAGGCTAACTAACGAAAATATCATGACCTAACCTAACCAATCGTCAAGGGCGTACAGTTAACCTAACAATTGGTTAGGTTAAGTCGTGATATTTTCGTTAGTTAGCCTTATAAAGCTAACTAAAAAAGGCTGGGGTCCGAATTCTACATTTGATCCACTTAATCTAACCAATCATCAAGGGCGTACAGTTGACCTAACCGGCCATTCAATTAACCGGTAAATGTACAGTATTACACCCGTCTCCCTTTTGAGGTGAAATTTATGTTTTTCCTATGGTTTTTGATGTGTTTTGAACGAATCTGACCTTCAAAACCGTCGGAAATGACTCGTTTTTTAGATACTTCCCCCCAGCCGGCAATGTGGGGGAAATCACAGAAAACGAGTCATTTCCGACGGTTTTGAAGGTCAGATTCGTTCAAAACACATCAAAAACCATAGGAAAAACAAATTTCACCTTCAAAATTGACCCAACCTAACCTATCCTAACAACCTAACCTAACCTATCCTAACTTAACTAAACCTAACCTATCCTAACCTAAAAGAAAAACAGGAATTACCTTTAAAATCTAAGACAGAATAATCACAGTACCGTCTTTTCTTCGTTTTAAGCACAACGTAACTTTTTCTACAACGCCAGTTTCTGGTCTTGACGATATGTGCACTCCATTTTACAATGTGGACACTTCACTACTGTCGGTAGAACACTGTGAGCACGCAGAAACTCAACACTTTTTTCTAAATTTTCATAGAAAGCGACAATACAGCGGTAATAATCGAATGAACACATGTCACACGAAGCCATTCCGGTAGCAAACTAATTCAAATTCGAAATGGATGGAGCGCTCTGATGGGGCAGACATGTGACGGCAACACAAACGAACACACAAACGAAGGTACGAACACACAAACGACCGTACAAACACACAAACGACCGTACAAACACACAAACGACCGTACAAACACACACTACATACACACCAAAAAAATGTTTATATCTCGAAAACGAAGCATTTGCGACGGAAACGCTATAGAAGGAAAGTGTCTTAGAATTAAAAAATCTACTTAATGAACATATAATAATTGCTGGACGTTAGACGGGTGTAATAGTAGAATAATACCAATTAACCTTAGTTATTTAATTGGTGATAATCATTGTTTTTTTCTGCATTATTTGGTGATAATTCTTGATTTTTTTCTGCTACTTTTACAGATGGAGCCGCGAATGTAATACTTTTCCCTAAAATTTTGTCATGTAATAAAAATAAATAAATGAAAATAAAATATGAAATTTTCTTCTGCAAGTTGAAAATAAAAGGCATTGGAACGCAGACCCGTAACTAGCTAATTTTGTGCCCGAGGCAAGATCATAAAATTGCGCCCCCCTATTCTTATAATACTACACGATCCTCTAAGTGGTAAATTGTTTATGGCACAAAACATCACGGCATCAAGAATTATTTTCAGAAAATGTCTCCATTTTTGTTTATCAGTTTCAATAGCTTTCTGTAGTGCATCATCGATACATTGTCCACACAATAGTCTTTTTTGTAGGGATTTCCATTTACAGAAATTTTCAGTATGATTAGTTGAATTTTCATGTTCTACAGTACGGTTTAAATTTTTCCAGTCATTAAATCTTGTTTTCTGATTTGCAATTTATTCGGTTTGGAAAAGAATAATATGTATGGAAAACAAGAAATAAAGTACTGAAAATTTATAAAAATGCGCCCTTTCCATAATGGCATGGCGTGCTTGGGATAGTAGATACATATTTTATATAGTTTTTCTGCGCCCCTCAGCTTTGTGCATCCGAGGCAAGTGCCTCACTCGCCTCGCCCTTGTTACGGCACTGTTGGAACCCCGTTCCGGCGCGTTCCACTCGGGAAAAAAAAAAAAAAAAAAAAAAAAGTCCTGCTTCTCAATTATGTGAGCATAGTCTAATAAAATTACTGCGTTTTATCACAGTTTCGTTTCATTCAGAAACGTTCATACAAAAATTTATTCACAGCACCCTCCCAGGCGAACAGTACAAATTACAAATCCCATTCAACAGTATTAGTTATGTAGTGGAAGTAGGTGGACGTCAGTCTGGAATGTCTGCTAATTTCAAATCCGGACCAGGATTTGTGATATAGTGTGTTTATTACGGTTGTAATAACATCCAGCTAAAAGGAAATCTGGACAATATAACTTTTCATTAGGACACTCTATTGAGAAGTCTTCTAAGGAGGACGTGATGTCCTCACGCAACTCTAGCTCCCAAAACATTCCGGCGGGATTGTTCAAGAACTTTTGATTTGTAACGAAACTTTAATTTAAGTATCTTACTTTCGACTCTAGTGACGATCCTGATCTTAGGAATAAGAATCGCATTAACCTTAGATTGGAGGATGTAAATAGCCTTATTGACTGAGCTCCTCCATTTAAACTTCAAACAAACAACAACAACTTTTCATTACTTCCGAAGACTTTTCGGTGAACCTTTGTGGTAATTGGACATACGTAAAATTGCTTGTAAACAAAAAGTTCAAATAGTAAGCAAAAAGTTCAAATAATTTATTATGTCAATAATCCAGCAGGGTTGCAAGCACCTTAAACAGAGAAAAATAAAAATAAAAAAATAATTTATTACTGAAACCTGTTAGGGACTTAGGGTTATTATTGAATGTTTCACCAACAGTTTCATAACTTTGTTTCGGTTCATTTGCGCAAGATATGAAGGTCATATTTGAACAGAACACGATAATAATCTACTTAAGCTCCCGTCTCTCCGATTTTCATAAATTATACATCGGTAGCTTCGTTTCTTCATTAGGAATGCGATTTAGTCTCTAGTAAGGGAAATGCTTCAAAACCTAACCTAACCTAAAAAAATCTAGAGAGTTTTAATCAAACTTTTCTGGTCAATTTTGATGTGCTTTGCACGAATCTGCCATTGGTTTCCTGTGCAAATATGTAGTTTTTTGAGATATCGTAACAAACTTATAGGATATGTTCAATGTTCATGTTATGAGATCTCGGTAAACGACGCATTACCACAGGAAACGTGCAAAATGCCTCAAAATTAACCAGAAAAGTTTGCTCTCGTCATTTTCGTTTAAACTAACGAAAATATCACAACAACCTAACCAATCATCAAGGGCATACAGTTGACCTAACTGAGCATTCAATTAATTCAGTCTTTTCATATTAGGCACTCCCTGTCATATTTCGGACAAGTTAACACGTTGACTGCCAAGCCCGGTCCTAAATGAGTAACATGTCATCTGGGGCCAAACATGTTTTTTTCATTAATTTGTATCTAGGCAGTCTAAAAATTGGTTGGTTATTATGTATTTTATCACACTCAGTCATTTTACACACCAAAATACATTTTTCTAGTAGTATTTGATGTGATTTGTTCAAATATGACCTCCATTTCCGTCGGAAATGAGATCCAACAAAGTTATAGTACTTTGAAGTTTGGCTCATTTTCAAGGGAAATGGAAGTCAAAATCTAAGCAAAACACACCAAATATTACTAGAAAAATGTATTTTGGTATTAATTAACCTAACCTAACCTAACCTTACCTAACCTAACTTACTAACCTAACCTAACCGTGGCTAAACGAGCCTAACCCTGGCTAAACGATCCTAACCCTGGCTAAACGAGCTCTCGTCTGTATCCACCACCTAATCCATAATAAGGTAATACTCTAGGCTCGTTTAGCCAGGGTTAGGCTCGTTTAGCCACGGTTAGGTTAGGTAAGGTTAGGTTAGGTTAATACCAAAATACATTTTTCTAGTAATATTTGATGTTTTGCTTAGATTTTGACTTCCATTTCCCTTGAAAATGAGCCAAACTTCAAAGTACTATAACTTTGTTGGATCTCATTTCCGACGGAAATGGAGGTCATATTTGAACAAATCACATCAAATACTACTAGAAAAATGTATTTTGGTGTGTAAAATGACTGAGTGTGATAAAATACATAATAACCAATTGGTTTGATATCGATTTTAGGTGTTCTACATGAAAAGTTTAGTAATAAGGATAGTTTTTATTTTTTATTTTATTTGTTATTTAGGAGCCATGTCACCCATATATGGGTGACTAACTATAGAAATCTGATTTTAGGGGCCATGTCACCCATATATGGGTGACTATAAAAATCTGATTTAGGGGCCATGTCACCCATATATGGGTGACATACTATAGAAATCTGATTTTAGGGGGCATGTCACCCATATATGGGGGACTATACACATACAATCTTTCAATTTATTCGGGAAAGTCCGTGGATGGTACAAGAGAAGTAGGACTAGCAAGAAAGGTATGTGAAAACTTGATGTCAGACCTTCTCAATCAAGGACGGACCTTACATGTAGATAATTTCTACACTAGTTATGACCTTGCTACATCCTTTTTGGAAAAGAAGACTCACATTGTGGGAACTTTGAGGGCAAACAAAAAGAACATGCCAAAGATTATGATGGACAGTAAGCTGAAAAGAGGAGATATGATAGCAAGAGAAGATAGCAATGGTATAGTGGTGCTAAAGTGGAAAGATACCAGAGACGTTTGACTACTTACAACAAAACATGCACCAGATTTTGTTGACTTGAACCAAGACATGAATGAACCAGGGCCATCAAATAGAAAGAAAAGAAAGTGCACACGAAAACCTTCTGCAATTGTTGCATATAACAAGGGAAAAGCTGGTATAGACCTGTCTGACCAGATGGCTTCTTATGCCACCACTCTAAGAAAAGGGGTGAAGTGGTACAGGAAGCTTGGCATTGAATTTATACTTGGATTAGCTATTGTAAATGTGCATATCATTTACCAGAAAAAAACAGGAAAGAAAATGAAAATAAGAAACTTCAGAGAAAAGCTTGCTTTCTCTCTCCTTGAACGTGAAGAAATGAGATACGTAAAACCAAAAGGTGTAGTTACTCACATCATAAAGCGTAAGACTGATGCAAATAACAAAATGATAAGATGGGTATGTAAAATTTGCTATGAAAAAGTAACAAAAGAAAAGGGTAGACAGGCAGCAAGAAAGAATGCTTGTAAGGTCTACACATATTGCTCACAATGTGATGGACAACCTTACATGTGCCTTGACTGCTTTGCTAGTCACCACGAAATGTAAATGGAAAAAGTAAGTAAGTAAAGTAAAATGTCACCAATTTCCTTTTTGATTTGTGTATGAAAATTCTTTGTTTGTAAACTAAATTGTCACTTCGTAAAAGTAAAGTAAATTTTGCTTTATATTCAATAATGTAAATGAAAAAGTAAGTAAAGTAAATTATTCCTTTATATTCATTTGTTTATTGCCCAATTTCTATTGTATTGAATCCTTGATATTAGTTTTGTTGTCACCAATTTCATTTTTTATTTGTGTATGAAAATTCTTTGTTTGTAAACTAAATTGTCACTTCGTAAAAGTCAAGTAAATTTTGCTTTATATTCAATAATTTCTTTATTGTACGTTCTGTTATTACTTATTGCATACCAATTGTATATGTAAACTTTGTATTGAAATAAAAAAAAAGGGTTCCATCATCTAACTGGCTCCACGTGCCAGAACCTGGGGTAAGAGCTAAACGTCGGATACGGTTCATTTTTTTCCTCCCACGGCCACCAAACCTATAGCAAAATGTTCGTCAGGGGCCACACGATTTTTATAACATAAGGAATTGCATATACTGTCAGTCATAAATGGGCGACAGGGTCAAAAAGTAGTCAACACTGTGTCACCCACATATGGGTGACGTGGCCCAACTGAATTTTTCACTGGCGCCCATATATGGGTGCCATGGCAGTCAACGTGTTAAGGATGAGAGAATAACACTGTAATTGATAAAAACCTATGTTACCAAAAGGAAACGTAGTTTATTGCTATCCTGGTGCAACCATTGATAGGGTAAAGTCAAAAATCAGTGAAAAAACTTTGGGTACTGATTTAGTTTCTCAAAAAAATATAGTTATTCACGCTGAAGGTAATGATGTAATGCTTAAGCCATCAGATGAGATCTTAAAAAGCTATAATGAAATCTTGGTAAAATTAAAAGAAGGTAGGCATAAGTCATTTATCACAGGTACTGTATTATTCCAAGGATGTAATAAATGGTTCTCTAGGGCTTTTAGCATAAATAATAGACTCAAAGAACTCTGTAAACAAATAGGTGTAACATATATTGATCTATGGAACAAATTTTGTTGGAAAAGAGAATTGTATAATAAAGATGGGGTTCATCTTAATACAAGAGGTAAGGATGTACTCTGTAAAATTTTATTAACAAATCTAAAATGAAAATGTAAAAAACCTAGGTATATCCCATTGACTAATAAATGGTACTTCACTAAATAAAATCTCAAAATAATAATGATAATTGTCAGAAACAAATAAATGGAGTAAAAATTAAAGAAACAAAATTAAAGACGGCAAAGACCAAAATACAAATATACAAATACAAAATCTTGTTTCAGTTAACAATCATTCCTATAATGAAAATTCATTCGATTAAAAAAAATTTACTCTTGAAAAGTTTTAGCTTTATAAAGACGTTCAAAAGCCTTTGAATCAAGTTTCCATAAATCTTGTATAGGGCAAAATGAACAACAATAATTACTGAAGAACAGTATTCAAAACACATTTCAACTAAAATTTCCATCTCTTATTATTTCTGTAAAACATTACAAATATGGGAATAAATATTTACTTTTTGAGATTCAAGACCTGAAGAAGAGAACATTTTAATTCTTCACTTTTTATCAAAATTCATTAATTCATTAAGAGTCAGCTGATAATAGATCCTAAATTAAAGAAAATATTGCAGGTTCTCTTTCATTATTTTATGTAAATGCAAGAAGCATCAGAGATAAGATAGATGAATTTAAAATATATGTTGAAATTGAAAAAATAGATATGATCATACAGGTCATCCTGTAAGTAATGTCGTTTTTTAGATCAGAATTTGAAGGACAAAAAAAAAACAACAAACTTTTTAATCTAGTACAGGTGTCCCCCGTTATACGATTGGGATGCGTCCCTAAAAACCCCATCGTATATCGAATGATCGTATATCGAACTGAAGGCCTTATGGGGAAAATAGGGATACGTTCCCAAACATTCTGGAAGACCCCCAAAATTTGCAGATTCCACTATTATTTTGCTATATATTTTACTGTTATGTACAAAAAGTGTCAAAGTAAGAAATTGTGTTTAATAAAAGACAATTTATATATGAACACTCACCTAATCGTATTCAAATCCGGTCCAAGTCGTCAATGATGCATCAGTCCGAGGTAACGATGCCTACTCATCGCCACCGGGTGGTGGTGATGGGGGAGGAGGGCCAGCTCCCGCATCGGTCAGCGATGGAGGAGGATCGATGGGCGATGCTGGACGATCGATGGGCGATGGAGGAGGATCGATGACTTCGGGAGTCCCTCGGGGATGGAGGAGTTTCTGAAGTTGCAGGAGAATCCATCCCCGAAGATGTTGGAGTTGGAGATCTAGCCTGCTGCCGACGTGCAGGAGTTGTTGCTGCACTTGCTGATGACGCACTTCTCTCCTGCCTCGGCAGCTGTTGCAGGCTTGAAAAATTGGGAGATCGTAGTTTGCTTGGCGTTCCTCCTTTTCTGCAGGTAGATCTCCTGATAAACGCTCAGACCCTTTTCAATATGATTGACAGCAGCAGCACTACGTTCGTAGTTAGGGTCCTTGTCCTTCACCAACTCGATGTACGTGTCAAAACCAGTCAGAATCTCTCTCAAGGTTTTGAGATCAAGCATTCTGACTGGGTCCTCATCGTCCTCCTCATTTGGGCTGGACTCAACGTAGGCACGGTTTTGTTCCTTTCTGAGACATGCTTTCAAGTTGGAGATCGTTAACGCGAAATAAGGCAATCGTAAATCGAAAGATGGGGGTCCTTTTTTAAAATCATTAACGCGAAAAATCGTAAACCGAACGATCGTATAACGGGGGATGCCTGTATATATTTTCCATCGGAATCAATGATACTCTGCCAATGTCCTCCAAGCTTTTCAATGCCATGTTTATAAAATTCAGGTGGTTTTGAGGCAAAAAATGTACAAAGACTGGTGTGCAGGTCATCTAAAGAAGTATACTGTTTCTTATCAAGATAGTTTTGCAGACTCCTGAAGAGATGATAATCTGAAGGCGCAAGGTCTGGAGAATATGGAGGATGCTGCTATTGCTGCTGAGCTTGATGGAACAACTTGAAAAACTCTTCTGAGCTCTTCCCTAAGGATAATAAAATACAATATGATTATAATACAAGATAGTTTACCAAAAATGCAAAAAATAAAATTTTGTAATTTGTAGCACAATCATTTCAAGAAACCCAGATTTTCAGTGGCCATTAATCAAAAGTTTTTTAATTTATATAGATCAAACTCACTGATTCTTTTCTTTTGCTTGCTCCTGCTGTACTTCTCTCCTTTTGTGTCTGATGTCTGCTGATGTAAGGTGTTCCTTAAAACCAACGCATCATCCTATTCTAGCTGTTTTCTGGTCCTCATAGAAAGCATAGTCTTCTGTCATTTTGAGTTGATACAAATATTCCAAATATCATCTTTGATTTGAATCTTCACAGATGTCAAACAACTTGGAAATTTTTTCAATGAAGGAAGAAAGATCACTCTGGAACTTGTTACCGTGTTTCTTTTTTGGACATCTATCAAACCTACAAAATTACCAAAACTTTAATGTTGTGAATGTAAATTTCAATTATAAACCCTAAGTTAAGTTCTAGTCAAAACAGCATTTATTGCCGATCATTTTTATGATTTGCAAATCACTGAATCATATGATTATGTTAATAAAATTAGTCACAAACAAATAGCTGAATGTAACTACAAAATTTATAAAAGTATGACATATTTTAAATCTTTTTATAAGGGACTGAAAATTTGTCTTAATTCTTTGACTAGATCCTGAATCTTGCTGGTGACACTGGGGCATGAAATTGGATAGACATTGCACCAAATCCAGTGTTCAATCAGAGTTAGTGCAACTGTATCAGCTGCTTGTCTGGTTGTCCAGTTCTCTTCTGCCATTACACGTTGGATGACATCTTTACTAAGAGGAAGCTTTCCATTGGGGAATGAGTCTGCTTGAAAATCTGTGACCTCTATCAAGAATTTTAACTGTCACTGCATCTTAACATCCTACTATGCAGTATTTTTTAGCAATAAGGTTATCAAAATACATGTATTTATCAATTCTATAAATTCAACCTGAAAAAAAATATATAATTTCAAATAAAAAACAAAATATTTGGAGAAAAAGGGCAGAAAAATTGCATTTTCTGAGCAAAAATGATGAAATATGGATTTTTTTTATGCATTATTGACCCTGCAGCCCTCTGCAAATGTTTTAATCTGCTTCAAAGGTAAAAAATACATCATAAATGGTTTTTAAATTGTCTTTCTATCATGTACAGAACCTGAGATAGGTCACTGAGTTCAAATTTTGGTTGCATGCACATATGATTTGTATAAATTGGCTGGTAGCAGTCACAGTTTTGTATGCAACCACCCAAAATTGGTTTTAAAGTTTAATCCTAGACAAAAGACAACTATCTAGACCCCCTCAATTTTGATCCTGGCACTTTTGATTTTTTCACTCCACCCTATCACCAGTATCCAAACCTCATAAATGATGTCCAACCTGGAAACTACATAACATAGATTGGAGAATTTGGTTTAGAGTTCTTCCTGACACCCCCTCTATAGAGGGATCCTTAGATGAAAAATCCAACACTTTACAGCCTTATTATTAGAAACAAGTACCTCCATACTGAAGAAGACAATAGGAAATTTTGTTCCTAAATACCACAAATGCTGGTGGACAGAGGATTGTAGTTGGGCAGTGGCTACCCACTGTCATGCTCAACATTTTTATTCTCATCACCATACTCTCTATAATAAGATCCTCCTAAATAAGGCAACTGCATAGCTTGTCATACTATTTGTAGGGCAAAGAGAATTTCATGGAGTTGGTTTTGTTCAAACCTCAGTTTCACTACACCTTCCACCAAGGTTTGGATTCAAATTAGGAAAATCATTAAGGGTATTGATTCACACTTCACTTACCCTGTTGTTGTAAATGGTTCTTTCTGTACTAAGTGATGTACGTGCCAAAGCTGAAGTTTTGGGAACCTTCTTCCATTCATTTTTTGGGACTGTAGCAGTTATTGAAAATGAGGATTTTTGCAGGGACATGCAGTCTTCCTTATTTCTTGATTATGATGAGGATTATAACTTGGACTTTACATTGCAGGAATTACAATTCTCCTTAACACTTACGCTGCTCCCATCCTCATATGATGCTCAGGAAGTTTGTCGGAAGAATGCTCCCAGCATCATATGATGATCGCGTTATTTTTTTTATGTTTTCGCACAAAATCCCAATAAAAATAAATGATTTTGCATTTTAATGCTATTGATGACTCAGATATATTCATAAACCATCCGCAACAAACATACACACATACACACATGCATGCATGTACACATATGCACACATGTACACATAAACAAGCAAGTATTATGCTTACATTTGAGTTTTGAAGAATCTATGACTCAGATATATTCATAAACCATCCGCAACACACACACGCACACACACACACACATGCATGTATCCATATGCGCACAGCCGCACATGTACACATAAACGAGCAAGTATTATACTTACATTTGAGTTTTGAAGAATATACATTTTATTTGTCCTCTTGAAAAATAATTTTTTATTCCTTTTCAAAAATAACTCCTTATAAAATAATTGTCCTTTTGGAAAATAATTGTTCATGAAATAAATATTATTTTGATAAATCTACACTTTCCATTATACTTATTTACAACATTGTTTTACACTTTTACTGAATTTAGTATTTAGTAGTTGGCACGGGTGTGGTAGAGAACAAAGCACTCAAGGCACAATGCAACTTTGCATTCCGGACACCAAGTAGAAACTTTTCTAACATGTTTTTCTCTTTGTGTTGTATGTGAGCATACATGACATTGTCGTTGACCTACAGGTCGAGATGGTGTTGGCGGAACTTGTTCCAGGTGATGCTTTTCAATGTAATTAGCTGAGAGAGTCTGTCAGGAGCATTTGGTCTCACACTTTGTCTTCCAGGATGTGGGGATGTTATTTGAGCATACTTCGTGAGTAGTTGAGAGACTAATGTAAGATTGAATTCTCTCATTGAAATCTGCTTTTTCGTAGTTTTTTTGTAGAGTACAAAGAAATTGTAAAGAGAAATATCCAAAAGATGAAAGAATACCTTCTTATACCACTTCACAGTTTTCCTAACGCATTCTACGCTGCTAATTTGCATATCAGATTTGTCTACCAGACGCATATTTTTGTTATAGTCCACAACAGCATCTGGTTTGAATTTTATTTCGTTTGTTCGACGATCAACCTTTCCTGAGTCAATCATGCTTCCACTGTGAATTGTTGTTAGCATATGCACATCTCTTTATCAGTCCATTTTAGTGCTAATAAAGGTTTTGATTCCATCAGATGGCACTCTCCTTTTCTACTTGGGTGAAACTTGGGCAATTTTTTCTATTTACCTTTACAGTTCCACAAGATCCTGTTTTATTTACATGCAGATATTTGCATAGTAATGGGCTCGTATACCAGTTGTCAGTATACAGAATGTGGCCTTTATTCAAATATTTAGCTAAAAGTGTCTTTACAATCGCTCCAGAATGTCCTAGTGGATCATTTGCAGGATAATCTATGTCTGATCCAGTGTAAATGATGAAATCCAAGACAAATCCAGTTTCACAATCGCAAAGGATAAAATATTTCACTCCAAATCTATGACGCTTGGAGGGTATGTATTGTTGAAAAATTACCCTCCCTCTGAAAAGTACAAGAGATTCATCAATAACTAATTTTTGTCCTGGATTGTAAATATTTGAAAACTTTGACTTCATATGAGTTATACAGTGTCTGATTTTCACAAGACGATCATTTGGCTGATTTGGAGGAATTGAATTGTCTGTGAAATGCAGAAATCTCATGAGTAATAAATATCGATCTCTTGACATATACTTGCGAAAGGAAGGTGTTTCAGTCAAGGAGTCTGAACCCCAGTAATCCTGCAGTCTATGTTTATTTATGTGTGGCATGAGAATTGTTAGAGCAAAAAAGACATACAGTTCATCATTTTTTGTATCATGCCATCGTTGCATCCTGGAAGATTGAGATGGGCCTAATCTTCTTTTCTCATATTGATAAAACTCATTTGTTTGTCCCACTATATTTTGCATCATAACATTGTCAAAGAAATACTCAAAAAATTTATTTCTGAACTTGCTTCATTTAGATTGCAACCTTGTTGAAGTCCTACATTTTCTTCAAAGCGATATCTGTTAGACTGGCAACGTTGCACACTTTGCCATGAAAATGAACTATTACTACTTGCTGTAATATCATCTCCATTGTCACTTATATCAGTTTCACTATAATCACTTTCACACTCACTACTTCCAGAGCTTATTGCATCTAACGCAGCTATTATTTGTTCACAACTTTCCAGTCTTTGTTTTTTAACTGCCATAGCGCACGTTTCATTCCCCCAATTTCTCATGCAAGACTGAACATAAACGCTTGAAAACGTGTAAATTTTCATAAAATTCTACTCAACCATATTCCCAAGTTACCCACTAAATTCTGTTTATTTTGTAAGAGAAAATGTTTAGTTTGTAAGAGAAAATCTCTATTTATTAAGGGAAACAAAAATAATTTAACAAAATGGTGCTTGACTTGATTTATTTTACGTTAACAAATGGGTAAATTTCCCGATTTTTTTGCGCACAGGTGGAAAGTACACGGTCAGGAATTGCGCATCTGAAGGGTTAAGGCAATGTGAACATTCCAGAGGTGGAGCAAGGGGACTGGATAATATACATAAATATTTTCTTAGTCATCTTCCATTGGAGTACTTGCCATTTCTATTATCAGCATTCAATGATAGCCTGAGCACAGGAGTCTTTCCTTCATCATGGAAATAGGCATTAATGATTCCTATCCTCAAACTACAGAAAAACCCTTCTAGTAGTCCATCTTTGTATCATCCCATACTGGTATGCTTATTATCCTGCTTGGGTAAAGTATTAGAGAGGATGGTCCATCAGTGGTTGCTATGGATTTTTGAAACATCATATTTTTTGAGATTCACAGTATGGTTTCCGTAAGAAGAGAAGCACTGTGGATCAACTTCTGAGGTTGGAAACTTTTATACACCAAGCTCTCCAACAGAGAAAATATGTTCTTGTTATATTTTTTTACCTCAGTTGAGCTTTTGATTCCATCTCCCATACTGGTCTACTTTATAAGTTAGGCAATTTGGGGATTCATAGTAGATTACTAAGATGGTTAAACAACTTGTCCAACTGCAATTTTCAGGTACCTGGTACTAATTAATGATATCTACTCAACAACTTTCCCCTTAGAAAGGGTGTACCCCAGGGTTCTGTTCTTAGTCCATTGTTATTCACTGCATATCTCTCAGATATACCAAGTATTGAACCAGTTCAATCATCAGAGTTTGCTGATGATACAGCTTTCTATGTGGCAGCTGACACCCCTTTGGAAGCCCAACAGATGTTGCAAAAAGCAACTGATAAGTTTTCATCATGGTGCAGAACCTTGGGTCTTTCCCTAAATCAAGAAAAATCTAGAATTATGTTCTTTACAAATCAAAAGGTTCAAGTGAATTCCATTATCCAAATTAGTAACACCCCAGTAGCTATGGTCACATCCTTCCAATTTTTGGGAATGGTTCTTGACAGCCCTAGACTGACTTGGTCTTGTCATATTAACTACTTGGTAACTTCTTGCACGAAATATCTGAACTCATTAAAATCTGTTGCCTCTCATAGATGGGGGTGCAGATCGATCCACACTTCTCACTTTTTACTGATCATTCATCTTCAGAAAAATAAAGAATGCTGATGTTTATGATTCAGCCTCTTTCACCTTTAAGAAGAAACTGGAAACCTTGCATAATTCTGGCATGTGCCTTATTTTGGGTGTTTGCCCATCTACTATTATTGCTCTACAGGGTGAGACTGGTCTCCATGCCCTTCAGTACCATAGAGATCTATCTATATTGAGGAAGTACTTTAATGTTCTGGCTTCCCCCCTTTTCTCACCCTTTACATCACTTGTTCGAGGTGGGTTATCCCTTGATCCTTGCAATGGACTGGACTGTGGCAAATAAGCCACCTTTCTTCTTTAGAGCTACTGGACTTCTTAATAAATTAATAAATATCAATTACAATTTAAATTTTTTACAGTTCCAGTGTTCCCTTCTTTCCCACCTTGGAGAGTGAATCTGGTACCAATCTCTCTCTCTCTGTCTCTATCTCTCTCTCATATGAACCTCCTGTCCCCAAAGAAGTGATTGTGCAATGTTTCACAGCATACTTGGAAGAGAATTATCCAGATTACTTGTATATTTATACTGATGGATCTAAGACAGATGTGTCTGGGCCATCTTGTTCATCAGCTGGTTTTGTTTCAAATCATAAAAGGTGTTTTCGCTGGAAACTATCCCCCAATCATTGTATACAGGCAGCAGAGTTATTTGCCACCCAACAGGCATTATGTTTTTTGGTATCCACAAGTAATGCTTGCAGGGTTGGCACAGAAGTGGGTAACCCATTTTTCCCCACCTGGGTTTTTAAAATAAACCCACTTGAAAAAAAAAGTTATTACCCACCCAGGTGGGTTTTTCAAAAGTTGCCATTTCTTTTATATTTTCTGTATTTTTTTCATTAAAATAGGAATACCATTTGTTATATTATTTATAATTACTAACTAATGCTCTATAAACTAAACAGGTTATTCAATCTATGTAGGACATTAAAAAGTTTAGTCAATAAGTTTACATTTGTATTGCAGCCAGGGTTGTGGAGTCGGTCCAAAATTTTCCGACTCCGACTCCGACTCCGACTCCGACTCCACACATTGTAAAAATTCGACTCCGACTCCGACTCCACACATTGTAAAAAATCTAAAAATCCGACTCCGACTCCTCACATTTTAAATATACGACTCCGAGTCCTCTAGTGTTTCACTCTATAATTATCATAATAATAAGACATTTCATCACCACCACATGAATCGTCAGGTTACTTTCTAGGATAAGGGAACATTCAAATATTAAGAAGGATATTGACTTGTAGATATTATCATATTAAGGGATTTTATTTTTTCCAATAATATATATATATATATATATATATATATATATATATATATATATATATGAAAAAGATTCTCTTAAACATAATTAAGGTCTAACCAGTAGTAGTCCTACTTAAAATTGAATAACCCTTAACCTAGTGGCTATAACCAGGGTTGTGGAGTCGGTCCAAAATTTTCTGACTCCGACTCCGACTCCACACATTGTAAAAATTTGACTCCGACTCCGGCTCCGACTCCGGCTCCGGCTCCGACTCCGGCTCCGACTCCGCCCTGAAACGTGCGACTCCACGACTCCGACTCCACGACTCCGACTCCGACTCCACAACCCTGATTGCAGCATTGAACAGTAGGTTATGAAACTCATTGAAAAACAAAATTAAAATACAGTGTGTGTGAAATGATCCAAAACCAAATAGCAAATTCCAGTATTTAACTATTAAATTGTTATAAAACTATAAGACAGTATGGCTCATAAACATTTTATAATTACTCCATTGTCTCCAAGACCATATAATCAGAATCTACAGTATCTCTAGAGGTGAAGTTGCTAAGCGCAAGTACCTATGTATTTTAACTAATTTTGTGGCCTTATCTACACCTAGCCTGTTTCTTAATTTTGTCCAGACCAAACCAAAAGTAGAGAATATTCTCTCAATGGATGCAGAACTTGGGGGACAACTAAGCAAATGTTTAAAATATTGACAAAAATCAGCTGGCAGTGTTTTTTTTTGCTGTGTGATTTTCCATAAGCTGCTGTTGCGGTGGGGTTATCCAGTAAAACAATGAAGGTCCGAATCAATTTGAACCACCCGACAACATTAACATTCGTGCAATTATTTTCTACCGGTACGGGGAGAAGACTTACTTCAAAACCAGACACCCGAAGATGACTCGTTGGCTGAGGGAGGATGGATGCCTAATAATCCCTGATGCGGTAAACTTTCTGGGAGTCTCGTTGATCTCGTTATCCTCAGAACAGAGAAACAATGCGATTAGTTAAGTGTCCCAATGCCCACCGGACTGACCCAAACTCAGGACCTCCCAATATTCCACGAAAAATGAAACAAAAATGCTCACCACATTCCTGATGACAATGCCGTAGCCAATCAAACTGTAACCTCAACGAGTTGGAAGAAAAACAGACTAGAGGAAAAACCATGAACAATTTTTATTGATGGGAAAGGGGAAGGTACATTCTATACGACACATGAAAGGGAGGAAAAAGTCAGAGAAACGGGGGTTAGGCAGGGTGAAGCAAAGACCTTAGAGTAGCGGGCAGACAAGCAGTAAGATATACAGGGTGTACATAAAGTCAGGATCTATTTTTGTGAAGCACTTGGAAATTATATGGAATTCAATCATAAAATGATAAAGTGGTAACATTTATTAAATAATTAAGAGTAGGATTCGACGTGATGCCCATCAGTATCCCTGCACAGCTCAAATCGTTCCACAGCATTTCTAAACACATTTTGGAGCATTTGCGGGTTTATGTTATCTGCAGCAGTTCGTATACGTGTACGTAAGTTTTCAAGACTCGTAATCTTCGTCTGATAGACGTGCGATTTGATAAAGCCCCATGCAAAGAAATCTAAAGGGGTTAAATCTGGTGATCTCGCTGGCCAAGGTCTGTTGCTTCCGCGTCCGATCCAGCGATTTGGAAAATGTCCATTTAGATAATCCTGAACAATTTTGGCATAGTGACAAGGAGCACCATCATGTTGATAGACGACGGTACTAACAATCCTATCCCATCGTCTATCAACATGATGGTGCTCCTGTCACTATGCCAAAATTGTTCAGGATTATCTAAATGGACATTTTCCAAATCGCTGGATCGGATGTGGAAGCAACAGACCTTGGCCAGCAAGATCACCAGATTTAACCCCTTTAGATTTCTTTGCATGGGGCTTTATCAAATCGCACGTCTATCAGACAAAGATTACGAGTCTTGAAAACTTACGTACATGTATACGAACTGCTGCAGATAACATAACCCTGCAAATGCTCCAAAATGTGTTTAAAAATGCTGCGGAACGATTTGAGCTGTGCAGGGATACTGATGGGCGTCATGTCGAATCCTACTCTTAATTATTTAATAAATGTTACCACTTTAGCATTTTATGATTGAATTCCATATAATTTCCAAGTGCTTCACAAAAATAGATCCTGACTTTATGTACACCCTGTATATTTACAAATGTACATGCAGTGTCAATCGCAAGAACACATTAATATATATGTTAACACATGGTCACGAACAACTGGACTTAGGCAAAGCAAGCAATCTATCTTCGCATTACGATGGTGAAGACAAGCTCCTTCGGGTTACAATAAGGATGAATCAAGAAACAATGATAAGTTGCTTCCTGATCCCTTATCTTGAAACTTAAATGTCCTTCTTTTTTACATACAATATTTATACCCTAAATAACCCTGACACGGCTAAATGGAAAGGAGGGCAAGGTGTTATTTATACCTGGCCTTAACTGATGTGCAGATACCACCACTTAAACTTTCAGAATGTTCTGGGACTATTGTTCGAGTTCAAGTTAAACGCATTAGATGAATGTCATTTTTTTTCTGTCTTTCTTAACTTCTAGTTTCAGCAACAGACATTACCCGTATAACAAGTCACACTGTGCACTTTGTTTGTTGGCCTGTTCAGATTGTCAATCCTATCAATTTCAGGACCAATACCGTACCGTGCTTTTTTCTCACGTTTGTCCGGAAAGTCAAAAAAATAAAGTCAAGATAATTTAAGCAGAAGGTTTAGGACTTCTTAAACAAAAAACTTTTTTTTTTTTTTTTTTTTTGTCTAGATTTTATGGGGGTTATGGCATTCAAACCTGTATGGGAGAGAAAGAAATAAAGGTTAATACACAACTACCATAATTTGATAATCAGTGGTCCCTACTACATTCCCCCCTTTGAGCGGCAGAGCCACTCAAAAAGACCAATCCACCAGGGAACCACACTCATCCCAACAGATCCAAATACCATCCCTAGCAAAATCCCTCCTTCCATTTAGCAATACCTTACAATAATCTATTTACATTAATTTACAAAAATACTTAAAATTTCCTTTCCATTTTACATAGATTCTAACTAGCTAACTTTATTATACATGGAACTATTGATATTGAAATGGCAATTCTAAAAATTTAAACATAAATAAACCAAAAACATTCACATGATAATATTCCGGAATCTACTGATGCAAGTCATGGTCATACTCAACTGGTTTCTTCGGGACGTGGGAAAGATCCATGACCAGTCCGCGGGAGTGGGTTTGTGGAGGAGAACTGCCAGTTAATACCGGGAGCACCTCCCCCAGCCATCTTCGTGTGGCAACCAATCGCTCTTGAAATCTCCTCCGGTTTTCCTGAATCAGGGCAGATCCCTCTAAAACCAGCTCTCTCATGGGTGACAGACTCAATCTAGTCGGGCACCCGTCCTCATGACCAGCATCAAGACCCTGTTCACACAAACTTATCTGGCCTTCCAATAACTGGTATATCTCCTCCCTATCCTCCTGAATGAGCTCTAGAGTTACCTCTAATGATTTCACTAGGGAGGAAGAGTCTGGAGAAGATAAACCACTTGACCAAGCGACACTGCAAGGAGAACTATGGTGAGGTGGACTATCAAAGCTAACCAATTTATCATCCATGGGTGATTCCCGTGCCCGGCCGGTCGCATGGGGAATCGGTGACATCTCACCAATTGCGTTATCCAAATCACTACTGGACAGTTCAGGACAATCTTGGAATGTGACTTTTTTCACTCGCGACTCCGGTCCGAGAATGGGCCTAACAATAGAGGCATCGGGGAATCCTGAGAAATCCGGAGAATTGTCAGGAAACCCCAAGAAATCTCGATGACTATCAGGAGACTCTGACAAACTTGGAGAAGTGCCAGGAAAACCTGAGAAATCCGGTTCATTTGAACCAAGTGAACTCTCCGATGATTCGCTGGAAGACTCCCCAGAAGAGTCCAGAGCTACGGAAATCCAAGGACGCACCAAGGGTACCCCCTGCTTTCCCGATTCCACCTCATCATGAGAATCACTAGAAGAATCCCACAAACTTTCTTCGGATCAACTTTCGAACAGATAGGCATAGTTTGGGACTTCATTCGGACAAGAATATTCCTGATCAGGTACATCAGGCTGATCTTCTGGGATAACCCAGGGAAGTTTTACCAATCGGAGTAGCTTGGATGGTTCCTGAGAAAAATAGGAGCCTCCTTCCAAGCGTGTAACTGTGTGATGGACACGTGATGTTGTCAAGAATGGTTGGTCATTTGGGTAGGCTGGAGAAATCACATAAGTGACTCCATTTGACTCTACCCGATCAATACAAAATGGGCCAATATTTGGGGAGAAACTTGTTCATGACAAGGTGCCCCTTTTGGACTACCTTCCTGATCACCAGCTGTCCTCTAGAGAAGGGACAAAAACTAGGGTGACCAGGAGCCCATTGTTCTTGAATCTGAGCCGAGATAATGGCTGGAATTGGGTCTGGATGCGAGTTAGCCAATAAAAATTGCGCTCGAGACATCGTTAACTTCGTATGCACAGTACCATTGTATGATATGATGGCTCTGGGAAGATGTAAATCCCATGAGCTAGGACCTTGAACAAGGTTTCTAAGAAACTCGCCAATGGTACGATTGACTCTCTCGACTGCCCCATTCCCTTCAGGATGATTTGGTGTCGTAAAAACATGAACGATGCCATACTGAGCTAACATTTGCTCAAATTCTTGACCCCTGAATTCAGGCCCATTATCGGTTAATAACCGACATGGCCTCCTCAACAAAGTAGGCAGGACACGGGTCTCGAACAATCTTGCATGGTGCTGGGAAGTCTTATTCATGATTGGGATGGCTACCACCCACTTTGAATGGTGGTCTACGACTACCAGACAACCAATGTTCCCTCGAGATCTTTGGGAACACTACCAAGTCGGCAGCCACCAATTCAAAAGGTGACCTGGTCATGATCTTTAAGGTAGGTGGACCCTTAATTTGACTTGAGACTTTGTTCAGTTGGCACTGTGAACATGACGTGACCACTTCCTGTACAACCTGATACAATCGAGGATGAAATACGTCTCGAGAAAGAACTTCCAGGACTTTATACGGCCAACATGGGCCATTTCAAGATGGACACTGATGGCAAGTTCAATCAGGAAGTTAAATGAGATCAAGTTCTGTGGATACAGTTCAAGATCTAACGAGTCGTATTTAACTAGAATCCCATTTTCTATATAGATGTCTTTAAGATAGCGGTTGTACCGAGATAAGTTTCTCGGGCAACGGGCATTCGCATTCCTTCTCCCTAGATAATTCCTAAGCCTGCGCAAGTCTAGATCGTTTCTCTGCAATGTTTCAACATTAACCCGTTCGAGAAGAGAATACGGCCTAACGTTTCCGATAATGATCACTTCAGGACCCTCTGATGGGTCTACTGCAGTTGCCAAGAAGGTAGCGACCACTTCTCCCTCCTTCAGGACGCTATCATTGGATAGATCTAGCACTAGTCCTGAAGTAGTCATGAAATTTGCTCCAAGCAAAAAGCATGATGGGAGAGAACCATCATCCATGATAGCAAATGGATGGTCTTTTGCTTTCACTTGCGTTCTCAATGATACATCCAAATTTACGAATTTGGTCACCATGACCCGACGTTCAGCCATCCCTTGTATATTTACAATTATGTCTTTTGAGTAATCTTCCTGCTCACCTAATATGGTTTTCCAGGTAGTCTCAGACACCAAACTAATCTCAGCTCCGGAATCCACGAGAGCACAATAAGTCTGGCCATTACATTCAAGAGGAACAATTGCTCTAGATCGAGATGAATGAGCACATACGATATCCACTTGATACTCAGGAAAATGCAGGTTAACCTCCTGCCCCTGAGGATCAGTTTTCATGGCTATCCATAATTGGGTTCACTGGATCCGGATCTGAGTCAGTGGCGTCATAAGAATTAATGGTGTTTATGAGACAGGTTATTAGCGTGGAATGTTTCGTTTCCTGCAACAAGTTAAAGTGTATCCCACCCAAGCACTGAAGGTGTACCTTTCTCTGCTATCATCCCCACTCCTGCGGGGACTTGAAACACGAGGGGATGAGTTGAACCAAATGCAGGACAATATCCAGATTATATAAATGACTGCAAACCAGCAAAACTTCAAGAGTCATGGCTGACCAGCCAACGTCATCAACCGAAGACTTTGCTTTTTCTTTGCATTCAATTGGATCTTATATCGTGAGGGTTTCGTCATCAGTTCACCCACGAGCTGCTTCCTGAGCGAGGTGACACTGTCCGGACATTCCTTTTCCAAAACTTGAGTCAAGACATGCAAGAGACATTCGATTAATGAGTCACCCCTCCTCTGGTTTAAAAAGCACCATTAATCCCTTTGGAAAATCAGTGGGTCACTTCTTCCCATCTTCCTGGGGTGTCTGGAAATGACGTGATAAAGTGTCAGCAGCTTGATTTTCTTTTCCTGGTATGTAATGGAGTTCAAAATCAAACTCGGCCAGGTCTTCTAGCGTCCGAGCAATTCTATCGTTTACCAGTTTCATGTTGTGGAGGTAAAATAAGCCTGATGGTCCGTATTCAAGACAAAAGGGATGCCATATAAGAAGGCGCGAAAAGTTTTCACACCCCATCGCATTGCGGCTAGTTCGCGTTCAGTCACGGAATATTTACGTTGGGGTTTCGAGAAGGTCATGGAGGCATGTGCGATAATCCTAACCCTCCCATCTTGAACTTGAGTTAAGCATGCTCCGGCGCCGATAGCAGAGGCATCCACCCATAGGTTTATCTTTTCGGCAGTTTCACGATAATCTGGAAATGCAAGCTCTATCTCCCTCTGCATCTCAGTCTTGAGTGCATCAAAAGAAGACTCCATTTCAGATGTCCATTGAAGATTAGTCGAAGCGGATTTACCAGTGAGCTCTGACAAGGGTTTTGCGAGAGGGGAACATTGCGGTAGGAATTTTCGTTGGAAGTTGATGAGTCCAAGAAATTCCCTCAATTCACGAATGGTGGTAGGTTTCGGGAAGTTACTAACCTTTTCCATATATTCTGGAGACTTTGATAATCCACTAGAGCTAACTGTGTGTCCTAAGAAGGGTACTTTTGACTTGAACCATCTGCACTTTGGAGGCTTGATCTTAATCCCATGATCTTCCAGGACTTTCAAAACACTGCCTACTAACTTCAGGTGAGCTGCAAAGTCTTTTCCATAATCAAGATGTCATCAATATAAACAGCACGTTCTTTCTGGAAAAACTCTTCAGGACTTCCTGCATTTCACGTTGAAAAGCTGATGGAGCATTCCTCAAGCCGAAACTGAGTTTTCTGAACGCCAATGGCCATGAGGTGTTGAGAATGCGGTATAGTCACGACTATCCTCTTCAATGGGCATTTGATAGTAGCCGCGGACAAGGTCTAGGGTCGTGAAGTACCTTACTCCATGGAGACTATATACCGAATCTGTAAGGTTGGCCATCGGGAACCTATCTGGCTTGGTAATTTTATTCAACTTGCGATAGTCAACGCATAACCGGATGGAACCATCCGGCTTTCTAATCGGGACTACCGGAGCACTCCATGGTGAAGTAGTAGGTTCAATAATACCACATGATCTTCAATTACCTGTGTGATAGGTTCTGGGAATCTCCTTGGACGTTGAAAAATTGGGGTTTCATCGTAGAGTTCGATGCGGTGTGGGGTCATTCTTGCTGCACCAACATCGGCATCTCCACGACTCAATACTTCCTTTCGGGATTCCAACAGGCGATGAACACTTTCCTTCTGGTCTGGGGTTAACCATCCAGGCTTATTCCTGACTGTATACGCTCTGGAGTCCAATCTTGAAGAGTTGGAGACACTTGACTCGGGCCTACATCTCCCTGCGTCGCAGTTCTACACTGGAGCACATTACTTTCATGTTCAGGTATAACGATTGTGTACATGTATCCTATTAGGTCTCCCTTTTTAATCTTTCCCAATGACTTCCCCCTTGTATACAATAAAACTGACGGTTGCTCAACATTCATGATACCTGGCACTCCGATTACCTTATCCCTAAATGAGCATTCACTGCACTACCATCATAAAACCACATGCTTGCCCCTTGTGAACATGCGCAAGGACCATTCAATTCACTTTCTCTCTCCTCCCACTCTACTGGCACTCGAACAGGTCCACAATCATTTCTTTGCACACTTTCAGCTGCCCAACATTTAGCTTGGTATCTAAGCTTCGTACACTCTGTCCCACCTGAACCCAAATACACATCCCATTTAGATCCATCCTCACAAGTTCCAGATATTCTTCGACGGACAAATTTACTTGCAAGCCATTCTTTCTTAGAAAATCTAGACCGAGGAAAAGTGGATAATTTGTGTCCAAATGCGGGATTACCAGAAATGTACAAGGCTTCATGACGATGTTATGTAGAGAAAGTGCAATATTTATTGACCCCAGAGTGTGGCATGCAAGGTCTTTACCTATCCCACGAATAGGTATCCTGTCTTGGGTATCCAGAACCAACCCCAACTGCTCAACCAGCCCTCCCGATATTAAACTAACTTGAGCCCCTGTGTCGATAAGACTGTTTATGATCGTGTTATTAATCACGACATCCAGTGTGAGTACATTTGCTGGCTCCAGCTCTGCAAACTTAACTCCTCGAAAATCAAGGGTAGGTAGATCAGGTTCCACAACTGGTGCCGCTTGTTCGTGAAAATCGTTCAGAAGCTCCAAAAGGGGTCGTTGGCGTTGGCCAAGCTCCCCTGGTTTCTCTAGAGCATGACTTCTCAAATCGCCCGTGAGTCACACAACCAGTGGTCTTCAGGAAAGGCAGTTGCTCGGGGGGCAAACTCTGGGGTGCATCTAGCTCTGGGGTGGTCATCATTATCAGGGATTGTGACAATCCTTTCCAACGAGTCCCTGTCCTCGTTGGACATGCTTAGTTTTCCGACTGGGATGGTGTTGGCCTCATGATCTTCCATATTTTGATTTCCTGATGTCGATTGATATTGACTTCTCACGGGACAATACATACCAGGGTGAGGCCCCTGACAACGGGAACAATGATATTGGGCAGTAGGGTCAGGGGTTGGTGTTCTCTGGGAATTTCTGGAGCACTCACGGACAAAATGGTCCAACGCGCCACACAACAAACACACACATTCTTCCTTCGGCAATTGGCCTCGTTATGTCCTTTTCTGGTACACCACTGACACTCTTCATCTGTTGCTCCGTTGCTGGATTCCCTCTGGCATGAGTTCTGGGTTGTCGTTGTTCCTAGGGTGGGGCGAGGATCCTGGCCGGTAACTGCTTTCCTGATTTGGTCGTTGATTTCGTGAGCGATCCTGTCCTCGCTGGTTTTCTCTTGACCCTCCTTGCCTCCGTGAGAAAACGCTTGTCCCATTTCCATTGCTTCGTCGACGACGCGTCCTCTATTCCTACCTAGTCGTGGCTGGCTCTGAGGAACAAATCCCTGTCTGGAAGTGTCAAGATTTTCGGAAACCTGAACAGGGACCTGCATTTGCAAGACTTCTATTGGTTCAGGTGTGGTCGGATCCAGAACTTTCAGTTCCTTGTAAGGCCACAAAATCCAAAATGTTGGACCAGTAGACCTTCTGGTGCAGAGTCTTGTTTTCCGTTATTATCCTCGCTAGGTGTTGTGACAGGGCTGAGGGGACAGTCTCGAGGTACTTCCTCCTTAACTCCTTGCTGGTCTCGATGTCTTTCTGAGGGAATGCCCTTCGTGCCAATGTCTCCAATCGGCCCGCATATACATCGGGAGATTCCCCTGACTTCATTTTGGCATTCTTGAATTCGGCAACCTTTCCAGTGGTCACGGTCTTCTTGATTCTCTTATGCCATGTTAACAGTTTTCCTTCATGTGGTCATATTCGATACCACAACCCCCATAAGCATGGTACAAGTCTTGAAGTTTTCCGTCAAGTGCTTTCCTAACGTTCCTGTCCAATCTCGTCTTTCACAATTATATTTTGAGGCACAGTGGCGCTCAAACGCTTCAAGATATTCGGGAAGGAGCGCCACTATTGACATTGAAGTCATCCAATTCGGGAGCGTTCATGGGTGTTAGCTGCGGGACCCTATGATGATATTTTCTGGATGATGGGTATCTAGGCCGCGTTTCCTCCTTCTTGACGTTGATTTCGTCTGATGAGCTTGACTCCTCATCATGAGACGATTCGGAACTGAGGTTATAGCTGTTGAAACTGACGTCTGAATGTTTCCTTGTTCGAGGATCTTGGACGGCTCTTTTCTGACCTCCTCCTTCTGCTCCATGTCGTTATCTGGTACGGTCTTCATATTCCTGACGGGCACTCTGAAGTTCTTGTTCTCTCTGGCTGCTTGTTTTCTCTCCAGTTGGTCCACTCGTTCTTGCCAGTACTCACTTCTGGCCACAAGATCATCATTTTCTTTGGACAACCGGTCATACTTTCCTTTCCAGACCGTTTCAAGGTCCACCAACCGCTGCGTCCAGTTCTGCTCTGATTCTAGAGCTTGTTGTTTCTGCTCCTTGACCAGGTCAACAAGTTTGGCAACCTGGGTCTTGAGCTCAACTAAATCTGACATGTTTTTTTTTCCATCCGTGCTAAGCCGAAGCCATCAACGTTGGGTGCCTCCCATTCCTGGGTCTGGGCACCAAAAATGTTGTGGTGGGGTTATCCAGTAAAACAATGAAGGTCTGAATCAATTTGAACCACCCGACAACATTAATATTCGTGCAATTATTTTCTACCGGTACGGGGAGAAGACTTACTTCAAAACCAAACACCTGAAGATGACTCGTTGGTTGAGGGAGGACGGACGCCTAATAATCCCTGATGCGGTAAACTTTCCGGGAGTCTCGTTGATCTCGACGCGACCCTCCAGGCGTGATCTCGTTATCCTCAGAACAGAGAAACAATGCGATTAGTTAAGTGTCCCAATGCCCACCGGACTGACCCAAACTCAGGACCTCCCAATATTCCACGAAAAATGAAAAAAAAAATGCTCACCACATTCCTGATGACAATGTCGTAGCCAATCAAACTGTAACCTCAACGAGTTGGAAGAAAAACAGACGAGGAAAAACCATGAACAATTTTTATTGATGGGAAAGGGGAAGGTACATTCTATACGACACATGAAAGGGAGGAAAAAGTCAGAGAAACGGGGGTTAGGCAGGGTGAAGCAAAGACCTTAGAGTAAGCGGGCAGACAAGCAATAAGATAAATATTTACAAATGTACATGCAGTGTCAATCGCAAGAACACATATTAATATATGTCATTCCATGTCAAGTCAGCCACCTAAAACACTCACCCCTTTCAATTTTGCTCATACTTGGCACAATAGCAGATATACATGCCAAACTTAAATTCCCAAATTATTAGAGCTGACTGACCTTTGGTTACTGAGATACAAGGTCACAAAGTTGTGACATTTTGACCTTTTTTGCGTTAAATGACTATTTTCAAAACGGTGTAACTAAACAACTATTAAAGCTAGAGCATTGATTTTGGTCTCATCTTAAAGCTCTTTAGTAGCCCCTTGTTTATTGTCTCTTGTTAAATATCTCTACTGTGAAGAATAAAAAAATCCCTTCAAAAGTTGACCTTTGACCTTGAATAAAAAAAAAATACCTTCTCCTAAAAAATTCAATTTTTTTACATTAATACCTTGAGTCATGTACAACAAAATCCCAAGAAGCTGTAAGTGGCTGATAACTAGTTCAATGTATAAAAAATAATGAATTCAAGCAACATTTTGAAAAAAGTCATTTTATACAAAAATTGTCAAAAAGTCATGACTGTGACCTTGTATGTCAGTAACCATTTTTGTCTAAGGTCAGCTCAATCTCTTACAAATACAACCCATATCTACATACTATCTGCAGCCTTCTACAAACAAGCAAATGCTTATTTTTAAATATTTGTTCTTTACCCACCTCACCTGTATGTTGTGCATGTATGTATGTGATGGTTTTCAGTAGTTGACAAGATTCTTGTGGGCCACCCAATTTATTGTTATTTCTAGAAGAGAAAACAATTTTTAATGTATACCTAAATAGCTACCTAATTAACAAATACAAGTAACATATTAAAATGTACATACAATATGTATAGGTATAGTGCTCATTGATTTCCATTTATCACAACTTAAAATGTATGCAGTGTATATATAGTTACATGACCATTTTAATTTTGAATTCTTACCTTTCTGTGCTGTAGATCTGCCAAAGCTTTGGATGCCTTCAAAGTAACTTCTTTGCAAATCCTGTATGTTCGTCCATTAGTAGTAGATGCCTCAACTTGTGTTAGAATATCTGAATATGGTAAGATTAATTCATCTGGTCGACCAGGATACACAAATGATGGGTTTGGGCCATGAGGATGAAGGAATGTGACTTTTACTTCTCTATTCTCTGGTATCTTTTCCAGCACATATGCCACCCACCAATGGCCATCATATGCAGCAGTAACAAAACCATGTATTTTCTCCTCAGTCACAACTTCTTCCTTTTCAGTACCGTAACTTTCTCAATATTTGAATAATCTGATAATGAATAATGTTTAACCTTAAGAGAAGTCAATGAAACTGGCTGTAAATGGTGTAATTTCTGTGTACCAGCAATAGTCCTTGCAGTTGAGTGTCTTTCTTGGAGAAGTTGGCTTTCCTCTTCATGCTCTTTATTGGTTGAAAAATGACATTTTATATTTACAATATTTTCACTTGCAAATGTATATAACTGTTCTGCAGTAAGGATCTGTTTATCATAAGGTCGTTGTAGACTAGCTTTTGCAGCTAATCTCTTAACTGTGCCTCCAACACCATCACAGGGTCCCTTTCCATGACTTGTTGCAAAAAAATTCCATTCTGCCTCAATTCCAAACTCATCTCTGTGATGGCAAAGATTCAAAAAGTTTTTGCAGTTCTTATACTGTCCTGCACACCCATCTGAAAAGTAAATTATTTTGTGGATGGAACCGATGGATGAGATATTATTTTTTAGGAATTTTATCAGATGCTTTTGAAACAAACGTACAGCAACTGTGTTATGGATGTTACACTCTGAAATAATAATAAAGCTAAGGTGAGCAATCTCATCTTCCTTTTTATAGTAAATAACAAATGGATGTAGAGTAGCCATCTCATTGTTCCAGTGAAAGCTCTGAACCTCATCTTGAAGAATAAAGGAATAATTTTCAGCAAAATCACACACAGCAAGGACCTCACCATCTTTCAAAGACATTTTTGTTTCACGGTAATAAGTTGCTTGCATCTTTGTCTTGAAGTCATGTATCTGGTATTCTTTCAGTTGGTTACAGAATTGGTAATATATTCATCTGTATTCAGTTCTACTGATTCAAGATTTGACCGATCTGTATTGGTCCACTTTTTAAAATTTATGATATCAATGAAGTTGTTTGTAAATATGTCCAGTAGTCTGTTTTTTAAATCTGATGGATCTCCACATTGTTCACATTGTCTGAGGCAGCATTTCTGTGAGGCAGGATTGCATTCCATAAAGGCAACACAATGACGTACATTCTTAATAGGTGTGTCATCATTTGCAGTTAGTTTTTCTAATTCAGCTCCTACAAACATAAGTTTGGCATTCTGATGAATTGTACACACACACATACTGAGTGAGTTCCTGTTGCTCCAGCAATAACACACTGCTTTAGACGCAATTCTGCAAATTTACTGAATCCCACCTTAACCAAAGGATTTCTTTCCTTGAAAATATGATAGGCTTCTTTTAAATTGCAAAGTAAAAGATGCTTTTGCAAATGTATCCTTCCTCTTTCATTGTCAATGATACTACAATAGTCTTTCTTTCCTGGCATTGTTCTACTGATGTCTTCTGAAAGATAAAATGCTTTAATAGCGTCAACAGTATCCTGTTTAATTCTTTTCCCACCCTTTGGATTTGGGTCTGAAAGGACACCTTTTTCTTCAACTATTTTTTTAGCAATAGATGCTGTATGCCTTGTTGTGTTAAATTCTGAAGCAATTTTCCTAATGCTCCAACTTTTGGGCAATACAGTGAGGATTTTTATTTTATCACTTCTTTTAGTATTTTCATTTTTGAAATGGCTCCTTAAATTGTGAGTCAGAAATCTCTTTTCCTGCAACTGTTTCCATTCTCTTCTTAACTGTCTCTGTCACCTTGCTTAGTTTTCTAGCTCCATATGACTTTTGCTCTACAAGCTTTCTCTTTTTTATGGGTGATTCACCAATTGAAACAAAAGAAGCATTCAAAGTACACATCTCATGGTTTTGCTCTGAAGTTGATGCATCACTATTGTCAACATTTTCAATTTTCTCAAGATCTTCATGTGGTTCACTACTACAAGAAGAATCATCATTTATGTCTGAATTCAAAGTGCCTATTCCTTTCTCAGGCAAGGACTCAAGATGTTCTCTACACTGCTTACAAAGTCTGTGATGTAGTGTTAAGTGCAGATCGGGAAACTTATTTACAAGTTCCTGTGGTACAATTCTCAAACTCTTCTTTCGACACTGACCTTTGTGACGCAGCAAAGGATCAGCACACTTCTGTTTCAGTTTTAAATGTTCCATGTTTGTACTCTGAAATCACAAAAGCACAAAGAAAATCCTGAAAAGAAAACAATGAACAATTAATGAATTATTAAATAAATTTTTATACATGTATTTAGTAAAAATAAATTAACTTTAACTTGAAGTCAGGAGTCAACTCTGTAAAGTTGACAGTACTTATGTACTAGTTGGGCCTTTGGATCAGCGCTACTCCAGTAGATTTGGGGCTGTCGAGGGGTTTAACCCTGGTTGTCTTTTAAAAGACTTCTTTTGGCACAGGTCACAAAAAGGTTTTTGAACTAATAATGTTAAGTTGAACTAAGTCTTCACTGACACTATATCAGAACAGAACTTTTAAATAAATGAACTGACAAAAAAAATCTAAAATTGAAGAATGATGCCAACTTCATTTATTTTTTATACATTGAACTAGTTATCAGCCACTTACAGCTTCTTGGGATTTTGTTGTACATGACTCATGGTATTATTATAAAAAAATTGAATTTTTTAGGAGAAGGTATTTTTTTTTTATTCAAGGTCAAAGGTCAACTTTTGAAGGGATTTTTTTATTTTTCACAGTAGAGATATTTAACAAGAGACAATAAACAAGGGGCTACTAAAGAGCTTTAAAATGAGACCAAAATCAATGCTCTAGCTTTAATAGTTGTTTAGTTACACCATTTTGAAAATAGTCATTTAACGCAAAAAAGGTCAAAATGTCACAACTTTGTGACCTTGTATCTCAGTAACCAAAGGTCAGTCAGCTCTAATAATTTGGGAATTTAAGTTTGGCATGTATATCTGCTATTGTGCCAAGTATGAGCAAAATTGAAAGGGGTGGGTGCAAAAAGTGCCATTTTGTGGCTGACTTGACATGGAATGACCCTAATATATGTTAACACATGGTCACGAACAACTGGACTTAGGCAAAGCAAGCAATCTATCTTCGCATTACAATGGTCAAGACAAGCTCCTTCGGGTTACAATAAGGATGAATCAAGAAACAGTGATAAGTTGCTTCCTGATCCCTTATCTTGAAACTTAAATGTCCTTCTTTTTTACATACAATATTTATACCCTAAATAACCCTGACTAGGCTAAATGGAAAGGAGGGCAAGGTGTTATTTATACCTGGCCTTAACTGATGTGCAGATACCACCACTTAAACTTTCAGAATGTTCTGAGACTATTGTTTGAGTTCAAGAAGTTAAACGCATTAGATGAATGTCATTTTTTTTCTGTCTTTCTTAACTTCGTTTCAGCAACAGACATTACCCATATAACAAGTCACACTGTGCACTTTGTTTGTTGGTCTGTTCAGATTGTCAATCCTATCAATTTCAGGACCAATACCGTGCTTGACATTTTTCTCACGTTTGTCCGGAAAGTCAAAAAAATAGTCAAGATAATTTAAGCAGAAGGTTTAGGACTTCTTAAACAAAAACCCCCTAAAAGCCATGAACTGTGGGGGAAACTCAGATTTGTGAGTTGTTATCCACTCTTCTGCTTCATCTTCTTGCTCAGCACTCAGTTTTGCTCCTGCATAAATAAACACAAGAATATGAATACGAGAACAATGTCAATATGGGAAGAATAATTGATTAATTTTTATTTATTTCTAAATAGATATTATAGCAGCTCAATAAAAAAATCTACTATATAGTAGTTGGGTCATTCCATGTCAACTCAGCCACAAAATGGCACTTTTTGCACTCACCCCTTTCAATTTTGCTCATACTTGGCACAATAGCAGATATACATGCCAAACTTAAATTCCAAAATTATTAGAGCTGACTGACCTTTGGTTACTGAGATACAAGGTCACAAAGTTGTGACATTTTGACCTTTTTTGCGTTAAATGACTATTTTCAAAGTGGTGTAACTAAAAAACTATTAAAGCTAAAGCATTGATTTTGGTCTCATTTTAAAGCTCTTTAGTAGCCCTTTGTTTATTGTCTCTTGTTAAATATCTCTACTGTGAAAAATAAAAAAATCCCTTCAAAAGTTGACCTTTGACCTTGAATAAAAAAAATACCTTCTAAAAAATTCAATTTTTTTACATTAATACCTTGAGTCATGTACAACAAAATCCCAAGAAGCTGTAAGTGGCTGATAACTAGTTCAATGTATAAAAAAATAAATGAAGTTGGCATCATTCTTCAATTTTAGATTTTTTTTGTCAGTTCATTTATTTAAAAGTTCTGTTCTGATATAGTGTCAGTGAAGACTTAGTTCAACTTAACATTATTAGTTCAAAAACCTTTTGTGACCTGTGCCAAAAGAAGTCTTTTAAAAGACAACCAGGGTTAAACCCCTCGACAGCCCCAAATCTACTGGAGTAGCGCTGATCCAAAGGCCCAACTAGTATATAAGTACTGTCAACTTTACAGAGTTGACTCCTGACTTCAAGTTAGTTAATTTATTTTTACTAAATACATGTATAAAAATTTATTTAATAATTCATTAATTGTTCATTGTTTTCTTTTCAGGATTTTCTTTGTGCTTTTGTGATTTCAGAGTACAAACATGGAACATTTAAAACTGAAACAGAAGTGTGCTGATCCTTTGCTGCGTCACAAAGGTCAGTGTCGAAAGAAGAGTTTGAGAATTGTACCATAGGAACTTGTAAATAAGTTTCCCGATCTGCACTTAACACTACATCACAGACTTTGTAAGCAGTGTAGAGAACATCTTGAGTCCTTGCCTGAGAAAGGAATAGGCACTTTGAATTCAGACATAAATGATGATTCTTCTTGTAGTAGTGAACCACCTGAAGATCTTGAGAAAATTGAAAATGTTGATAATAGTGATGCATCAACTTCAGAGCAAAACCATGAGATGTGTACTTTGAATGCTTCTTTTGTTTCAATTGGTGAATCACCCATAAAAAGAGAAAGCTTGTAGAGCAAAAGTCATATGGAGCTAAAAAACTAAGCAAGGTGACAGAGACAGTTAAGAAGAGAATGGAAACAGTTGCAGGAAAAGAGATTTCTGACTCACAATTTAAGGAGCCATCTGGAGATGTAGACTGTTTAGAAATAATAAATCAACTCAAGGAAAAATTCAAAAATGAAAATACTAAAAGAAGTGATAAAATAAAAATCCTCACTGTATTGCCCAAAAGTTGGAGCATTAGGAAAATTGCTTCAGAATTTAACACAACAAGGCATACAGCATCTATTGCTAAAAAAATAGTTGAAGAAAAAGGTGTCCTTTCAGACCCAAATCCAAAGGGTGGGAAAAGAATTAAACAGGATACTGTTGACGCTATTAAAGCATTTTATCTTTCAGAAGACATCAGTAGAACAATGCCAGGAAAGAAAGACTATTGTAGTATCATTGACAATGAAAGAGGAAGGATACATTTGCAAAAGCATCTTTTACTTTGCAATTTAAAAGAAGCCTATCATATTTTCAAGGAAAGAAATCCTTTGGTTAAGGTGGGATTCAGTAAATTTGCAGAATTGCGTCTAAAGCAGTGTGTTATTGCTGGAGCAACAGGAACTCACTCAGTATGTGTGTGTGTACAATTCATCAGAATGCCAAACTTATGTTTGTAGGAGCTGAATTAGAAAAACTAACTGCAAATGATGACACACCTATTAAGAATGTACGTCATTGTGTTGCCTTTATGGAATGCAATCCTGCCTCACAGAAATGCTGCCTCAGACAATGTGAACAATGTGGAGATCCATCAGATTTAAAAAACAGACTACTGGACATATTTACAAACAACTTCATTGATATCATAAATTTTAAAAAGTGGACCAATACAGATCGGTCAAATCTTGAATCAGTAGAACTGAATACAGATGAATATATTGACCAATTCTGTAACCAACTGAAAGAATACCAGATACATGACTTCAAGACAAAGATGCAAGCAACTTATTACCGTGAAACAAAAATGTCTTTGAAAGATGGTGAGGTCCTTGCTGTGTGTGATTTTGCTGAAAATTATTCCTTTATTCTTCAAGATGAGGTTCAGAGCTTTCACTGGAACAATGAGATGGCTACTCTACATCCATTTGTTATTTACTATAAAAAGGAAGATGAGATTGCTCACCTTAGCTTTGTTATTATTTCAGAGTGTAACATCCATAACACAGTTGCTGTACGTTTGTTTCAAAAGCATCTGATAAAATTCCTAAAAGATAATATCTCATCCATCGGTTCCATCCACAAAATAATTTACTTTTCAGATGGGTGTGCAGGACAGTATAAGAACTGCAAAAACTTTTGAATCTTTGCCATCACAGAGATGAGTTTGGAATTGAGGCAGAATGGAATTTTTTTGCAACAAGTCATGGAAAGGGACCCTGTGATGGTGTTGGAGGCACAGTTAAGAGATTAGCTGCAAAAGCTAGTCTACAACGACCTTATGATGAACAGATCCTTACTGCAGAACAGTTATATACATTTGCAAGTGAAAATATTGTAAATATAAAATGTCATTTTTCAACCAATAAAGAGCATGAAGAGGAAAGCCAACTTCTCCAAGAAAGACACTCAACTGCAAGGACTATTGCTGGTACACAGAAATTACACCATTTACAGCCAGTTTCATTGACTTCTCTTAAGGTTAAACATTATTCATTATCAGATTATTCAAATATTGAGAAAGTTACGGTACTGAAAAGGAAGAAGTTGTGACTGAGGAGAAAATACATGGTTTTGTTACTGCTGCATATGATGGCCATTGGTGGGTGGCATATGTGCTGGAAAAGATACCAGAGAATAGAGAAGTAAAAGTCACATTCCTTCATCCTCATGGCCCAAACCCATCATTTGTGTATCCTGGTCGACCAGATGAATTAATCTTACCATATTCAGATATTCTAACACAAGTTGAGGCATCTACTACTAATGGACGAACATACAGGATTTGCAAGGAAGTTACTTTGAAGGCATCCAAAGCTTTGGCAGAGCTACAGCACAGAAAGGTAAGAATTCAAAATTAAAATGGTCATGTAACTATATATACACTGCATACATTTTAAGTTGTGATAAATGGAAATCAATGAGCACTATACCTATACATATTGTATGTACATTTTAATATGTTACTTGTATTTGTTAATTAGGTAGCTATCTAGGTATACATTAAAAATTGTTTTCTCTTCTAGAAATCACAATAAATTGGGTGGCCCACAAGAATCTTGTCAACTACTGAAAACCATCACATACAACATGCACAACATACAGGTGAGGTGGGTAAAGAACAAATATTTAAAAATAAGCATTTGCTTGTTTGTAGAAGGCTGCAGATAGTATGTAGATATGGGTTGTATTTGTAAGAGATTGAGCTGACCTTAGACAAAAATGGTTACTGACATACAAGGTCACAAAGTCATGACTTTTTGACAATTTTTGTATAAAATGACTTTTTTCAAAATGTTGCTTGAATTCATTATTTTTTATACATTGAACTAGTTATCAGCCACTTACAGCTTCTTGGGATTTTGTTGTACATGACTCAAGGTATTAATGTAAAAAAATTGAATTTTTTAGGAGAAGGTATTTTTTTTTATTCAAGGTCAAAGGTCAACTTTTGAAGGGATTTTTTTATTCTTCACAGTAGAGATATTTAACAAGAGACAATAAACAAGGGGCTACTAAAGAGCTTTAAGATGAGACCAAAATCAATGCTCTAGCTTTAATAGTTGTTTAGTTACACCGTTTTGAAAATAGTCATTTAACGCAAAAAAGGTCAAAATGTCACAACTTTGTGACCTTGTATCTCAGTAACCAAAGGTCAGTCAGCTCTAATAATTTGGGAATTTAAGTTTGGCATGTATATCTGCTATTGTGCCAAGTATGAGCAAAATTGAAAGGGGTGAGTGTTTTAGGTGGCTGACTTGACATGGAATGACCCAGACTTCTACTTTAGCTAAAGACCATATACACACCTAATATTTAACTATTGTACATTACTAGATATTTTAACATGTACCCTACATACCACCTATTTGAACTAAAAATCTTGAGCAAAATACAACCACAGTGCATGTCTAATCTAGCATAGGGCAAATAAAAAAAAATATCTAATGCAGAAGGATCCATCAAGTTGGCAATATAGAAGAAAGGTTCAATTGCTTCATCCATTCTTGACTTGATGCTTGATCTGTAAGGTTCCAGTGCTTCACTTTGAAGTAGACTTATCCAAACATCAGTTGCAGTGGACACTGTTGCTGAATCACTTTGGAGCTGTAACAAAATATTTTTGTTTTCATATTCTATGGTTATATAATATATAAAAGTACTTACAGATGTGAATGTGCTACATATGTACATGTAAAATTATGTGAATAATACATGTTTATTTCTATTTATTTCCCATATCGAGAGCTTCAGCTACTTCTATAATTTGCTTTTGAAGGTCTACTATCTCTTTGTACAGATGAGTGTTGGCCAAGACTTTTGCTATATTGTCATCGATCTTATGTTCATTGGATATATCAACATATTTATAAAAGTTTTTTATGAATGTTTCAGTACAAGCTTTTTGACTATCCACCGAGTGTCATTAGGTATTTGTGGCATCATTCCTCCTTTTTCTTGGAGCCATCCCTATGATTACAAAAAAAAAGATATATTAATTCCTATTTATAAGGATATAATTCATTCAATACAAGTTACTACTGTACAAGAAAATAAAAATTAAAACTTGAGCCATGTTTCATATTAGAATAAATAGATACTTTATCAAACTAATTTGATAATTTTAATGAAACTTTATAATACTGTAGCTACCATGATACATACATGAGGCTGATGATGGTTTCTGAAATATGTTTGAACTTCAACTACATATTTCATAACAGTTTGAGGTGTAACTACTTTTTCCAGCAAATTAAGATAGTGGGCTGAGCAGCCATATGCAATGATGTGGTCCACTTGTTCATCCTCTTTCATCACTTCCTTCATTTGTTTCATTTTGGCCTCATTGTCTGTGCATATTGCAAAAACCTGTTGTAGAACACAAATTTTTATTGTAACATTTTATACCAATTTACAGATTGAGTACAGAAATAAGTTCCATCAGAGACTTGGTTATGTTCAAAAAAATCTAAAATTTACATATAAAACATTTAAAATTAGTTAAAGTAAAACAGATTAAATTATATATTTCATTATATACTACATCTAGGAACCAAATTTCTGACTGTCTGTACAATAAATTCAGTACCAGTATTACAATATTTTGCAATATTTTATTTCAAATTATTTTGTAAGGATGTCAATGATTGTTTTCAGTTTCAAGAATAATATGAAGAAATTTTTTTTATAATTAATAGTATTAATTACAATTTAATTATTGATAACTATTGTATTTTACACAAGTTCCTGTTCCCAGATGTATATTAAAACTTATTTTTTCAATAATCAAAGACAAAATAAAATTGTGCAATTTATGGAATCAATATCTATGTAAAAGCTCACCTTTTTATTGTACTTTTCTTTGATTTCTTCCACTGCTGATTTAACTTCTTGCAGACAATATTCTGAAGTTTTCTTTGCAGATCCTGAATCAATGGCTTTAAGTAGAAATGATGTTTGACCTGTGTGCACTGATGAGGCTAATGTAGGGTTATTCTTCACAGATGACCATCCATCCATCCATGCATAATGTCAATGTGCAATCAGCTGCACTCAACTGTTCTTTCAGACTATTCTCTACATCATTGTAAACTTCATCCAACAAATGCCCTGCTAGATCCTTGCGTGATGGAGTCTTATAATCTGGTCTTGCAATATTCATCATTTCTTTAAAATATTTCTCTTCAGCAGTCAGGAAAGAAAGATTGCTAGCATAAAAAAATCTTGCAATTGCTTTGTCTATTGCTTCTTGCTGTGCTGGAGTTGTTACAATTGAAAAATCTCTTATTTTTGGCTGTACAGTTCTGCGGTGGCTATGTACCTATTCTTGAACTGACTTTGCTTTCTTTTTCTGTGGTGTTTTGAATGCTAGTACTGAAGCAGTTGATGTACTTGTTTGTTTCATCGTCAAATGCTTATCAATTCTTCATGCGCTTCATCTGAATGGCTTGATGACACAGAAGGCTTAGGTGAAGGGTTTTCATAGCCTAATGATGTAACTCGTTTAGGGCATTTATTTAAATGGACTTTTATCTGTTCAATTTTACCACTTATTTCAGTGTTACAATACTTACATATGACTTTATTTGTTCCTTCTACACTTAACACTTCATTCCATTCACCCTTACTTTTTCTTCCTGCACCTGCTACATGTGGCATTTTTCTTTGTAAATATGTTCAATTTTATATTGTAACTAGACCTATGGTCTATTCATTAATTACAATAAAGATTTTTTTAATTAATATATATATATATTTTTTTTTTTTTTATTTTTTTTATTTTTTTTTTTTTTAGGAAGAACCGATTCGCCTCTATTTAAAGGGCATATCTCAGCGGAAAAACAAAGAAAAAGTGAGAGGAAAGACAGAAAAAAGAAAGGGTGGAGGGGACAGTCGAAGTGGAAAAAGACCAAGGACTGCAGGGTGAGCCCCATCATCCTTGGGTGCTAGGGCCGGGAGGGCGCACGTGAAACCTCCAGGAACAAGCACGTACAAACGAGCACAAAGAGCACTCAAGAGCACGAGCTTAGAACCCCCTTGCGGGGAATATATATATATATATATATATATATATATATATATATATAATATATATGTGTGTGTGTGTGTGTGTGTGTGTGTATATAATACACTATAAAATTATTTTACATTCAATCTTACACACAAAAATATTAATAATTATAGCTGACAGTTATCAAATAAAATTTACTGTAGTGTACAGTATTTAAATAATAGTTACAATCAAGTGTGTCAAGTGCTAATGCCTGACACTATTTGTTAACAAACTCTTTTTCTCACTACTGGGAACCACCTGAATACTGTACATTGCATTATTTGATCCTTACTGACTAACCCTGAAGTATGAACAGAGCACAACATGTTCAGACAAGTTACACAGATCACTCCCATGAATTGTCACCCTTTGGTAATTGGGTGAAAATCTGTTTGAACATGTCTGCTGTCAGAGGTTGTTGAATTTGCTAAATGAGTTGTGTGTTCATCTGAAATACAGTACATGAGTCATGAAATATTTTATAAATTAAATACAGGTGTATTTTATTGTCAACTGTATTCCTTTTATAAATGTTTTTATCTTATACCTCTAAACCATTTAGCAGGTATAAAAAGATAAATAACATTAATTATTATTGTATTGGAGACTTATAACAACATACTTTTGGAAAAACTTGATTTTCCCCAATTTTGTCGGGGTTTTATTGAAAAAACCTGGGTGGGCTGGGTTTTCTCGATAAAGTGGCCAACTTTGAATGCTTGTAATTAGGGATGTACCGATATATCGGTATCGGCGATATCAGTAGATTTTTAATGGTATCGGTATCAGCCAATATTTGAAAAGTATGATTTTTCCAAAATTATGAATAAAAGACTATTTAGAAGATGAAATGTCCAATATTTTATTATTTTATCACTTCACATAACTCATTATTTTTTCATCATAGCCTAGGTCCTAAGAAATGTAGCACATAAGTTTTACCCAATTTTCTTTTCAAACAGCCAATCAAACAAGTGTAAATCCTTTGAGAAATAGATATAAAGCCTAAAAAACCAAAACACTATCTTGTAGTCATAGCTCACAACATTAACCCAGCTAGCTGGTTAAAAACACATAAGAACATAAGAAATTTTTATAGTGGCCACATTTACTAAGCCCAACATAGGCCCACAGTCCAATTGTATAACAAACAAAACTATGACATCTAATGCAGTGTTGCCATCTTTAATGAAAAGGATTATTGCTTTGTTGCCAAATTTTCAACACAGAAAATAAATTATGAATGTTACAAAAATATGACAAACAATAATCCCTAGCTGGATATCGGTATTGGTTATCGGTCGATACTAATTTTTTAATTATTCGTATCGGTTATTGGCTAAAAAGTGATATCGGTACATCCCTACTTGTAATGTCCTAATAATTACAGACTCCCAGACCTCTCTCCATCTCATCAACTCATCCACACACACTACATATCTGACCCTAACTACATCTATCCATTCTTTATTGAAGACCCTCTCTGCTTTAGGAATTCTGTTTCCTTTCAGTGGGTTCTGAGCCATGTTGGAATTAAAGGTAATGAGATGGTTGATACACTGGCCAGGGCTGCTCATTCCCTCCATTAGGGTTGCACCGATTAATCGGTTGACAATCGGTAATCAGCCATATCGGCCATTGGCTTTTTTTTTGCCGATTAATCGGTTTTCATACTCGGTCATCTTTGTTTATTACATTACAGAAATTGCATCCCTGGTTTAAGAATTTTAGTTATCCTAGACATGGAATGAACTTAAATAATATTTTGCTTGTTTTTTATTAAATATTTTCTACCAATTTGCATTGTTTGGAGAATAATAGGCAGAGTATTATTGAATTAATTTACTCCATTATCACTCCATTTATTAAAACAAAAAAATTATTGTACCTTACTGAACAAAAGAATCCATTTAAGCTTTCCTGTTGCAAAACAAAAGTGGCCTTAACCTACTCTCTAACGATAAACAAAATTTGAGATGGAAACATTGCATAGGGTGCATTTGCAAATAATTTTGTTATTTTTATCTACTTTAAAGTATTTCCATGCAATGCTTGGAGCCATAAGGGCTTTGTTATTTAAATTTGTAACAAAAATATAAAATTTCTTGGCAACTTTCATTAAAATGCTTAATTTAATCTGTAAAAGAAATTAAAGAATTAGAATATGTAAATAGTTCTAAAAATATTAGATTAATATTAGATAAAAAAATATTAGATATTAGGCCTACGTTTTATATTGTGTGCTATTTACCAGTATAATAGGTATAAGCGGCATAATTCAGTAACCATATAGTGCTATAAACTTATACAGTATATAAAAAGAATTATCGGCCGATTATTTTAGGCTGATTAATCGGCTAATTTGCTTATCGGTGCAACCCTACCCTCCATGCTACTACTTCACTATATTTTCACCCAGGCGAGGGTTTTGCAGTAGCTAAAGTGGCAGTGCAAAATGATTACAAAACCTAATGGGAGAGATTATGGCACTCAACTCTTTATGGAATGTTTAAGCCTTCTTGGGGCACAAGAAATTGGCCTGTACCATCTTCTCACAGTAAAGCTTCTATAATAACATATTTAGATTCCATTCTTCATGTAGGCCTTCAGGCCTACTTGCACTGGGTTGGACTTGCCTTCTCCCCATTATGTGTTACTTGTAATTTGTGGTACCAGAGACACTGTCCCATTTCTCTCTTTTTTGTATATGTTATGCTAAGCGAAGGAAAAAAATTAAGATCCTCTCTTTTGCAATATGATGTCAGGGATTTTACTTTATCTGTCCTTTTAGGTGGGGGTTAGCTTTTCTCCCCCATTGATAAACTTCACTATGGACTAAGTATTCAAGTTTGTAGTGGCATCTGGGAGGTTGAGAAAAGTTTTAAATCTTGCATTGTATACTGAATTCCATTCCCACAGGTTTATTAATCAGTTACCTCCTAGTTACTCCATCTGGCTGTTACTGTTGACTTAGTACTTAGTTCCATTTTTGTCGGTTCATGTTTAGTAAAACTAACAGGCCTCATGTTCATCCCTTTCTGAGTGTTCTGGAATTGGCCCTAGAACTGAAGAGTGTAATGGTATGCTTTCTCTCTTTCTATCTCATCCTGATAATAATAGACCCTGTACTTGATGTAAGAAGAGAAGTAGTTCTCCCATAGAATTTGGTGTTTTGGTCTTGGAGGATGAGAATAGCCTTACTGGCTAAGTTCTTCCATATAAAAATTTAAACAATCAATCACTCAATCAACCCTAGGGCTCTACTGGCCTATATTGCATGTTCATAAAGTTGAATGAAATATAGGGTAGTATAGGTTTTGTGCCTCCTTCCCTTCTCTGCTGCATACTGCCAGTCTCCAGGACTAGGCTTATCAGGTTGCTGTTTATAAATTGTTACATTACATTTCATTTTGAAAACATGAAGTCATTGGGGCCAATCTAGGTTATCCAAATCATGAGCTATATTTTATAGCTAATAATAATAAAATCTTGCAAAATGTTAATCTCAAGTCAGCTAATTAACCCTTTACTACCCAAATATTTTGTAGGGTTAAGTTATGAATGCGTGTATTTGAAAGGTTACAAATTTGTCCTTTTGGGCAGTAAAGGGTTAACATACAACTATTTACCACTACCAAAGTAGCCTTCATAACTTAAGCAAAGAATATACAGTAGGCAATATCCTATTTTGGCATCTCAGATTACACTGCCCAACACCAATTTTGCTGATTTAATTCTAACACCTGTTTTTAGGTAACTTTGGTGTGCTGATTTCAAAAATCACCTTAGTTTTTGCCTATCACGTCAGGTTTTCGAGCAATCAAATACGGAGATATCGCATTTTGGCAGGGTTATGCCCAATTTTTTTCTTTTCAAAAAATAAGTTTTTACATACTCAGAATCAGCATGGAAAAGTAAACAATTGTGCAGGGAGTGAACTTTAATATACAATGGTAATATTGACACATAAAGTGATTAAAAGTGTTTAAATAAGCAAAAAATGAATCCATGATCATGACCTCACGCTCACACCTGGGGAAATCACAGATACCCAAGATTTTAATATGTTGTACATGACCTTTAGATTTAATGCACAGATTTGCGTATTCCACAGATAAAATTTTAACAACAAAACAGCTATTAACAGGTCTCAAAAATTATCAATTTTGATAAGTGCCCTTCATGGATCACCCAAAATAGGCATATTGCATTGCACATTGCACGAAAACCTGATGTGATGGACAAAATCTAAGGTGATTTTTGAAATCAGTACATCAATATTATCCAGAAACAGGTCTTAGAATTAAATCACCAGCAAAAAAAGTTTTTTTTGTTGGGCAGTGTTATTCAACCAACCAGTTAGGTCAACTGTTATGCCCTTGATGATTGGTTAGGTTAAGTCATGATATTTTTGTTTAAACTAATGAAAATATCATGACTTAACCTAACCAATCATCAAGGGTGTACAGTTGACCTAAGCGGGCAGTCAGTTAACCAAATTAATATTTAATTAGGGAATGGAAGCTTTTGCAAAGGTTTCAAATGATTGGGATCTGATCAGAGCTGGCCTCCTGAAATCAAGTAGCCCAGAATGTTTATTGATGTAGCAGTGAATACACAAAATGATTGAGTGTGAGATTAATCTTGGAAACAGCTCATAGAAAATTACCAAGATTACAGTCATGTTGCTCTTTAGTGCTACCACAAATTGTGACATCATTGAGATAAGCGAATGTACCAGAAAGATTGTTGGAAGTGATGAAGTCATTCATTATGCACTGAAAACATGCTACAGCATTGGTACAGCCCATTGGCATTCAACAGAATTGGTAAAGATTATGATTACCCACAAATGCAGTAGACTTTTTATCTTCATATATGGGATTTTTAAGATCAGTTGTACTGAAGTAATGAGAATTGGCAATTTTTTTTTTTTTTTTTTTATGCAGGAAGGAGAGGCCAAGGGTGAAGGGCCGCAAAATGAAAGAAGCAGTTATGGTACACAATAGAAGAGGTACATAATATAACAGTATATAATAGAATATTTTAGTTGACATATAGGTTAATACCGTATGTTTTAAATGACATGGGCTGGACCTGTAAATCAAAATAACTTTTTATGAGGTAGTTTTAGTCCCTTTATTCAAATTTGTCACTCATTTTTTGTGCAAACTATTGTAGAAAATAATATATATACTACTGTGCAAAAGTCTTGGCCAGGTATATATTTTTCTGATTAATCACGTACATCTAAATCTTAGAGTAATGTAAATGAATATACTTGATGTTTTGAGGCTGTATATGTCAAATCAATCTAATATGTAGAGGCACATTCCAATTTAAAGGCAACATTTAATTTAAATTGAGGTTTCATTTTTTAGCACCATAGACCATACTGTGTTGTAATCAACAAGTGGGCATTTAAGTTACAATTTGTATACATTTTAGTGGTAGTACACAATATTATTTAAAGCAACATGGTTTCATAGTTAATTAATGTCCTTTGTGATGTTATTAAATGATAATTCTACTCTTTAAGTGGTTCTAAATTTATTAATGGATATTTTCAGGTATTTCAGGTATTTTCTGAAGTTTTACGTAAGGACCGTACCAAAATGACGAAGGTTTCTATTGAGATCAGGCACAAAATCGTATTCTTACATGAACAGGGAAATTCCCAGTCAGAAATTTCAAGAAAAACTGGCATTTCAAGACATGCAATACGAGAAATCATCATGAAAAAAGAAGAAACAGGGATTGTATCAGACAGAAAACGCAGTGGAAGACCTCGAAAACTTTCGGAATCTGATGTCAGACACTTGAAACTTACATCCCTGAGAAATAGACGAGCATCAAGTGCCGAGCTGTCATCAGAACTTGCTCAAACTTCAGGAACACAAGTGCATCCTTCCACCATTAGAAGAGTACTGATTAAAAATGGTCTTCATGGGCGAGTAGCTAGAAGAAAACCATTACTTAGGAAAGGGAATAAAGCCAAAAGATTAAAATATGCATGGGAACATCATCAATGGAGCATGGAACAGTGGAAAAAAGTACTTTGGAGTGATGAGTCAAAATTTGAGATATTTGGGACAAAGAGAAGACAGGATGTGAGGAGAAGGACCAATGAAGATCTCAAAGACATCTGTCTACAACCAACAATTAAGCATGGAGGAGGGTCTATAAAAGTCTGGGGGTGCATATCAGCAAATGGAGTCGGTGATTTGGTGAAGATAGACGGAATCATGACAGCTGAAAAGTATAGACAGATATTAATACACCATGCAGTTCCCTCAGGATTACGTCTGATCGGCCGGAACTTTATATTCCAACATGACAATGACCCCAAACATACTGCTAATAATGTCAAAAAATATTTGGAAAGAAAAGAGGCTGCTGGAGAGCTCCAACTAATGGAATGGCCACCACAAAGTCCAGATTTGAACATCATTGAAGCTGTTTGGGATTATCTGGAACAAAAGAAGATAGAGAAGCAACCAAAATCACAGGATGAACTATGGGCTGTCTTGCAAGATGCTTGGAATAACATTCTGAATGATTTTCTCGAGTCTCTGCAGCAAAGTATCCCGAAAAGGATCAAGGCTGTTATCGAGTCAAAAGGGGGACATACCAAATATTAGGAACACATTTAATTTTGGTGAAGGTTTTTGTTTTTATGTGGTGCTATGTGCTATTAGCTTAAATATACTTCATTATAATGTTCATTTGTACACTTTTATTAACCTTTATGACCTTAAAATTAATGAAATTGCAACTGGCCAAGACTTTTGCACAGTAGTATATATATATATATATATATATATATATATATATATATATACAGTATATATAACAGTATATATATATATATATATACAGTATATATATACAGTATATATATATATATATATATATATATATATATATATATATATATATATATGCGTCCCCCGTTATACAATTGTTCGGTTTACGATTTCCCGCGTTAATGATTTTAAAAAAGTACCCCCATCTTTCGATTTACGATTGCCTTATTTCGCGTTAACGATCTCCAACTTGAAAGCATGTCTCAGAAAAGGCCAAGTGCTGGTGCTTCGGGTATTGCTAAGAAGCCTCGCAAGAGTTTGAGCTTGGAGGTTAAGCTTGACATTGTCAAGCATCACAAGAATGGACAAGGGGCTAATTCAATAGCGAAGATTCTTGGACTGGCTCAGTCCACTGTGTTGACAGTGATCAAGAGTTCTGACAAGATCCTGGCAGCTGGCGAGAATGTGTCATCATTATCTGTCTTTTATTAATCACAATTTCTTACTTTCAGACACTTTTTGTACATAACAGTAAAATATATAGCAAAACAATAGTGGAATCTGCAAATTTTGGGGGTCTTCCAGAATGTTTGGGAATGTATCCCTATTTTTCCCATAAGGCCTTCAGTTTGATATACGATGGGGTTTTTAGGGACGCATCCCAATCGTATAATGGGGGATATATATATATATATATATATTATATATATATATATATATATATATATATATATATAATATATATATATATACAGGGTGGGCCGTAAGTTTCCATACATAGGAAAAATAAACATTTTTTTATGGACAACCATTTTTATTTATATAATATGCTCTACATGGTTGCCATTGTTTTGAAAACACATTTCAATACGTGTTCCCCACTGTTGATGAACACGCATTAGCACAGTTGACGTTATGCTTGTAATGGCGTTGGTGATACGTTCCTTTAGATGATTTATGTCTCGTATCTTTTCCTGATACACCATGGCCTTCAAGTGCCCCCAAAGATAGAAATCAAGGGGGGTGAGATCTGGGGATCTGGGAGGCCACTCCACAGGACCACACCGACCAATCCAAGCATCCGGAAACTGCTGATCCAAATACCGACGCACGTGAAGACAGACCATAATGAGGTGGAGCTCCATCTTGCTGGAAGTAAACTGGGAAGTTACCTTCCTCGTTTAGCAGGGATGGGAAAATCTCTTCTTGCAACATGTTAAGATACCTTTCAGCATTAAGATTTCCACTGACAAAAATTGGTCCAATAATTCTGTCACCCCATATCCCGGCCCACACCATCACTTTACCGGCACCTTGCATCTTCGTCGGAATCAGCCAGTTAGGGTTAGCATTACTCCAATAACATATGTTTTGCCGATTAACCTCTCCATTGACGTAAAAATTTGCTTCATCAGTAAACAAGATCTTACGTCAAACGCATATTCTTAGGGTATCTGAAACATAAAAACAAACGTTTAATTTTTCCTATGTATGGAAACTTACGGCCCACCCTGTATATATATATATATATATATATACAAACTCAGAATGGTTCCCTGAGAACAATAGATGTTAAACACAGACCGTGCATGGCACAAGGAACTCTTCTGGGAAAATTAAATCCACTATAGTCCGAATAAGTAATGATAAATGACAAATACCATAGTTTTTTTCCCTTTTTCATGATTTTAGCCCGACGTGGGCAACGGGTCTCTCGCAAAGAGATCCCATAAATATAGCTTCCCTCACCAGCTATCTGCAAAGCAGACAGGATCCAGCTTTGGGACGTGGATCTAGGGTTTAAAGCAAACCTAGATCCCTACACTCAGAACCTCTATATAAGTAAAAGACTCGTTGCATTCACGTCGTGTTGAATAAATCAAAGAAAAAGGGGGTAACTATTGTATTTTTAGCCAAAAAAACCAAAACTTAAACCTCAACCGGGACATTGAGCGTCCACTTTTCAAGGCACGAAACACGTCCGTTTAGTATACACAAACTCAGAATGGTTCCCTGAGAACAATAGATGTTAAACACAGACCGTGCATGGCACAAGGAACTCTTCTGGGAAAATTAAATCCACTATAGTCCGAATAAGTAATGATAAATGACAAATACCATAGTTTTTTTCCCTTTTTCCATTTTTCCTGTCTGCTTTGCAGATAGCTGGTGAGGGAAGCTATATTTATGGGATCTCTTGCGAGAGACCCGTTGCCCACGTCGGGCTAAAATCATGAAAAAGGGAAAAAAACTATGGTATTTGTCATTTATCATTACTTATTCGGACTATAGTGGATTTAATTTTCCCAGAAGAGTTCCTTGTGCCATGCACGGTCTGTGTTTAACATCTATTGTTCTCAGGGAACCATTCTGAGTTTGTGTATACTAAACGGACGTGTTTCGTGCCTTGAAAAGTGGACGCTCAATGTCCCGGTTGAGGTTTAAGTTTTGGTTTTTTTGGCTAAAAATACAATAGTTACCCCTTTTCTTTGATTTATTCAACACGACGTGAATGCAACGAGTCTTTTACTTATATAGAGGTTCTGAGTGTAGGGATCTAGGTTTGCTTTAAACCCTAGATCCACGTCCCAAAGCTGGATCCTGTCTGCTTTGCAGATAGCTGGTGAGGAAGCTATATTTATGGGATCTCTTTGCGAGAGACCCGTTGCCCACGTCGGGCTAAAATCATGAAAAAGGGAAAAAAACTATGGTATTTGTCATTTATCATTACTTATTCGGACTATAGTGGATTTAATTTTCCCAGAAGAGTTCCTTGTGCCATGCACGGTCTGTGTTTAACATCTATTGTTCTCAGGGAACCATTCTGAGTTTGTGTATACTAAACGGACGTGTTTCGTGCCTTGAAAAGTGGACGCTCAATGTCCCGGTTGAGGTTTAAGTTTTGGTTTTTTTTGGCTAAAAATACAATAGTTACCCCCTTTTTCTTTGATTTATTCAACACGACGTGAATGCAACGAGTCTTTTACTTATATAGAGGTTCTGAGTGTAGGGATCTAGGTTTGCTTTAAACCCTAGATCCACGTCCCAAAGCTGGATCCTGTCTGCTTTGCAGATAGCTGGTGAGGGAAGCTATATTTATGGGATCTCTTTGCGAGAGACCCGTTGCCCACGTCGGGCTAAAATCATGAAAAAGGGAAAAAAACTATGGTATTTGTCATTTATCATTACTTATTCGGACTATAGTGGATTTAATTTTCCCAGAAGAGTTCCTTGTGCCATGCACGGTCTGTGTTTAACATTTATATATATATATATATATATATATTTTTTTTTTTAGTGTATTTGTAGTTAGGGGTGGTATGATGTCATGTTACTCTGTGACTTAATTAGTTTGTTGATTTCTGTTCTGGCTATTTTTTTTTTTCTAATTGGATTCAGTTTGGTGGTGTTTGTGATAGAATTATGACATGCCATTCGTGTGGTTTTGACTTTGAGAACTTGATTCGTCATGTGCCCTAGATGATTAATTAAATGATTAATTGAATGCCTGGTTAGCAGGGGTATGGAGCCAGAAAAAAAACTTTTGGCTCCGGAGCCATATTTTTTAAAGGTTTGGCTCTGGCTCTGGCTCCAGCTCTGTCAAGTTATCAAAATCCAAATTATTGAGGGCTTAAAAAAATTTATTTATGTATAAGTGATAAATGCTTATTGTTTAGTCTTAGTTTAGTTAATGATATATGATTTTGGAGCTATAATTAATAATTATATTACAAATATTGACATTTCTGAAAAAAATAAATATGCATTTTTAATAAAAACTATATATTAAGTTAGGTAAAGTACTAAAGTTGGGTTAGGTAAGATAAAGTTGCATTAGGTTTATTATGAATGGGCAAGGTAACTGGAGCCATGGAGCCATGGAGCCAGCGTTTTTTAATGGCTCCGACTCCGGCTCCACCCGAAAACCACCACTCCTCCAACTCCACACCCCTGCCAGTTAGGTCAACTGAATGCCTGGTTAGGTCAACTGAATGCCTGGTTAGGTCAACTGAATGCCTGGTTAGGTTAATTGAATGCCTGGTTAGGTCAACTGTACACCCTTGATGATTGGTTAGGTTGTCGTGATATTTTTGTTACTTTAAATGAAAATGACGAGAGCAAACTTTTCTGGTTAATTTTGAGGTGTTTTGCATGTTTCCTGTGGTAATACATCATTTATGAGATCTTGTAACATGAACATGTTAGGTTATGCTTTATTGTATAAAATGTAGTCAAAAATATATTTTTTAAGTGTATTTTGGTGTGCTTTGTTCAAATATGACCTTCATTTCTTGAGCAAATGAACAGAAATACAGTTGTCATTGCATGGCCCAAACACGTATTTTTGTTCATTTGCACAAGAAATGAAGGTTATATTTGAACAGAGCACACCAAAATACACTAGAAAAATATATTTTTTATTTCAACTAAAGGCCGTGTCATTTGCAACATAATTACTGACATATATGACACAGTCTATACTATTAAATTATGATATAAATTAAATAGTAAATTCTAATAATTTTTAGAATATTTTAAGGGTACATTTAAGCTTAAGTAGAAAATTAGGTTTAAAACATAAAGAAAAACAACTTTCAGAAAATTGAAATTTTGAATATTGTTTTTCTTAAATGCAAAACTACATTTTATTAACATTGCTTTTTTAGTAAAAAAATTTGAAGATTTTTCGAACCACACACTGTTCATATAAAATTTTTGGTGAGAAAAAGTAAATAATTCAACTTCAAATTTGTTCAGAGCAAGGCCAGGTATATTTGTTTTCAAAATTAATTAAATAAACTTGTAAAAAATGAAACTGCTTCCTCATTACATTTTCCTTCTTTCTCTTTAAAATGTCTGCCTTGGCCTGTGTGTCCAAACTTGACTAGCTGCAAAAGTATGAAATTGTAGAAAAGAGTAAATTGAATTGATTAAACAAAAATAAAATAATAAAATTCATGACATCCATTCTTAAAGCTAACTAATACAGTATGCTACTCAGGGTTGTTTGGTTTAAACCATGGTTTAAATCATTTTAAAAAAAAACAAAAAAACAAAAGTATATGAAGAAGAAATAAAAGAATACAGGCAACCTTGCATTTATATTTTGTGCATGCATGTATTTCCATTAATCTAAACATAACCCCACTTGCATGATGGAGATCTATCAGGGAACTGTCTGAAGATGTGCAGAACAATGCATCAGTGTTCATAACTGTCATCTCATGCTGCAGTTGAAAGAATTTTTTCTGCTTTTGGACTGATACAGTCCAAATTAAGAAATAAATTAGGAGTTGATAAAGCTCTTGTATTTCAGGGTTGGTAAATAAAACAAATTTTTTAATAAAAAACCCAAAACTTTTTTTTTTACATGTAGGCTAGGCCTATATATGGGCTAAAGAATTATTTTTTAAATTGGTTATATGCACATATCATAAGTCAGATGTTTATTTTCTTAATTTATGGTTAGGCTATTGTTTTCTCTGCTTTGATTTTTTTAACACTTAAATTATATTAGAAATACTAAGTTTTCAATTTCCTCAATTTATATATATATAAGGCTACAGGCTGTATATTAAAAACCAATGGGTTTTTTTTTTTTTTCAAAAAAATTGTTTTTTTTACCAACCCTGATGTTACTGCAGTTGGCAAATCATTCCAAAAGTCAATTACCTGAAAACAACAAATACAGCCATCCCTCACTTAATGAATATTCAGTTAATGAATGTTCATTACAATGAAGGTTTTTATTTAATACTACTTTTGAATATCATGAAGGAAATTTCACTGTAATGAAGGTGAAGATTTTTTAAATCCATGGCACACCACATTGGCAGTTCCCACAACACAGGCAAGTGCTCTACCCTGCCCAACACATGGTCCCCCACTGTCCCTGCAACACACTTTCACAGCATCAGTGTTCCTTGTGCGTTCTCATGTGTTGCATTCATAATGAAAGTGATGTTCTATGAAGTGTTATTGTTACTATTTTGTAACCCCAGTATATAGCATGGCATCAAAACGTCCAAGCTCAACATTTCTATTGAAGCATATGGACTCAGGATTAAGTTCTACCACTAGCAGGCCTCTAAAGTGATTGGAAAAAGATATGTGGGATTGCAGCAGGGTTGCCATTTTGGCTTTTTTAAGGCCAAATTTGTAAAATTTGGCCTCATTCAAACGTCACTTGCCTGAAAATCTGTATTTGGCTTTTTTAACACATTTGGCCTTTTCTTGGCCTTGTATAAGACAAAATAAAATTTATTGTCTTTTCCCTTTATAGTTAGCTATTAATATTGCAAAATATAACATAAATATTGCAAAGTGTGACCTAAAACATTACATATATAGAGAGTCTTTTGAGTTTGATCTGACTCCTACCTTTAGATCATTACGTCATGCAACGCTTCAAATTCAAAATATTTTTGAACATACGAAGGCGAAAGTGTCATGTTGAAAGAGTATTTTCCCTTGTAACGGCGATCAAAACATGTCCGAGAAACAGAATACAAGTTAATCTCTTAGATGCACTTGTTAGAATAAGAGCGCATTTAAACAAAAATTTGATTTGTTGCAAGGAATTCACCGCCTCTGACAGCATGTTAAAGAAATTTAAAACAGACTTGCTTTATGCCAATAGCAGTACAACTGCTATAGCAGCCAATTCCCAGCAAAATACGGAAGTGGAAAGACAGGATGAAGAAGACAACATAACTATTTTCTTGGAATAGTTATGGTGTAAATCATTTTACCTCCAGGTTAGTTACTTTATTATATCATTTCAATGCATAATAAATCAGTTAAATATATATATATATATTTAGTTTATTATAAAACTGTGCTTTTATATATAAATCGGCGGTTTGGCTCTTTTTTGGCCTGTTTTTTTCTCCAATTTGGCTTTAAACATCCAAAATCATCTGGCAACCCTGGATTGCAGTGTCTGTACGTATCGCAACCCTCCTGAAGCATTCAAATGTTTGATGTGTGATGTACGGAAAGGAACTTCAACCAGGAAACCAAGACTCAATGCTGAACTTGTGGCAGCTCAGGTTGCTCAAGTGGTCCCTCCAAAACCTAAGAAAACTGAAAGGAAAGATAGGGAGAAGAAAGTAGAATGGTAAAAGTAGCCAAAAAGGAAGACCGAGGCTAAAGAACGTTGATAGAAGTACTGTGGAACATAATGCTGTTACTGTCAATAACGTCACAGTCATAATACCTGAATTTCAACCGAAGCAAAGGAAGATATCTGGGAGTGGGACCGCGACCACGAATGGAGACGCATTGCACATTGTCATCTTCAGAGGCTGGCTCCATTTTGGATGCTTCTACAGACACAAGAAACGGAGATATAACCAATGAATCTCGAAGTTCATGAAGAAATTGAAAGTGTCCTGACCAAATCAGTTTGTCATAAAATGTTTATCCTGTATTTAAAATTGTTTAACACAATTTTCGTACTGAATTTGAAGTTAATGAATGAATGAGATAAAGTTACAAATACTCAGCATAACTGCCATGACTTTTCTCAAAATATCACAAACTAATAGGCATCATAGGTCTATACATAGCCTATGCAGTTATGTGCGCCATAATTTCATAATTCACACTCGAAGAGCTCATCATCACCATGAATGAGCATCTTACTGCTGAGGAAGTGCTCCAGATGGCAGAAAATTCAAAGAGGCAAGAGGAGGAAGAAGCAGGTGAGGCTGAGGATGAACAGGCAATGAGGCAGAAGAGTGGCTGGTCTGTAGCAGATCTGCGGATGTTCATGTCCTACATGAACGAAGTAGAGAAACTCGCCATGGAGAAGGATCCTGACATGGAGAGGGCATTGGGAGTGATTGAGAGCATCACATGAGCCAGCAAATGAAAGTTACCTTGTTTTTTTTTTCTAGATATTAAAGTGTATTTTGATTATTTTTTGGTGTATTCTTTGGCCTCTGGGACCAAACTAATTTTTCCCATTGAAATACATTAAACTATAATTCACGATTTGATAATTCACGACTTCTATCAGCCCCTAACTCGCAAATTATTGCAAGTCTACTGTATATAGAAATTGATGTCCCAATTTTCTGATATGAGCATGAACTATTATGATTTCCACAAGGAAAGCATTCAGATTTCATAATGCTTCATGATTTGTGTACTGTATATTTACCATTTGCACATACAGTGCCTACTATAACTGTTTTGCTTTTTTTTTTTTTTCAAAATGTACTTCTCTCCAGAATGAAGCATTGCAACTTTTATTTTTATTGATACTTTTTGTATATTTTATATTCAAATTTCATATATATATATATATGTATATATAATATATATAATATATATAATATATACTGTATATATATGCAGCAAAATAATAACTGAATGAATACACTGTTTTGTTTCTTTTACCCAGTATGAATCGAAATGATGTGTGTGTATTTTACTAGAATTCACTTCAAATATGGGTTGCATTTTACAGGTAAAAATGATTAGTAGTAATACATAACTAGGTTTTCAGGTAAGATTTATGCCTTTGGGATACATTTTGACACTATCTGAGTTATTCAGGCAAGTTTATCTGCAAATTATGGCAAAAAAAAAAAAAACATTTTTCACTTTATATAAAATCATAAATTTCTCCTAGATAATCACATTTTTGAGGCATTTTATTGTCGGATATGGATTTCTCACGGTCTTTTCATGCTAGAAAAGTAATAGAAAAATTCCTATTAGCACTTTCATTTTTTAGTGACTTAATGCTGCATATCCATGGGAATATTGCCGAAATTGTACGGCGTGTTTAAAGGGTTAATTCAGAAGTTTAGCAAAAATTTACCAGATGTGGTGCCTCATTTCTCAAACTAAAATATTTGTTTCACATCTGGTGGAGTCACTTTTTAGCTTAATAGCACTATTAAATGGCAGTATTTGAGTCTTTTCCTATTTTTTATAGGATAGTAATAATTTGGAGTTGCTTTGACTGTGTCTCACTTCTGACAAACTTCTCTTACTGGGTTATCAACCCAGTGAAGGAATTGAATAAGTTAACATTACTCAAGACTGAAGGCCCCAACCTCCACAAGTTGGGGAATGTGAGAGATTGTAACCTGCTAATTCATAGACCTTACTGTATGTAATCTATTCTCTCTAAAAATATATAACTAGTATAGCATATTTGTAATATTAAAAACAGTGAATTTTTAATAATTATCTAAGTACTGTATGATATATATATATATCTTATTTTTAGCAAACATGGCTAGACAGTCTTGTAAGTATGTTGTAGAATGGCCTTATGAATATTTCCATTTTGTATTAATTATTATTTTTGAGTCCTTGGGCTAATGAAGACATGGGGAATACACTATTTACTACCTGATGTATAAATGATAGTTAAATCTTACTAAAAATATTTCTATTCCTGAAAACAATTGCCATTATTGCTCATCTTGTTCTGTCCCAGAACCATGGGCATTTAATTTTTTAACGTCAATTCACATTTTATTTTTTATTCCTCCTGTCCCCCTCCTAAACTAGACAATCACCTATGACAATGGTTCATGAAGATAAATTGTTCCCTAACACTATGGGTCAAGTTGGACTCTGTTCTGTAACAGTACCTCAAACAGAATCTCTCTCACCTTTGAACTCCGGAGTAGATGGAATGCAGCAAGGTCCAGAGTCAAATGGAGTTCCTTCAGATATTATGGTAGGAAAAAGTATTCTTTTAATGTTTTTAATGATTATGGAAAATGTAAACTTGATCATTGGACAAATAAAGAGTTTTCAGGTGCCTGTAAGCAAGTTTTTTCAGATATTACATTTAATTTATAAAACTTTGTTTTACAGTATACTTAATTTGGTGCTTGTAGTAAATCTTCTATGCAGGGATGCCCAACCTTTTTGGGGAATTGAGCTACTCAAACTTTGACTAGGAAATGTTGTCTACCTAGTCTTGCCCATACTCAGCTGCCTTCCAGCCTCCCATCCCCACTTCTTCTTACCTTTGCTATCCCTCACTTCCATACCCCACAATTCCAATCAGAATTTTTTTTTTACTAAATTGTCAGAAAAGACAAAATTGCAAAGTTCCATTGATTACAGTACTTTTATGGTTATTGCAATTTGGGGGAAATGTCCATTTCTGCCTTGTGATTAACTCCAAACATGCCTGGTGATCAACCAGTTGGGCACCCCTGCTCTAGTTGGTTGTAGGTTTCAGAGATGTTACTCTATCTACAACTTTGTCATATTGTGTTCATACATTATTTGGCATAGTACTGTAATTTGCACTCTGGCACATTATTCATGAGTCAAAAAGTTCATGGTTTATTGTATGTGAACAAGATTTCTTTTTAGTTTCATATACTCGTACATGATGCCATTTAATACCATTCAGTAAATTGATGCCATGTGTGACAGTGTCGATATAAATTTGCTACCTGTAAGTATTAATTTTTCAAAGGTTTTTGAGATATAAATTTGTCAGGTCTTTATACATTTTTTAAAGATTACAGACACCTGTCCAATAAAAGCTATTTGAAATTTATCCAATTGACAAGTTTTTGCTAATTTGGCATAGCTCAACATAGAATGAGTTTTGTTAATTTTTATTCTTTAATGGAAATAAGCTACTCTAATTCTGTATCATTGTAAAGGTCCTCTTTACTTTAGCTCTTTCATATCTAGCTGTAGTAGAAGTATAACTTGTCATCTTTTATGTTGAACTAAAATATGGGGGTACAATCAGCAGTTAACTCAAGGTGTAGAAGTTGATCTTAGGGTCTTTGTTAGCCTTAGCTTCTGTAGATCCTATATTCCTGTAATTTAAATCAAGAAAGACGAAATATAGGCTAGATCAATTCCTTTGAATAGCTAATGATTTTATGGGGGTAAAACTTTACTATCCAGACAGTGTTCAGAGACAGAGTCCATAAGGCCCTAACCTGACCAACCCTAATCAACCTAACCCAGTCTAATCTAACATAACCTTGCCTAATTTAACCTAATTTAACATATTACAGTACCAAGTTGTTATGGACTCTGTCTCTAAGTTTTATCTCTTACAGGTTATAAATATTATGTATGGTGCTCTATGTGAGATAGCAGGCTGATCTTAAGCGTAAGTCAAGGTAGACCTATTTAAAAGAGAATAAATTAAGATCAGAGTCTTATAAGAATTGAGTTTAAAGTGTTGAAGTTCATATAGCTGTGCAGACCTGTCATCTTTGAAATATAGATAATATCTGAGAGACTGATTTATTTAAATTTTAACATGCCACAATAACCTGAAAGTATTGCTCAATGATTCTGAGAGTAGTTTTGTTTGCGTTGAATTTGTAGGTCTGTTTTATTAGCTAGACTAATGAAGATATATTTTTACTTAAGGCAACATTATCAACATTGCTTGCAAACAGGAGTGACATAAATTCGCAGGATCTTCTTTTGAAGTTACAATCTGTTGTCAATGAAAATTTTGAATTGAAAGGCAAGAACTAAATTTTTTATGTATATTAAGTTACTTGAATATATATATATATATAATATATATATATATATATATATATATATATATATATATATATATTATATATATATATATATATATATATATATTATAATATATATTATTATATATATATATATATATATATAATATATATATATATATATATATATATATATATATATACAGGGCATCCCAAAAATGTATACACACTTTAACAGCTGATAGCTCAATTGATGTTTCTTTCTTTCCAAGTTAAACCCATTAGAATTAATAATGGCAGTCAGACTAAGCTTTGAACAAAGGAAATTCATTCTAAAATGCTACTGGAAGTGTGAAAACGCAGTTGAAGTGCAAAGACAGTTTAGGAGGGAGTTTCAAACAGATCCACCAACGCGACTTACCATCACTCGAATTAGAGATACGTTTGAAGCCGATGGAACTGTTCAGAATGTCCACAAGAAGCGTTCCGGAAGACCACGGACATCGACAAGCCCCACAAAGCAAGAAAGAGTAGTGGAAACGTATCACCAAAGTCCAAGAAAATCTGTGCGGCAAGCGAGTCGTGAGGTAGGAATTTCAGAATCGTCTCTCCAACGCATTTTGAAGCGCTGTCAATGGAAAAGTTACATTCCAAGATTAGTCCATGCTATTAATGAAGATGATCCGGACCGAAGAGTGGAGTACTGCGAGTGGCACTTGGCATGATGTGGATGTGGATTGGACGAAGGGGTTTCATAGAATACCCTCCGCGTTCACCAGACCTCACACCACTAGACTTTTTTTTATGGGGATACTTAAAAGACAAAGTCTACGCTATAAAACCTGCAACAGTCGCTGAATTGAGAGCAGCCATTGAATGAGAATGCACACAAATACCAAACGAAATGTTTCGTGATGTTTGCGATTCCATTGCTTCGCGTTATCAGCAGTGCCTGAACCAGAACGGACGTCAGTTTGAAAACAGGCATTGACAAAACAATTAAATAATGTCTGTAGATTCTATTACATTTTGAAAATGAAATGTATTTTAATAAACACTGCCTTTATAATTATTTAAAGTGTGTATACATTTTTTTGGGATGCCCTGTATATATATATATATATATACAGTACCGTATATATATATATATGGAATGAACTCAGAATGGTTCCCTGAGGTTTTTTAGGATACACACAGACCGTGCATGGAACAAGGAACTCTTCTAGGAAAATTAAATCCACTATAGTCCGAATAAGTAATGGTAAATGTCAAATACTATAGTTTTTTCTTTTTCATGACGCTAGCCCGATGTGGGCAACGGGTCACTCTCAAAGAGGCCCCAAAAATATAGCTTCCCTCACCATCTATCTGCAAAGCAGATAGGATCCAGCTTTGGGACAGGATCTAGGGTTTAAAGCAGCCTAGCCCAGCTACATTTAGAACCTCAATATTAAGCCCAGCTGCATTTAGAACCTCAATATAAGCCTGCATCAGGCTAGCATCATGAAAAAGAAAAAACTATAGTATTTGTCATTTACCATTACTTATTTGGACTATAGTGGATTTAATTTTCCTAGAAGAGTTCCTTGTTCCATGCATGGTCTGTGTGTAACTGTGTATCATAAAAAACCTCAGGGAACCATTCTCAGTTCATTCCCATCATGAAATGGACATGTTATGTGCCTTGAAAAATGGACGGTCAATTCTACCAGTTGAGGTTTAAGTTTTGGTTTTTTGCTAAAATATATAATAGTTACCCCTTTTTCTTTGATGTATTCAATCTGATGTGAAGGCAGTGAGGCTTTTGCTTATATTGAGGTTCTAAATGTAGCTGGGCTAGGCTGCTTTAAACCCTAGATCCTGTCCCAAAGCTGGATCATATCTGCTTTGCAGATAGCTGGTGAGGGAAGCTATATTTTTGGGACCTCTTTGCAAGTGACCCATTGCCCGCATCAGGCTAGCATCATGAAAAAGAAAAAACTATAGTATTTGTCATTTACCATGACTTATTCAGACTATAGTGGATTTAATTTTCCTAGAAGAGTTCCTTGTTCCATGCACGGTCTGTGTGTATCATATATATATATATATATATATATATATATATATATATATTATATATATATATATTTTAAAGTTCGGGAAGAACGATTCGCCTCTATTTAAAAGGGCATATCTCGGCGGAAAAACAAGAAAAAGTGAGAGGAAAGACAAAGGAAAAAGAAAGGGTGGAGGGGACAGTCGAAGTAGAAAAAGACCAAGGATGACAAGGACTGCAGGGTCGAGCCCCATCATCCTTGGGTGCTAGGGCCGGGAGGGCGCACATGAAACCTCCAGGAACAAGCACGTACAAACGAGCACAAAGAGCACGAGCTTAGAACTATATATATATATATATATATATATATATATATATATATATAACGTAAAGAACGACGCTTGTATAGGAGATATTCCGCGCAAGACGAGAGAGAGAGAACGAAACAAATGAGGTAACCACCCGGGATCTTCCGATTGCTGGTCAGATGCGATACCATTACTCCATGGACCTCACTCTTCCAAATGCCGTAATTCCTCTACATACTCGCAGAAACCAATGCCCCAAGGGGGCACCTCCCGCATGCTGTAACATTATATACATTCAACTGCAAAGAACATGCAGTATAAATAACGTAAAGAACGACGCTTGTATAGGAGATATTCCGCGCATTTGTTTCGTTCTCTCTCTCTTGTCTTGCGCGGAATATCTCCTATACAAGCGTCGTTCTTTACGTTATTTATACTGCGTGTTCTTTGCAGTTGAATGTGTGTATATATATATATATATATATATATATATATATATACAGTATATATAGTGTGTACGCAACTGTGCATGCACCTATCCCAAGTAGTGCCAATAGTAAACCATGTTTTTTAAAAAATTAGGTTGAACTTTGTAAATAAACAGGTTTTTCTTGTATGACTCAACTTTTTTTGTGGTTAGGTTAATCAAACTTGACTCAACTCAGTTAATTGAACTTTACCTGAAACAAATCTGAGGGTGTTTAAAGTCTGAGGAAGCATAAGAGATTACTTATGACATTTTTTTTTTTTTATTAAATCCTAATGCGAGAAATTTCAAAAATAGTCATTGTATATATGGTAAAAAAATGCTTTCTATAAACTTTCTTAAAGAACCCTCCCCTGCTTTAACACAAGTGAGTGATTAAAAAATTGAAAATTGAAAATATAAAATATATAGCCTGTTTGACATACAGGATAAAAAATGGTCACAGATGAAAATTTACACAAATGTTCAACCAACTTGGGCATTTATTTATTTATGATATATAGTGTTAGCATTGTACTATAATAATGTTAATTATGTTAATGATTGTTTGATTTGAGGTCATCAGATCATGTCAATTGATTCATAAAGGTGATAAAAGGCTTCATAGGTTTTGCATTTATTTAACAAAACAAAAGAGAAAAATTTTATAGTGGTTATGAGATTTAAGTGACAGAAAACATTAGTTGTTTGAATGCAAGTTGAATGGAAATTCACAGAATGAATGAAACAAGTTAAAATTGTTATAAACATGTACTTGAATAATGACTTGAATATTATAACACACGAGGAAATTAGTCTTTCATAAAGTTAGATGAATGACATTGTTACATGATGAGATCTAATGTGTTACTGAGGATTTTCTTCAAGGATGCAGTGCAAGGTATGACATTCAAAAGCAGAGGAAAAGCTTTGAGTGAGTCACAATGTGATATCATCTATTAAATATCGTTTGACACCTATTAGACCACTGTACAAAATTACTAAGATTATGCTGCAAACTGCTTTACCTGCAATTTAAGTGTTGCCTGCAAAGTTTGAAATTTTACTTACTAAATTGACATAAAGATTATTAATGTAGCGTATATTATGAAAAGTACTGCTCCTAAATATGACTTGCGGAACATTGCTAGTTATATTAGCCCACCCTGACTCTTCTCCATTAATTACTACCCTCTGTTTTCTACAAGTTAGCCAATTATTATTAATCCAGTTAAGAACTTGACCTCTTATTCCTTGAGCTTTAAGTTTTCCAATAATTGTTTCTCTTTTCTTTCTATCTATCTTTCTTTCTTTCTTTCTTTCTTTCTTTCTTTCTTATTCAGAGTATTCAGAGTTTGAAAAAAAAAAAAAAAAGTTACAATGACTGGACCACAGAAACTGAAGGCTGAATGTGCTGCGAGGTGTGAAGTAAACCAGTGGGTGACGAACTTCAAAGAAGCCTGCTTCATGAAGATCAACCACTCCAGCATGTACCGCTTTTGTGAACTCATGCGGTTTTACGAGAAGCTAGAGGAGAGGGTCCGGCAGCTCGAGTTGTCCAGACTGGCTGTTGGAGGTGCAGCGGTCACTGATGTGGCTGCGTCCTCCACCCCGGAGGTCATTGATAGGATAGCTGCCATGGAAAGGTGGTCCAGCGATGGACTGGACAGGGCTCGGGACCGCTGAGAAAGGGTAGAGGTGCAACTGGGGGCTAGGGTACAAAATCAGTGTGAAGAATCGCCAGCGACCCATGTGGAATGCACAGAACCGCAGCACAAGGTGGAGGGCATAAAGAAGGGGCTGATAGAGAAGGGTGGGAAGAGGCTGATAAAGAAAAAGGGTGGGAAGTGGCCTACTGATGGCCCAAAGAAACCGAAGGATGTAGCTGCTGGTCGGGGTGGGTCGGGTGGTGTAACTGCATCTATAGGTGGCGATGGGTATCGAAAGGTCTCGGGCAAGAAGGCTGCAAAGCCGAAGCCTGAGACCCCAGTTGCCCCTGTCAGGACCTCCAACCACTTTAGTCTTCTGTGCTCGAAGGAGGAAGACACCATTTTGATTGGGGACTCGCAGATCAGGGGCCAGGAGAAGTACTTTGCTTCTGCAAACCAGGACGGGAGGAAGGTAAGGTGCTTACCTGGGTGAGGAACAGTGCACTTAAGAAAGGAGGTAGAGAAGGTGCGCGTGGCTAGTTGGAGGACTGCGATCGTTGTCCACACTGGTGGCAACGACCTGTTCCTCAAAGGTGGTAGGGTAGGTCTTACAGAAGAGATCATCACCGAGATCATGTCTCTTGTGGATGATCTAAAACTGAAGACAGACAGGGGAATGTTGATGGGTATTTTACCAGGGCTGTGGAGTCGGAGTCGGAAGCAATTTTGGTGGTGCTGGAGTCGGAGTCGGTAAAAATGTACCGACTCCGACTCCGACCTCAATATAAATTTTAATAAAATATGTTTTTGTGTGATATATCACTGGCAGCTATGGTGGTTAAACCACTTAAATAATAAACACAATGTTTTCCATTTCAGACACTAATGCCATTAATTCATTTTTTCTTTTCAGATAATATTTTTTATTTTTAATGCTTATTTAATTTTGAGTTCTTTCTAAATTTCATAAGTTTTTAACTTTCAAGTCTAAAACCCCTTTCACAATGGCAAAGACACTTCCAACAAAGTCTGCAGTTTTTTAATATTTTACAATAACCACAGATGGGAAACATTTCGTGTGTCAGTGTATGATAGAAGATGATGATGATGAAAAATTATGTGAAGCAAAAATCAGTGGTTTTACTGGCTCTGATAAAAATGCACCAACCAGAGCATCAAATTTGAAAAGACATTTGCAGTGTTTCCATCCCAAAATTTTAGAAGTTGTCATTGAGAAAGATAGTAATAAAAACCTTCCAACTACTTCAAAGTTAACAAAAGATCAGAAATCTACTGAACGACAAGCACCACTTACAAGATTCTTTACTACAGACAAAGTTACCGTAACAATGACCACAGATGATGATGCTTCATGTGGTGGTGATGAAATGCCTCTTGTGTAATTATCATCATAGCAGATTTAGAATTAATATACCTTCGGAGTCGGAGTTGGATAGACAAAAAATTGAGGAGTTGGAGTCGGTTTTTTATGTGCCGACTCCACAGCCCTGTATTTTACTGCAGATGAATGCCAGTGACCACGTGCTCAGTAAGGTCATTGGCATCAACAAGAGGGTGCAAGACTTGCGAGTCCCACTGGGCGTGAGGTTTATTGACCCCTTCGATGCATTTTTGGGTAGGTGGGACCTTTACCAGAGGGATGGTGTCCACCTCAGTAACAAGGGTAAAGGTGTGCTAGGCGCGCTGCTTGACCGGCACCTATACAGAATGGTGAGGTCGAGTCCGGGGAGAGATGACAGGCCCCCACCGGGGAGAGATGACAGGCCCCCACCGGGGAGAGATGATGATGAGCCGGTGGTGGATGTACCTTCAACTGAAGGGTGCGTCCAGGTACAGGTGGGTGACCCACCTTTCACGGAGGGGGCTCAGGCTCCTGTGGAAGTTGCCCCCTCATTGGTGAGGGGCTCTTCAACTCCCGACAGCCCTAGCTGTTCGGGAAACGGGTCATGCTAGTGGGCGGTCAGAATAAGGAAGGCTCCCTCCGTGCAATGCTTTTTAATGCTAGGTCGATTAGGAACAAGTTTTGCGAGCTATGGGCGCTCTTAGCATCAGAATACCAGGATATCGTTGCTATCACCGAGTCCTGGATTCATACTGATCGTAGGGACTACATTGGGGAGTTCAAAATTCCTGGGTATAGGATGTTTCACAAAGACTGCACCCGTCGGGAGGGGGGTGGGGTACTGATATACATCAGGGACACATTGAGTCTGGTTGACTGCCAGTTCCAGTTGGAATGGGAGCTGCTTGGTGTTGATCTGAATGTGGGAGGGATGAACTATAGGCTAATCTTGGTGTACAGACCTCCGCATCTCCTCCTTGAGGAGGATACAGCCCTGTACACCGAACTCCATAGCCTGCTAGGGGATAGGGTGTGTGTAGTTTTAGGAGACTTCAACTGTCGCGGCATAAAGTGGGAAGACAGGACTGCTGATGCTGAAGGGAGGAGGCTAGTTGACTTTGCTGATGAGAACTTCGTCACTCAGTGGGTCAATGAGCCTACACAAGGCAAAAGCATTCTAGACTTAGTTTTCACGACTGAAGACAACCTCGTCACTGGCTTCACTGTTGATGAATTGTTGGGCGGGAGTGATCACGGTCTGATTAGGTTCTGTGTGTGCATCCCTCGGGTGAAGCGTAGTAACTCAAGAGGCAGTAAGCTCAATCTATGGTGGGCGGACTTTGTTAGCCTCCGGGATAGCATAGGTGAGATGGGGTTAGAGGTCGGCGGCGATGTTGAGGGAGTGTGGAGTGCATTCCGGGACGAGTTTATGGTGCTGCAGTCTGCTGCCATACCCTCAAAACTGGTCAACCCTGCTTCAATGCAGCCTAAGTGGTTCAGTCGTGACATCGCTTCGGCTATCCGAAATAGGAAAGTAGCTTATAGGAGGGCAAAGGCCAATCGTTCCCATGAGAACACTGAAGCGTATGTCCGCCTGTGTAGGGAAGTGAAGGCGAATGTTAGGCTAGTGAAACGTAACAAAGAACTATGGGTGGCAAGCCTCTGCAAGGGGAACCCTAAAGAGTTTTTCAGTTATATTAATAGTAGAAAGCCCATTAGAAGTATGATAGGTCCATTAATGTTGGGTGAGTATAATAAGAGTAGGGCGATTGATATACTTTATCTCAACTTTCAGAAAGCCTTTGATAAGGTACCTCACCGCTGGCTAATGGCGAAAGTGCGCATGCTGGGTATTGGTGGGGAAGTAGGTAGGTGGATTGAAAACTGGCTGAAGAATAGGTGGCAGAGGGTTGTAATTAAAGGGGTTAGTTCAGGTTGGGCCTCGGTCACTAGTGGGGTTCCTTAGGGTTCCGTTTTGGGGCCACTGTTGTTTATCATTTACATAAATGATATCGATGGTGGCATCGTCAGTCGGGACACCAAGCTTGGGGCCAATGTTGGGACGCCCAAAGCGATTGAGCAATTGCATGCGGACCTACGTAGGATAAGAGAGTGGTCTGAAAAATGGCAAATGCTGTTTAACTTGGGTAAATGCAAGGTGATGCACATTGGCTACGCCAATCCCAAGTCGGACTACTCGATGTTGGGGAATAATATCGAGGTGACTGATTTGGAAAAGGACTTGGGTGTGCTAATTAGCAGTGACCTTAAGTTTACGAAACAGTGCATAGAGGTGGAAAAGAGAGCCCAGAATTTTAGTTTTGGAACAAGGAGATTGTGCTCTCTCTGTACAATTCCCTGGTTCAGCTGCACCTGGAGTATGCTGTGCAGTTCTGGTCACCCACCCTCAGGAAAGATATTGAGAGGCTGGAGTGAGTGCAGGCAAGGGCCACAAAGTTAATCCCTTCCGTTAGGCATATGGGCTACAATCGATGCTTACACGCCCTGGACTTGTTTTCACTGGAAACTCGGAGGCTGTGCGGTCAACTGATCGAGGTTTTCAAGTTCTTACCAGGTTCAACAATGTCGATTTTAGAAGCATATTTAGTTTAAATGATAACCCAACTCGCAACAATGGTTGGAAGTTGGATTTGAAACAGTTTAGGACTAGTGTGTGTGGGAATTACTTTACGTATAAGATCTGACACATGGAACAGTTTACCTTCAGAAGTTGTGAACAGTTCCTCTGTGGATCATTTCAAGAAAAGGTTAGACCAAATCTTGCACACTATTTGAGTGTGTAGAAATTTTTCCTTGTATAAATCTATATAAGTGGCATTTAAGAAATTGCTGCGTATTTAGATGTAAACTATGTGTATTTAGATTTGAATAGTGATAACTTCACTGAAAATTTTTTTATTTTCATAATGATTTGTCACCTGCATTTAATTTCATTTTTTTTCTTGAAAAGTATGCTACCTTATATGTAACTACCAGTACTATTTAATTGTAAATTTGTTCCAAGAATGAAACAATTGAATTATTAGCAACTGCATTTTATTTTTGTTCTAAAATGGATACAGAGTACAGCACACAGGTTCAATAAACTCATTAAACATATAATATAACATAACATAATAATTAACAAATTTCTCAACTGAAGCCTGCGAATTGTGACTAAGTACTAGAAAGAATATATACACACTTAAACTTGTATGACAGTAACTTGAAGTACATACTGGGTGAGTATAATATACCGTACTAAAATCTTTTATGGCTCCAATAATTTGATCTCTTTTGGATGGAAAAAGTAGGATATTTGGATTGGACATAGGTTGAATCATTTTGCTTTGTCATACCCAGCAAATATCTTCCTTCTCTGGAAAATGGTATTTATTAGGGCCTCCTGAAGATGGTAATCAGCAAATTCTTCTGAACTGCCTTTGATTAATCCAAGCCAGATTTTACTATCATACTTACAATCAACATATTGGCAAATATGATACTTGGTATCTTTGTTTACTAGCAGATTGCTCTCACCATGTTCAACACACTTATTCTAAACAAAGTAGGATTTTCTGAATCAGATGTTTGATAAGCCTGTATCTGGTTCCTTGACTTAGGTACAATTCTGTGGAACCCTCTTGTGCCCTTGATTGATATAGCTTCATTAAACCTATTAGACAGATGTAATTTATTTGATTCAACCTCCTGCTTAGTAACAAAGAAAAAAGTTAGTGATTTGAAGTGCTTAGTACTAAAATCATATAAAGCTCTTGGTGTCAGAATGTGACCAGCATCAGTTCATTGTAGACTAGCCTTTGCTACACCTCTTTTTACTGTTCCTCCATACCATCACACACATTTTTACCGCAACTTGTAGCAATATCTGATTAGCATGAAAAAGATTTGAAGGAGGAAGGTCTCTCTTGCCTTTTGTTTGATGGAAGAAGAGATGACACAAAAGTTCTCCTAGAGGTAGAGGGAATGGACAGAAAGTTTCCCGGTCTCATCAAAGAAGAACACTACTCTGTGTGTTCTGAACCTGGTGGCTGCTATTTGTTTCACTTTGTTCCTGAAGCAGAAGTAGGAGGCAAGAAACATGCAGAGGCAATTGCTGATCAAATAATATGTTGGCTTCAAGAAAGAAGACTTGACAGTTCACTGCAGGCCATTGTTGGAGACTCAACTGTAGTGAACACTGGATGGCAGGGTGGTGTTATGACACATTTAGAGGAAAAACTTGGAAGAAGGCTTGTTTGGATTGTGTGTGATTTGCACGGTGCTAGGACAGTTTGCCTACTGGACAGTTTGCCTACTGGACAGTTTGCCTACTGGACAGTTTGCCTACTGGACAGTTTGCCTACTGGACAGTTTGCCTACTGGACAGTTTGCCTACTGGACAGTTTGCCTACTGGACAGTTTGCCTACTGGACAGTTTGCCTACTGGACAGTTTGCCTACTGGACAGTTTGCCTACTGGACAGTTTGCCTACTGGACAGTTTGCCTACTGGACAGTTTGCCTACGTGGTATATTTATCCTTACCTTATTTAACTTATTTAACTTCAGATTCATGCAAAAGAATTAATTCAAAATTAAAATGTATTGTTGCCCTTAATAGCATAAATGTCTGAAAATATATCAAGTAAGAAAGGGAAACAGAAGTTTTCACATAATGGATATTTGTATGTGTTTGATAAATGTAGCAAGCGCGACCCTTCGTTACTTTTTTGGCGGTGCGAGCAAAAGAGTCAGTGTATTATAAGGTGTGTATATATAATATGGGTACTTTTCCATTATCTGCCCCCTTGATGATTGGTTAGGTTAAGTCGTGATATTTTCGTTAAAACTAACGAAAACATCACGACAACCTAACCAATTGTCAAGGGCGTACAGTTGACCTAACCGGGCAGTGATGATTGGTTAGGTTAAGTTGTGATATTTTTGATAGTTTTAATGAAAATATCATGACTGAACCTAACCAGTCGTCAATGGGACAGATAACGGAAAAGTACCCATATTATATATACTGTACACCTTATAATACACTGACTCTTTTGCTCGCACCGCCAAAAAAGTAACGAAGGGTCGCGCTTGCTACATTTATCAAACACATACAAATATCCATTATGTGAAAACTTCTGTTTCACTTTCTTACTTGATATATTTTCAGACATTTATGCTATTAAGGGCAACAACACATTTTAATTTTGAATTAATTCTTTTGCATGAATCTGAAGTTAAATAAGTTAAATAAGGTAAGGATAAATATACCACATAGGCATGGTGTCCATAGGCATAATGTCCAGTAGGCAAACTGTCCAGTAGGCAAACTGTCCAGTAGGCAAACTGTCCAGTAGGCAAACTGTCCAGTAGGCAAACTGTCCGGCCACGGATTTGCACACAGGGGAACTACCTCTTCATCGTCTCATCCAGGAACTTGATGGTCCTACAAAGAGCAACAACAAGTGGTCAGGTCCTCTTGGCAACATGCTAGATGAAGCAATGGAATTAGAAATAAATACAAAATTTCCAAAGGTCGAAGTAGGCCCTCCCCTTTCAGTGTTGTCTGAAGAAGTTATCAAAGACCTCAGCACGGATCAATCTTACGCTTATTGTATTGTTCAAGCAATCAGATCAGGAGAGTTGCCTCAAAATCTGGCTCTCTTGGAGATTGGACCAGTAAGTCAGTCGTTGGTTAACTACAGCGATTCGTTTCTGCAGGATTTGGGTTTCCAAACATGCACTGAAGGGCAAAATGCTACAGAATTTGATGTTGATTGTTGAATTTATTATTGGGTTTTATCTTCCTCACTGGTTCAATGTAAAACTTAATCCAATGTGGATGGAGGGGCCCAACCACATCTTGTTTCAATTACAGCTACTGAGAACCCAAAGGAAAGTAGTGGTGGACACCGTGTTACCTGTGGTGAGAAGGTCCGCTTGGCATGCTAGGCCAGAGGCAGTTTTGCAAGCAATACTCTGCAGCCAATGTACCAAAGAGCGAACTGAGGCTGTGGAAATCATTCTAAAGTTTAGAGGAACATCACTAGATGATGACCAGCTGGGAGACTTCTCTGTTCAGACAAGGAAGGTACCTCCAATAAATGTCAATGCCACGAAATTGTCAGAATTAGTTAACTTGAGTTCAGAAGTTTTGGAGCCACCACGGACAACATGTATAACAAAGATTTAACACAACTTAAAGAGGCCCCAATGCAAGTGTCAAAGTGGCCTTCTCACACTCAGAGTGTGGAGAGATGTGTGAAAATGGTCACAGAAGCAGCTAGTCAAGTTTACAGTCACGAGAGGCGAGAAGGCTACATCAAAGCTCAAGTAGCAAGCCAAATGCTGATGTCAAGGAACCGCAGCAAAGAGGACATGACTGCATTGGTTACTTTCAAATAAAGACTCTGAATGATATCTTATTGCCACTTTAAATGTTGATAGGATGTTTGTGCACATTTGTTATTTTGTTACGAATTTATGGAAAAATGGAATTTTTTAATTAAAATTGATGTTGGTAGGAGTTATTTTTTTTTGTTTTTGAAGCAAGGATATTATTTTGCATGCCAAATGATTACATCAAATTGCTACCAAATCACATGATTTTCAATTTAGTCATTTCACCCCCAAAATTGACACACCCTAATAGCCATACTATGTGAACCATGGAATGACTGTGAAGCAAGTGGAAGAGTGAATAGGACAGGAAGTGCAACTTAAAAGATCACCGATACACACAGTCCCTTTCATATCTCTTGTAGAGTACATTTGTATCTATGCTTGCTTTTCTTATGTTTCTATTCCACCATTTAGGCTGTGCATTGAATTTACCTCTCTCAATACTCTTAGGTAGGTATACAGCACTTGTTTAAATTTATATATAGGTTCTTGAAATTATCCCACATGCTGACATGTTATTTACCACTGATTATTCATCCCAATTTATTAAACTTTATGAAGCTCTAAAATCACTAAAATTTGCTCTCCTAAAATCAGGCACCTTAAACTTATTTGACTCGAAGTTTTAGCATTAACTGAAAAATGTATCATACTGTGATTGCTATTACATAAATTTTTCCAACATCTACATTCTGAACTAAATTTTCATTAGTAGTTAAACTGTCAAAAATATTACCACTGCATGTGGGTCTCAATAGTTGTAGGAGCATAATGGAAAATTCCTTTTCCTCACCTCTCTACATGGCTTTGTGAAGTAAACAAGGCTGTAAAACTCCAAACATGTGGGCAGGAACAGCCCACAAAGGAATGCAGATTTTACTTTGTTTCTCAAAAAATGCCTGCCAAGACTACACATCAACAGAGCCTATATAAGTGTGTCTCCACTTTAAATCATGCTCATTTGCTCATTGCTCAGGCCTCGCTTGGCATTCATTCTTTATCTCAAACCTTCGTCATGTAACTCCATTCAATCTCAGTTGGCTGGCCTGCCAACCATGAAATGCAGCTTAATCATACATGAAGCTGGATCATTTCCATTGAGGCCTACCATATTTCATTCTCCTGGAAGCAACATCACTCCTGCAAAATTCAACCGGGCCCTGAGTCTCACTGTTCAGCTGATGTAGAGTTACTTCATCTTCTAACCTACTTCATCATCAAAATCTCAGGTCTGTAAACCTCGCAGCTCACCTGGCCTACAGTGTTTTACTACGTCTGATAGGCTATTCATTTCCAATGACTATAACTTCAACAAATTCAGCCTAACTGCATTAGGCTTCAAAAGTGTCTTCAATACCGCAGAATCCAACTTGTCATTATGACCACAATTAGGCCTCTTCCGTTACTGTACCAATACCATACTTTCATTACCTCGGTTATTAATTACTTGCTTGCTTACTTATTGTTGTGTGTTCAATCGTGACCCAACAATTCAGCACAAAGACAATTCAGCACAAAGACAATTCAGCGCAAGACAATACCAACAAAGAAGAAGAAAGAACAAATCCAGAGGGAAGAGAGGCTTGCAACTGTTAGGTTAGGTTAGGTTTCTAGTTTTTGAAATAAAATCTTAATTTTAACAATTCTAACATTTTGTTTTTTTAAATAAAATTTTAATAATTATACTCCTTTGAATTTTATCTCCGATTTGTCACTCCTTCGTTATGGTATTTATGTCACTCCTTTGAAATGTCACTCCTTCGATACAGACCCAATTTAGCATATATATAAATATACAAATTTTTCTCTCTTTTATTTATTGCGATTTATTATTATTATTTTTAACTAAACTTTTAACTGTACTGACTTCTGCTGAATTGTCGGCGCTGAATTGTCCTGCGCTGAATTGTCGGTGCTCCGTGTTCAATACCATATATGTCATTACCTTAATTATTATCTCTTGTCACTCTTGTAGCATTTAACTCCTTATACTGTATAAAAATTTCTTATTGTCAAGAATCATTTCATTATAATAATGCACAGTTTCCATATAAATAAGTGTTAATCACTGTGAACAAATAATTAATTTATTTTTCTAATAATTAAACAAAAACTACAGTCATTTCTGTCTCCTTTATTATATACTCATATTGTTTGTTTCATTGAAAAGCCAAATTGGTGGCCCTATAACATTTCATTCCATTTGAATATACCATTGAGTGAGTGAATGTTTGTGTGTTTGTGTGTTTTTTCAGTTCACAGTCTTGAAAGTTTTTTAATTGTCTGAAATGTACTGAAAAGGCTTTGGCTCTTCAAAGTAGCTCTAAAGGGAGAATAAATAATTAAATAGTTGTCACAGTTTTGTTGTAGTGAAAGGATTTAGGCTTTTATCACATTTAGTGAATTCATAGTAATATGTAAAATGTGTTTGGTATGATGTTTTAGTTTAGTGAGGTGTAGCCTTTGGCCAACTTGAGCTCATGACAGCTAATTTGGTTAAAAACTTCATTAACCCTTAACTGCCGAGGTCTATTTATTTCCATTATTTTTTAAAAATATATTAATAATTGTGGTAAATGAGATGCAAAGAAGCAGTGTAGGCATTAAAATTTATACTTCTTCTTTTATTTATATTTTTAATGAAGGTGGATGAAATCGGGCACCATGGCACATGGAGCTAAAAAATATGTGAAACTCTATGGAGAATAAAACATTGAATTCAACTCAAAAATTTGATTAACATATTATAAACTATTACATCAAACATATTAAATGGGTTTGGAATTGCATATTACATTTATATATACTATTACAATTGAATCAGGATATGGAATTTATTGATTCCTAATATGAAATTCTGTGAAACATTTGTTTATTTGTGCAATGCACAAATAAACATTACATTTTTGGCAGAATGTTACAATTCGTCTCTTGCAACCAACCATTTTACACATATGCCTAACAGAACCAACATCAGGCAAATGATGGAGACCATCATATCGTACATCAATATCAGGTAGAGGTAAGCCCTGATTCCCAACTTTTTTGGGGGGTTGTTCGATAGATGTCTCTTTCTTTTGCTTGTTTGTGTCACTTTCCCAGCAAACATCAAAGCCTTAGCTACCCTAACTTTAAAATATGATAACTTATTTTGCTTTCTAGGAGGAATATCCATAGCATTGCATGACCTCTTGTACATTAGCCAAGCATTGACTAATGCCATATCAAACAAATGCCAAATAATTCTGTGGTAATATTTTTTTGATTTGAATGAGAATCTATAGAGAGAAACCATCTGGTCATGTAAGTCTACCCCACCCATTGCTTTGTTGTACTCATGTACAGTATTTGGACAAGTTATTGTTACATTCTCCTTTGTCTTACGATCAAACCTTTCCTTTTGAACAACAGGATACGCTGTGGCAAAAGTTGATAACACATGAACAGCCCTGCTGTCAAACCACTTGATTGCTGTTACTCTTTCCCCATCCACATTTGCATCCCATTCCTCAAAAGTACCTCTACCTTTAGCCTGCATTTCTTTATCTGAAGAAAATGTGAGACCTGGCAACCTTCTTGACTGAACAGTGCCACAAGACCATATTTTACGTTTTGCTAAGCAAACTTGCAATGGCAAAGATGTAAACCAATTATCATAAAACAGTCTGTATCCTTTGCCATTTGGAATGCTTTGAGCTAAATGCAAAACTATATTTGAACTAGCCCCAAGATCAGGAACTGTAGGGTCATCAACTGGTTGAATCTTTCCAGTGTATGGAATAAAATCGTACACCATTCCCTCTTTGTCAGCTAACACAAAAAATTTGAAACCCCATTTGTGCGGTTTCTTTGGGATATATTGTTTTAGTGCAAAATGGCCTTTGAATGGAATGATAGACTCATCTATGCATATATCTCTGATCATTGGAATTTCTTCAAATTTAGCTCTCAAATGTTCCACGAAGGGGTGTACTTTAGCTATTTTATCATCACCAGACAGCTGAGAATTATCTACAAAATGAATATTACTTTTTCTCTCTTCCCACCTATCACGAGTCATTAAGCTTGTGTAACGCTCATCTTTCATACCATCATTCCAGTGCTCACGAGTATTACTTATTTTACAGAGGCTAAACCAAATAGACAGTCCCAGCCACTGCTCAAATTCTTCCCTAGTCAATTTTAGAGGACGATTTACATTTTTCTGCACAGAATATAAATTACTTTGACTAACAATAATATCAAGAATATCTTTATCAATAAATTTCGAAAAAAACTGAAATGGGCTCACTAAGTCATCCTCGATATTTTCTGATACGCGAGAGTCATTTTCAAAGTCTGGTTCAGGTGGAATAGGCTGTCAACTGAACTTTTTTCCAGATAGGGGTACGCTTCTGCGAAGTCTGCTTTCGCCTTTTCTCATTAGATACAGACAAGGGTGAATGGTTTTCGACGCATAAGACAACTGTGCTAGAAGACAAAATATCGTCCTCTGATTCACATTCTGAAGCTGTACCTTTATAGAAAAAAAAGAAGTTCAAGTTAGAAATATACTTTTTCATCCAATATTTTACTACAGAGGGGATGTAAGAGTGTTTGTATTATAGAGATTTAATTGACTATACTCTTCTGTATTCAGTATTTATTATTCATTTATATTAATTCTGTAGCTATCTACTTTTGAAAAAAATATGAAAAGCTTACTTGACTCGTTAGGTCTGAACTCTTCTAAATTTTCTCTTTCATCTCCTTCTGATATGGTCTCTTCATCACTTGTTGCAGCAACTGTACAATAGCGTGACTTCTTGTTACAGTTTCCAGCATAAAAGTTACCAATTGCTATAGAAATTGATGCATGTCCAGAAGATTCACTTGTTCCTAGAAGCAAATTGGAAAAAAAATTACTACAACTTATGAATTGCCATCTGCTCTTTATGACACACACACACACACACACACACACACACACACATTTATATATATATATTAATTTATATATTAATTTATTTATGCATTTATTTCAAACTCTCCATGAAATAATTAAATCAAATGAATTAGTTCCACCCTAAAATTCATTTTTATAAAAAAGCATGTGTTGCGGGGAAACCCTTCTAAACCCGTGCTGATCGTTTTCGAGCACCATGTTCTAGATCATCTAATGATAGTACAAGTAATTTTATACTCTAAATTTTACTCTAAATATAGTCTAAAATATATATTTGAGAGCTACAAATTATTATAGAACTATATCTTACCTGGTAATGATTCCATGGTCTGGTAAAGTTAGGTCCATGGACTGCATCACCAACATCTGCTGCAGCATTACCTATAATGGCGCTAAATTCTAACAATTTTAAATTTCGCGGAAAAGCGTTGCTTGGTAACTCCACAGAGTTGGCCGAAAACAGCCATCACGGCGTACCTGACAAAAATGCAACAATTTTGGATATATTTCCATTTTTATTTTGGTGTCCGATAACGGACACTACGGCGGTAAAGGGTTAAAGGATACTCAAGTAGTATGCTAGTCAACACCATAGACCTGTTATTTTTTCTATAACAAGAAAATGACACTCTTTTAAATAATATGCATTCAGATACACTTACGCAAAATAACTTGGCTGTGAGGCAGCAAATGAACCTCCTTGTTCAGTGGAATCAGCAGGTTGAACACCAGCAGCACCAGTTTAGACAAGAAATAAATGATGCAAATAAGCAAGTTACTTCATTGCAACAAGAAAATTCATTGCTAAAGTCTACATTGTCAAGTTTTAAGGTAAATTATTTGTATAATAGCTTATTTAGCTTCAGTATTGCTTTCACTTTGAAAGAAACTTTATTACATAACTTTTGTTTTAGTAGGGTGAATTGCTCATGTTGCATATTAAAATATGTATTAAGATTATAACAAGTAGATCATCTTTGGGGGAATAACTGTGATAATAGGCTGTAAATAAGAAGTAATCAGCTACAACATTTCACATACGAAAATATTTAAAACTCCGTTCCTAGAACCCAGATTCTTCAAGTCCAGAATTCCAAGAACTGGACAACACCATTGAGGACTTAAATCAACAGCTAGACTCAAGTGAACAAAAGCTTCAGGCAACTTTGGAAGAGAGAGAATCGCTCTCAACACAGCGTACAAAGCTGGAAGGAGAGGTCACTTTATTAAAAGTAGGTGTTGAAAGTCTTGGGGAAAGTCGTTAAGCTCTTTACTCTCTTCTTAATTAGGCTAGTTCTGTATGTGTTTAGGGAGTTTGTAGAAAAGGTTACAGTATATCAGTTTTACAGTTAGAGTTCAGTTAAATTTCTGGAAAGTTATGTCTATATATATATACAGGGTGGGCCGAAAGTCTGGATCCATAGGAAAATATTTATTTTAATACATAAATTACAACAAATGGTAAATACTTAAAATGAATATCAACTTTAACTCGTAAATGCGTATCCGTGATACTGTACAGTGGTTCGTACTCCAGTATAAACAACAAATTATAACAAATGCTCAAATTGGCGGCCTCTGACATTGAGACACTTAGGGATGGAATTTATGATTTTTAATAATTCTTCGAATTGACGTTCTCGAGATGCGTGTTTCATTTGATAATCTTCTTCTTGACTTTACTGGACTATTCGTTAAAGTTTCACATACCATTGCAGAGGTATTTTCATCAGTTGCAGTTTTTGGACGACCAGAACGCCGTCGATCATGTACACTTCCTGTTTCTTTGAAACGTTTAAACAACTTGCCAACAGTCGCATGTGTTACTGGATGCTTATCAGGATGATTTCTATTGAATTCGGTAGCAACCTCTCTGTGTGTAGCGCCCTGTCTTGCGTACATGAGCACAAGTTCTACCCGGTTTTCTGTTGTTAGATTCGAAGCCATTTCTGGGCTGAAATAAAAAGTATTTGAGTATTTATACTGGAGTACGAACTACTGTACAGTATCACGGATACGCATTTACGAGTTAAAGTTGATATTCATTTTAAGTATTTACCATTTGTTGTAATTTATGTATTAAAATAAATATTTTCCTATGGATCCAGACTTTCGGCCCACCCTGTATATACAGGGTGGCCCCCAAAAAATGGCACCAATTTTGAGAAGTGATATCTCAATAACCATTGCAGCTAGGGACTTAAAAAAACAACCAAATGAAAGATAATTCTTTTCTCTTTAAATACTTATCCTATGGCTTGATGGTTATAAGCCCATATAATGCCCAAAATTGGCTTCCAAAAAAAATATACAAAAAAAAGTTGCACATTTATATTTATTCCTTTTATTTTTTTCTAATTAATTATCTTCTAATTTACGGTCTTTAAACGAAGTTCTGTGGTTTTAAGTTAAGCCTAATTTTCAATAAATGGCTCAATCTGCCCTCCATTATGGTCAACCACAGCCTTGTAATCTCTCCCTCCATTTTGAAATTGCCTTTGAGATCGTCACTTGTGAGAGATTTTCCCATGCAGCCTGAATTCGTTCACGAAAATGGTTCACATCACGGATTTTCTGACCATGGTAGACTTCTCTCTCTAAGGCAGACCACACAAAGTAGTCAATGGGGTTTAGATCTGGGCTGCATGGTGGCCAATTATTTGGTTCGATAAAACTAGGACAATTATTATTGAGAAATGTTATTGTTTCCTTGGCTGTATGAGATGGGCTCCATCTTGCATGAACACAAAATCAGTGCTCGTCTCCTTGATCTCTGACAACATTGGAGACAAAATGTCATTACAGTAGTAAATTGACTTAATTTTAACGCCTCGCTGAATAAAAATGATGGATGTTTTGTTCTCAGATGACGCTGCAAGGGAAACCATTATCGAATCTGAAAAGTGTTTTTTTTCACGCAAAAGTCATTTTGGGTCAACATGAGTTTTTGTCGCCACTGCTGCACGAACCCGATCATTTTGGGTATTTCGTGGTGTTTCGACCGTAAATCGTTTCTCATCAGAAAACCAAATTTTTTTCACAGACTCATTTGACCGAAATCTTCGCAATAGATTTTTACATCGATGGAAACGTCTTTCTTTCACAGGCTCCGATAAAGCAGTAACCTTCACCCTCTTAAATGTTTTCAACCCAAGATCTTTTCGAATTATTCGCTGTACTGATGAACGTGAAATCCCAGTTTCTTTCGCAACTTCACGTTCACTTTTACTTGTTCCTGGTTGTTCCTCTTGACTTAAACCATTTCATTTACTTTTTCAATGTTTTCTGGCGTTCTAATACTTTTTGGTCGACCACTTCCCGGACGCCATTGACTGCTGCCGGTTTCTTTAAGTTTTTGTAAAAAATGTGCCACAGTTCTTTTTTTCCAATTTCTATTTGGAAATTCGTAAAGGATTCTGTTTAATGAATATCCCTTTTCTTCACGTAGTGCTTGTATAATGTTCTTATCAGATTCTCTCAATCCCATCTTGAGGGGTCTGGAATAGAAAAATTTCATTTAAAATTAGGATCAAGGAATAAATATAAATGCGCAACTTTTTTTTGTATATCTTTTTTGGAAGCCAATTTTGGGCATTATATGGGCTTATAACCATCAAGCCATAGAATAAGTATTTAAAGAGAAAAGAATTATCTTTCATTTGGTTGTTTTTTTAAGTCCCTAGCTGCAATGTTATTGAGATATCACTTCTCAAAATTGGTGCCATTTTTTTTGGGCCACCCTGTATATAATGATGATGATGATAATTATCATGAATTATTAAGTTCATAAAGAAAAATAGTTGAAAATGTTGGATTTCTGTAATAAAGATGGTAAAAGGTAATTGTTCATTAATTAAAGCATTGCTTACAGTGTGACCTCACAGCCATGCAAAGCGAATTTGATCGTTTGCATTTGCAAAGACAAGAGTTGCTCTCGACCGTGAAGGCACTGAGAGTGCAAGTACAAAAAGAAAGGCAAATCAGACAAGAATATCTTACCAAAGGTAATGAACACCTGCTATTTTGAAAATGTGTTCATGGTTAGTGAATCAATAGATCGAAAGCTATTTCTGGTTGATTAAGTTTTTCACAGAGCTTAGACGTCCTGGTCAATTATCACCTATAAACACACTGCATGATTGCATCCGGAAGTTTTAGGCCACCTAGTATTTCTACCATACATCTAACGACGGGCGGATCCAGTATTTGCTGGAGGGGGGTTTGGTACGAGTGCCGAAGGTTTCTAGGGGGGTCCGGGGGCATGCTTTTCCGAAAAATTTTGAAAATTAAGGCTCAGAAACGTGTTTTTAAGCAATTTGTAGGGTGTTTGTTCAAGTTTATTAGCTTGTACAACATCTAAGTTATGTACTGATTTGCAAGAAAATTATACAAGGAAAGACAAAATTCGTGATAAGTCTTAAAGAAACACAGTTTACGAAAATTTCATGATATCAAAACCTAAATTTCTTTTGAAAATCATACTTTATCATTCTAGATTTGTTCATTAATATAATTGAAGTTATTATATTTCTTGACAAAGTTTTGTGTTGACTGAAATATCAGTTAATCTCCCGATTCTCAAAGACTGGATCGACGAGCGCCATTCGTCGGGGATGCTGTTCAACGAACCATTGAACTACAGCTTCGTAATCCACGGGCTTGTCGTAATGAATGATCATCAACGCCAAGCCCGACAATCTCTCCGTGGACATAGTAGTCCAAAGGTACCCCTTCATAAGTTTGAAGGTACTGTTGGCACGTTCATTGTCAGCAGAAGTGACGGGTATGGTGCAAGCAATTCGCAACAAGCAGTTGATGTTTGGGAATATATCGGCATCGCAAGGCTGAAAAGAAAAAGTGATAAAGTTACAATTAAGCTAGAAAATTTTACACTAAATATTAAATATTAAAAGTTGGAGCATACGAAGAATTGTTACCCGAAGATGGGCATACGAAGAAATATAATCTACCTTTAATGCAGGTTGAAGCGAATCTGGTTTGGCGTTCTCCGACTGCCACTTTCTCCTCCATCGTATATATTCGATGTCAAGAGTCCCAGGGCTGGGAAGGTCTGACTCGTACATCATAGAAATCTAGTAATGTCTGTTGCTGGCTCAACGGTGACTCTGGGAACAAGACCAAGTAACTGAACAGCCATCTTCTGAGTGGGACCGAATCTATAACAAAGAGAGTTCGTTAATTAGGTGGAAAATGCAGGGGGCGGATCCAGACCGGTTGGCGTTGCCACCGTGTTACGGAAAACTCATATTTTTAGAAATTCTTGTTCTACAAACGTACCTTGTAGACATCTGCATAATATGGTCCAGAAAAGGAAGAAATAGAGTACGACGATAATATTCCTCAGGTGTGTCATGAGTAGTATTTGGTTTGTGCTGTTGTCCGGCAGTTGTCCTTGGTACACTGGGTTCAGTACCCACATCAGAACTGATCTGCGCAGCTTGCGAATACCATCCCCTGAACACATCATCAGCTTTATCTCTCGCTTCCTTCAGCTCTTTGTGTGTGTCCGAGATCATGTTGTAAGCCTTCACGATGTCGTTTGATTTCTTAAACTTGATGCTTAACGGCTTGATGATTGCCAAAATTTTCATGGCAACAGTCAAGGAAGTAAGAAATTGAAACGAACAACACGTATGATAGAAATTGTATGCTTTTTGGAGTCTCCCTCTATCCCAGTTCCAATGTGTTTCAGAACTATACTGCTGGTACTGTGGTTCATTTGTAATAACTTCTAATGTTTTAATAATTGTTGACAGCAAGAGCACAAATGTTTCGTATGTTTCATGGCGTTCTACCCAACGAGTGCGACAAAGGTCTCGGATCTTTGATTTTTGAGATTCTGGCTGATCGAAGCTTATTATTTTCTCCAGACACCTCTGTCGCTTTAGAGAATAATTGCAAAAGTTAGAAATCTCAGTTATGGTTCCTGCCATATTGCTTACAGATGGCAGGGTACTAGCTTTTACGATGATGAGATTGAGGACATGAGAATTGCAATGCACATATATTGCCTTGGGGTTTTGCTGAACTATTTTGCGTTGCACCCCTCGGGCCTGGTCGGACATGTTTGAAGCGCCATCATGCCCTTGTTCACGGCAGTTTGCTATGTCTAGACCCCACTACTCCAGTTTTCTTAGGATTAACTGAGAGATGACTTGCCCTTTGAAAAAACTATATGGGGCTATGGGTTGATTGCCTGTTACTCTCATCCGTTGGAAATTTCCAGCGGATTTCAGTGGAGAGTTAACGACAAAAACCCTATGTCTTTTCGTTAAAGAGTTGTGTATGTGTAGATCTTCAAAGGACCTCGTTAAATTTATTTGCCTTCGGTATTTTAGCGCTGCTAATGGTAAAGAAAGAAATCGCCGATATATTTCGTTGGGCCTCGCTTCTCTTTTGATGTAGGGCCGCGGTGCGATGGAGTTACACAACGAGTTTATTCGGTTTAATTAATATAGGCATTCACTACACTTAAATACCTGAAGGAATAAGCCTATCCTTTTGAGTTATTAGTTTTATATTATGAGGTATTCACTCAGAACTTATAGGAAGATTAAGTACGTCTCCTTTGCTTAACCCTTTAAGTCCTGAATTTTTTGTAGGGTTAAGTTATGAATGCGTGTATTTGAAACGTTAGCAATTTGTACCGTCAGTCCTTAAAGGGTTAAAGCATCGCTGTCACATAAGCAAACTCTCGGTGCCGCCAATATAAATCGTCGTCTTAGGAATTTGCTGATTTTGCAAAGTTCGTTGACTCTTCTCTTGAAGTAATTTTCATGAGTCAGCAATGGAGAATTTTGAATACGAAATAATAAATTTGGTTTTCTTGTCATGCAGGCCCAATGCATACATATGTATGGCAATTAATTTCATTCCCAATAGGCTATGTCGCCAATCCCGAGGCAATTTTGGTTATTTAATTCAATAAATTAATAATTTGTATTTAATTAAGAAATAAAGGTACCGTATATGATACCATATTGTAAGCATGTAGGTATAGTTTTTCCATATGCCTAGTTATGCGTTCATTGGTTTTAAAATCTAGAAATTTTTCGCGAATAATACGATTCTTGTTAACAAACCTCAAAACAAGCGATAATTGTTTAAGATTTACATTGTCACTTCATCGCAAAGAACTGAAAAAACTTTGCTTCTTTTATCTCCTTGATGATCGAATCCCTAATTTGATCCCCAATTAGACCAATAATTTGGTTTTGAATTGATTTACTGGAATATCTTGCATTGGTGCGGCATGTTGCTAAGTGGTTTTTTAAGATTTCATCACCAGCATCGACACGAAATTCCAGCAAGGCAAGAAAATTGCCCCCGTTTGCGTCTTGGGCATCTGTGCTGTCATCTCTGTGACCTCAAGGCAATGCACCGTTTGCCACAAAAATGGACAATTTTTGTCACACTTTTGATAACTTCTCTGTTTTGGTGCATTGTGTTAGGTACGTTGACTTTCAATTTGCACCTGGATACTTTTTTCAGGATTTCGACTTGTGGCGAGGAAATTGTCATAAGCGACCATAGCATCTACGTAGTAAAAGGCGTTCTCGTGTTGACCGCACACCATACTTACTTTTGTCCACCGTGTAAATGCACTGTTCACGAGAGCACCAAGGTTTTCTCGTGTAGCAAATAGAATGCATGGGAGACAGAAACCACCATCGCATTTCTCGCTGTACACCAGCCAAGGATATCGTTGCTGCCAAGAGCTTTGAAAAGACCGATTACAACCATTCATAAACACTTTGGAGAAAGAATAATCCTTTCCTGGTTGAAAATGGTTAGTTATGACATTGAACTTTTCAGCTTGTTGCAGAGATTTAACGGGAATTTTCTGACGCAACAGGGCACCAACGTCAATACCATGCACCGATGCGTGGCAAGCAGGGTTACCTGCAATAAAAACAAAATGCGGAACTATTATAATTATATTAAGAAAATTAAATAAGATTTAGCTTGCTTTAGTTTTTAGTCTTAACCGTAAAATATAACAAAACAAGAAAAATGGTTTTCTGTGAGCCAGCTTGTCGTACAACACGTGTTCCTACCGGTATCACTGGCGCTACTGCGAACCCTCTTTGCAGTCTGAGTAGATCGTCCTTCTTCATCACTGTCAAAACGAGAGAGAATGAATTTAATATGAGCAATCGATCAGTAACTCTAAGTAGTTTTTGAAGTCATTGTTTTAGTTTACAATACAGTTTAGTTTACAATACCTTGCCACTGACGTAGGATGGACCAAAAAATCAGTCAATTCTTGGTTGCTGTTTAACTCTTCTTGACATTGTAAACCGAAAATTCTATTGAATAAGTACTTTAAATGAATATTGCTTTTTAGACTTTTGAGTATTAAAGTAAGACAAAGGGTCGACTAACGATCTGAAACAAATCAAATAAAAGGGTATATTACATGCTTTTAGCGTTTGTAAAAAAACTTGTATGTTCAGTCAGCTTTGGGAGCGGGGCTTTCTGGTTTAGGGGGGTTCGATCGACCCCCCCCCCCTGGATCCGCCAAAGAACGATATTGTTTCGGCAGAGTAGTGTGTGTCGTGGTTCGATCGGTTAGATCGTCTCCCGGCAATGGGTTCGAACTTCGAACCCCAGTGCTGCCTAGAGCTAGGGGGTTGTCTTTTCCGTATCTTACCTCACGACTGGCTAAGGTAGCCCAGGCTCGGGCCCCTACCCTCCACTTCCTCGGGGAATGTGGAACATGGAGGTTACCTTTGTTTCAATAAGGTAATTTCGCTTGCTGTAAACTGTTGTTATTACTATTTGAAAAAGACCAAAATAATAGATGCCAGGACACTGCAGAAGTGAGGTTGTGCGCGCGATAATTTACAGATGTAGCGGGGTAATTTTTTTTTAGGTAACACTTTCGGTACCTAGGAACATTAAAAAATTTATATAAAAAATTCTATAGACACCTTTACTGTCGGAAAAAGATTTTAGTTCTGATTAAGTGGTTAACTAGTACTTTACTGTTCGTCCGGAATACTTATTAAGCCGCCCTCGGTTCGATGGCACTTGGGTTTAGTTAGATTCGTTTTTTAAATATAGAATTCTTTTTTTTTAAATATAGAAAATCTCGGGTTATGCGGAGGGTTGTACGTGGCGGTGGGGATTTCCTTTCTTCCCCGAAGCATTGACAATGATCTTTCTTCATACGGAATTACCTTCTGGTCTTTTTAAGTTGCTTCCCTTTAAGCCAGATTATTTTATTCCTTTAAAAAAAAATTGGATATCATTTCCATTTAGCAAAAGTTATTTTTTGTATTTCACTTGTACTGTATAATTGTTGATGATGAGTTTTTAAAAGGTCCTTCGGTTGAGCTCGCTTCAAATGACATTCAGAAACTCCGTCAAGCGCTTCAAGGAGAAAAAGAGATTAGCACAACTCTTCTTCAAGAGCTTCAAGACACTCGAAATCAGGTAGTAGTTTGTCCTTCATTAATTCGTGCAGAATACCAGACTATAGAATGCTCTTCTCATTATCAAGTTATTGTATTGAAACAAGTTTTTAAGAGTCAAAAACTCGCTTGCGTGTGACGTACGTGTATACCAATCAGTCCTTTACTCTTACAGTCCGAAGTCTATTCTACAGATTCGCACAGGCACGCACGCACTCATTCTTTATTCACTAATTCGTTCACTCATTCATTTACTCAATACACGCTCACTCGCGCATGAGGAATAAGGTGTGGCGCCATCCCATTCTCAGCGATTCAGTGTTAACCTCCAATGAAAAGTATGTAAAGTAACTCAGCGGCAACATTCACCCACCTCTTGCAAACAGTTACCATTGTTACAATATTAGCTTCTGGAAAATATTATTCGGTAATATTCTTATAATGTTTGTCTGCTCTTGGTCATCAAATGAAATCCTTTTATCATCAGGATAGAATCTAATTCATTTTGTTGCTGCTCCCAAAATGGCATTATTTCCTCTTAAGTAAATGCTGAAGGATTGAGGCCTTTGTTACAGTCTTCCAATGACTATAGCGAGTGGTCCAATAGTTATTTAAAAAATAAGTTGATTAACGTTAGAAATAGTGTTAAATAGAAATTACCAAATATTATACATAACTACAACGTACCTTTAAGCCTATTTAAGAAAAAATTAAGAAATTCTGACTGTTTTATGTTATTTATGACTGGAACTCTTTCCTTTGTTTCGAGGCTGAGTATTTGGAAGCTGAATTAAACGTTTCGAGAGAAGAAACTTCAAAATACAAATCTAAGTATCAAATGTCATCAAACGAACTTCAGTCACTGCCTCTCTCCCCTTTCACCGATAACAAGGTTTCTAGCGTGCTGTAAGGTATTTAGTTTGAGGCAAGCTAAGATGCCCACTGAAAAAATATAATGCATGTAGCTTATATGGGTGGCTCTAGATGTTATCTTAACTAAATACGTGGTTAGTGGTTAAAAAGAAAGTACTATTAATTTGATATCCATTTTAATTTTTTGATTTCATAAATCATCATATTTATGCAACATTAAATTCGGTGTTTAAAGAGTCTAATTTACGAAAATTTTCTTTGCATTTTATAGGCAGATGATCACGAAATCAGAAGGGTCAAGGATGAAGCTGCGATGCTTAGAGAAGAAGTGAGTAAGAAGGATAAGTTGTCAGTAATCCGTTTTGTATCTTCTATACCAGGGTTCTCAAGTGTCTTTATTTCTAAGAACAAATTTATTTCTTAATTTTTCAATTTCTCATTTCATTCGTCTATCAGAATAAAATGTTAACGATATATTATGGCTAGTCTTATTTTTTGGAGCGGAGGTTCTGATTTTTATTTTTTTTTAGACTTGAAAACCCTGTTCTATACCCTTTGGTTAGCTGCCACAATAACCCACCATTAATTGTCCCAAGTTCGCGAGTAATTGAAGGCGTTAAAAGGCGATGAGTAAGGTATATCTCGGAATATGTTGGGTGAAACCAGTAAAATCATTTCGCTACATATTAGTTTATCTTGCATTGACACACTGCCGGGTTACGTCGTGGCCATTGTCGTAACACCGCTTCCCGGAGATCAGCGAAGTTAAGCGGCATTGGGTCTGGGTAGTAGTTGGATAGGAGACCGTCCTCCGCGCTCAGGTTATGTAGCGACCCGTGGTTCGGATCCCACGTAAAGCTGTAGGTCCCCTCCGTCATATGACCTTCGATGTTGCGAAGGAGGTTAAACAACCCCAATAAAAAAAAAAATTGACCCACTGCCATTCTTATCTTTTAAATTACCGTTCATCTCTCCAGGATGATAGTTTCCGTTTCTTCACAAAATAGCTGTTTTCCACATACTCTATCCTACAGTACCATTACACGCACTTAGCAAATTGCACATGAAAAGGCTTCAAAGAATTCAGAACAAAGCAATGCTACTTATTGCCAACAAAAGTAGATCAGATAAAAAAAAAAATCAGATTTACATGAAATAGCAGACTTTGTTACCATTAAATATGGTCTTACACGAAAGGGCGCAATCTTTATGGGAAAAACTAGATACAGAGCTGGCACCAAAGACCATAGTCAATAAACACTGAGGAAGACGCGGCACATCGCGTCTAGAGTCTATTTATGAGTTGCCGAAAGTAGTTATGTTTGAAATAATACAGAATTATAGCTTTAAATGCAGGCTTCAATTCAGTTTTAAACTCGAAGGATTTTTAATTGATTATAGTTTTTTCTTTATTATGGGGTTATGTGCTTAAATTTCCTGTGTCTGAAGTACAATTGAATATATTTTTTAACAAATTTTCAAAATTTTAATTCAACTTTATAATAGGTTTAGTGAAAGTTGTCAATTTTCCAGAGTGGCATGGTTTCAACGCTATTTTAATTTTTAATTATCAGACAGGTATAGTTTGATTATTAGAAGGTAGTTTTTCTTTTGTTAGTTTTTTGAGGTTTAAGACTTTATTTTCTAATGGCTTTATTATTTTAATTTTTTAATATTTGAAGTGGAAGTTGACGATTCTCAAACGCTCATAACAGCTTGAATGGCTCTTTTTATAAATGTAAACAACCACTGAAGCATTCTGTGTAAGCATAACATACCAAACGGTTTCCCAGTTGACCTGGGATCTGGTTCCACTTAAATATTACTTTTCTTTCTATTCGTTTGCGTGCCATTCTTCTATCTTTTTGGACTTCGCAATCTCCACATATGCATGTTCATTTTCCTTTCAAAGTTCTTATCCACTCTGGCTGATTTTGTAATACTCTCTCCCACCCAGATACTCTTTTCTTCTGCTCATGATTCGCCAATGCAGTCTCTCTTCTCTTCACTTCATTTTTACACACACACACACACACACACACACACACTAATATACAGGGTGTTTCATAACATGTGGGACACACTTTTAGGATGGATTCAGGATCTGAAAACAATGAAAAAAGTTTATATAAACATATGCTCGAAATCGCTTTGTTTCCAAGTTACAGCCTGTTCTGTGTTCCAGCAATTCTTTCCGCAAACTGTTTACAAACACTGCTTGCCGACAATGTTTGAGAGTGTGTACAAGACTTATTTCATGTATGGCCTTGCCGATTGTAATGTTTCGTACACACTATGACATGTTTCAATATCGTTGAATGTAGAGCCATTAGTCAGTCAGAGGTGCATCGCGGTGTTTCACTGTTCATATTCTTAACTTCTTACCATGAATAAGCGCAGTCCAGTGAAAAAAAAACCTTAAAAGTTTGTGTGCTATTCACTGATAATGTGCATTTGAAGTGAGAATGGGGGCTTATTCAAACAGAGAAATGGCAGACATGCATCTCATGTATGGACTTGCCGAGTGTAATGCGGCCGCAGCAAGACGTCTGTATGCGGAAAGGTTTCCGAATCGCCGTCTGCCAGATAAGACCTTTCAGAGAAGAAACGAGCGTGTTGGTGATACAGGATCATTCACCAAGCTAGTTTCAGATGGTGGTAGACCAATCAGCGCCAGAACTGTTAAATTGGAGGAGTGGGTCCTGAATCGCGTGGAGGAACATAATGGTGTCAGCAGCAGAGGGTGTAAGATACACAACTGTGTGGAGAATTTTACGGAAACAACAGCTTTACCCATATCACATTCATAGAGTACAAGGCCTTACTGAAGCTGATTTCCCACCACGAGAGGCTTTCTGTACTTGGTTCCTTCAACAGTGTGCTCGCGATCCTCTTTTTCTATCCTCCGTGTTGTTTTCTGATGAGGCTACTTTCACAAGAAATGGCGTGATCAATTTTCACAACACTCATCACTGGGCCAAAGAGAATCCGTATGCCATCATCCAGTCAAGGCACCAACAACAATAATTAGTATCAATGTATGGGCAGGACTTATTACCAACAACTTAATCGGTCCTTTTGTTTTTTGCCAGAAAGATTAACAGGAGAATCCTATTCCAATTTTTTAAGGAATGATTTAAGTGATTTACTAGAAGTAGTTCCTCTTGGTGTCCGACGTCATGACTCCAGATTTGAAAAAATTTACTGGAGCACAGCTCTGAATTTACTTTTTTTCCCCTTACACCACTAGATAGGTTAATGATAGTAAACTCTTGAATTGACGACATACCAATTACAAATTGTTTTAGCTAAACATAATAATACAATAATGTACAGTTTATAACTCACCTTAAGTTTATTTATTCATTGCAGCAGCAACAGTGGACGATGTTAGACCTTGCATGTAGGCATTTGTTGTGAATTTACCGCCATGTATGCTTGGCCACTGATCAATGGCTTTCTGTGTGATCATTACAGCAGATCTAGTGCCTGGAGCTGGACCCTCCTTCACAATTCTGCACAGCTTAGTCAAATGAGATGGCTTAATGGATCCTTTGTGTTCAACAATGTAACCAAGAATGGAGAATGTCCCTTCAGCTGGTGCTTCACTCCAGGCAGTTGATCCATCTTTATCAAAATGCTTTAATCTCTCTGTGATTCCTTTCCACAGCTGTTCTATATATTCTGTCAGCCAATTTATCACTGAGTCTTTTGTAAAACTACTTTCAGATCTGGTTCTGGATGGTCTAGCAACTTCAGCAACCTGGTAGTAATCAGAACGTTTCTTGATGTATTTGTAAACTTCATTTAGGATGTAATCCTCAGCTGTTAGTTCCTTTTGCTGCCCTGTGGTATCGTGCTTAAATTCAGAAACTACATCATTTGCATTTCCTCCATTAGCTAATTTGGAAATTGTTTCCATCACTCTTAACATAACAGTTTTCCCTCCTTCTTTATAAAATATTTTCTACAAATTCTGCACTAACTGTGGTTTTTTGAGCTACTTGCAACATAATCTTTGTTACATAGGAAATCAATACATAGAACTTGGCACTAATTTCTTTCTCTTGTGGATGATCAAAAACACACAATTTTCCACAAATCTGTCAAATTGATCAAATTCGTAATTAACCATGCGAGTATCAGATTTGAGTTTTGGTCTCTTAAAACCAATGATATTGTCAAGAAGCATATTGGTATAGTCAAGGCCTGATCTCAGATTTGAAGAGTGATTCTGAATAAAGTCTAAAAGCTCACTTAGTTACAAATTTTCTTCAATGCATCAACGTGGGCTCTGTTCACAAGATGCATTAAGTCCCATCGAAATTGAAATTTTCTCCAAACAACTTTTTCATTTCTTTTTAAATGGCTCGTTGTCCTTACAAAAAGCCCCATCTCCAACCATTCCAGATACCTTGGATTTAATTGCTTCTTCAGATAGTTTCAAGTGATTAGGAGACTTCAACACATCAAAAATTTCATTGGCCAAATAAACTCCTGATTTGCTGCGTACTAAATTTATCCCAGCAAGTTTTACAGTCTTATCTTCTTCACTCATAACTAATACAACTAGCATGCTTAATCCCAAAATTGTTCCAATGTCAGCTGTTATTGTTACTGAAGTTTGTTCTTTAAGTTGATTATCTAATAGCTCACAAATTGTCTCGCACGCATGTGTGTTATGATTCAAATTTACAACCTCACAACCTGACCTATGTAATACAGCTAGAAGTACTGGATATAGAGCCCATGCAGTGTTTGTTTTCATTATGTAGTATAAGATGTTGCCACATAAGTCTTCTATGCGTTTAGTAGTGTTCCGAGAAGATGTTTTCATCACTTCATAAACAGCAGCTCTTTGATGATGCTGAAGTTTAATTAAATGTCTCTTCAGGTGGATTTTCAGATTTCTAAACCATCTCTCTTGATTTTCTCCTTGTTTGCATACATAGGTTAAATCTTTAACATTGAAGTAACCTTTTATGTTAGAATGTTTGTCTGAAGCACATGCTTTGGGGTCTGTGCAAGCTATGCAATATAATGTAAACATTTTATCATCAGAAGCATCATCAATATCTTCTTGATTATCATCATCTTCATCCTCAACAGCTATATCTACATCAGGCATATTAGTGTCACTATTTGCAATGTTTTCCATTATATCACTTGGTACTGAAAATGAATCATCAGCATGCCCTAGATCCTTCTTTTCCACCAATTTGAATGTAGATTTGATCAAATCATTGTTCAGGATTTCTTGTATTGATTTACAGTTGCTTAAATGGGCTATGGAAATGTCAAATTTGTTGCTTTTTTTTATTAGATTTGGATGCAACACTTGAACTTGAAGGCATATTTTGACTCTTCTCTTTATTAACCACAACAGCTTGGTGAGTTTCTTTTGTTAGGCGCAAAATTGCATTCAACGTCTTCTGGATTTGGGAATTTTCAAATTCCTCTAAAGCAGTTTTGTTAGTCTGATGCGCAGATTCCTCACTTACCTTTTGTTTCTTAGGTGGAGGAGAAGCACTTTCTTCAGTCTGTGAACATCTAGTGAAAAAGTTTCATTTTCTAGATTAGCAGTTGAAGAAGTTGGTTCATTTTTCTGAGGTCTAGCACTAGCACATTTTGTGAACAAACTAAATGACTGCTTTGCCGTATCTCTTTGCTGCACTTCATCCTGGTATTTCTTTACTGCAATATCTAAGCTGTGGGCCCAAACTCTGGGACCTCTTGTATTGTAAGAAATATTTTTTTTGGAATTAAAATGTTCCTCCCAGTTTTGCTTCTTTGAATATTTGTTCTTGCATTGACCACAAAAGTAACCCCTTTTAACACCCTCACTTTTCTCTCCAACTTCATCAATATTAGGATCCATTATTGATTATTGACTCCTGAAAAAATACAAAAAAGTAAAAGTTAGTAAATATAGTATGGTAAAAGTGAGTAAAAGTAAGTAAATATAGTACAATGAAAGTAAGTAAAAGTAAGGAAGAGTAAGTAAAAGTAGGTAAGTTAAAGTAAGTAAAAGTAAGTTTAAACTTAACTAAATTTTCAATTCTAGAGTCATGGTGGATTACTTAAAACCGCACAAGTAATTATCTGGCCAATTTATCAAACCTGGCCGAGATCAATGGAACATAGTCCAATCCTGATAATTTTATATTAAAAAAATATACGTTTTAATAAAATTTTAATTATCAAAACATTGAAGCTTAACAAAAAATAAAAATAATTGTTAAATATGGAATTACCAACTAAACTTAAAATAACTAAATTTGTAATTTAAAAAAATTGGTTTGTACAAGAACGTATACGCAAAAAAATTGCATAACGTCTAGCGGATGAACAAAACCCAAACCCAAATTTACTTTTTCTCATGGTCAAATTTACTGGAGCAATGCTCCCAAGATCCCAGGAATCTGGAGTCATGTCCGACGTCGTATGTGGTTTATGCATGACGGCGCTCCGCCTCATTTTAGTCGAGTACCAGAGACTATTTGGATGACCATTTCCCTGATAAATGGATAGACCGTGGAGGACCCATTGCGTGGCCTGCTCGCTCCCCGAACCTGAATCCACTCGATTTTTACCTGTGGGGTCATCTGAAATCCATCGTTTGCGTGACACCCATTGACAACGTTGAAATGCTTCGCCAACGTGTATAACAAGGATGCCAGAAAATCCGAGCAATACTTGGAATGTTTGAACGTGTCAGGCAGTCTACAGGCGTGTTCAGGCGTATATTCAAGCGCAAGGCGGTCATTTTGAGCAATTCCTTCAAAGGTAAGACGGATACTTGCTGGGGGACACAACGGGCTGTAACTCGGAAACAAAGCGATTTCGGGCCTATGTTTATATAAACATTTTTCACTGTTTTCAGGTCCTGAATCCATCCTGAAAGTGCTTCCCACATGAAGCTTATTTATTACCGTTTACTTTCTTACAAAATTGAAAAGCTTTAATACAAAGTTAAAATTCAGCGTAGGCTCCAGCATTGTCCACACACTTCTGTAGCCTTGCCGGTACATTTTCAACAGATTTTATCAAGGAGTCACGTGGTACATTACCAAGAACATCACGAATTTTGTTTTCAAACTCATCAATGGTCCTTGGTTTTAATTTGTACACCTCATCTTTGGCCCAGCCCCACAGAAAAGTCGCATGGCGTTAAATCTGGACTGAGCAGGCCATTCCGTTGGCCCTCGACGACCTAACCACCGTCGGAGAAGTGATTATTTAACCAGGCACGAACAGTTAATGCAAAATGTGGTGGAGCCCCATTTTGCATGAAGAGCAATTCTCCAGCATTTTCCCACTCAAGTTACAGAAGTGTGTGGTCGATGCTGGAGACTACGTTGAACTTTAACGTTGTGCTAAAGCTTTTCAATTTTGTAAGAAAGTAAATGGTAATAAATAAGCTTTTCATTTAGAAATATTTTCATCCTTTTTCGTTCAGGAGCGACTTTTTAGACACTATATATATATATATATATATATATATATATTATATATAATATATATATATATAATATATATATTCCCATTCCCCCCCCCCCCCCCCCCCCCGACTGTTTAAGGTTTACTCTGTATGCCGACAAGGAGAGTTTATTAACGTTTAGTTTAATCCGACTGCGAGGTTCCGGGACAACACTTTATACCCTTTCTTCAATGGCGTCTTCTCTCTCGGTCCGTTGAGAGACGGAAATGCTTTTCCTTGGAAGGATATAAATTACGAGTTGTTTTCCTTTATCGGTCTTTTATTTCACAAGTGGGGGGAAAATCACTTAAACTATTGGATTTCTTTTACAATGCACAGTCATTAAAAAATCAAATCCTTTACACAACACTTGTTTAGAGAGTTATTAACGAACAAATGCTTACATCAAAAAGCTAAGGGGCCCAGCCGAACCGGCTGCCCCAAGGGCGAAACACTGAATCCTGCCCGAAGGCCGAGGCGGGACTCCGTTTCCACTCTTCCCTGGAGAACTTCCCATGGTGCCACGTTTTACAAAAAAGATTATTAAACTTGCAAAATCGTACTCAGTGATATTAACAAAAGAATATATATACTGTAATCGTAGTTTTACACTTAACTACTTTGTGATTTATTTTAGCCGAAAAGAACATTTAGAATTTAGGAATCTCTAAGATTATAGACGTGACAACTCTGTTTTCGTTAGGGTTAGAGAAAAAGGATGCCAAGCTTTCCACTGGCATTGAGACACTTTATACAGTATTAAAAATTTAACGGATTCATATATTAATTTATACGAGCAGAATAATATCTTTTAAAGGATTAATACTTTAATTTATACAAACAGAATATCATCTTTAAATTTTAACATAAGTTTATTTTCTTACACACACACACACACACACACACACACACACACACACACACACACACACACACACGAGTGGGTAAAAAAAAGTGACTTCTTAGAGGTAAACTATCATATTAAAAAAAGTAAGGGGACTAGAGCTCCCAAACTTCATAGATGCTTACCTTAGCATGTTGTTCGTCTTAATTGAGAAGTTGCTCGATGTGTCCCCCTTCCTGCTCAACGCAGGCCTCCAACGTAGACGTCACTGACCAATACACCTGTTTACATATCGTTGAGACACCTCCCAGCCAAGCAGAATTCTTTCGCGTAGTTCATCTGTCTTTTATATTGGTACCATGGATGTAAACTTTGGACTTCAGGGTTTCCCAAACACCATAATCTAGTGGTGAAAGATCGAGGCTACTAGCCGGCCACATATTGGGTTTGATAAAATCCGGTGTTTCGTTCGCAAGGAATGTAACAGTTTGGCGTGCTCAGTGAGCAGGGGCTCCATCTTGTTGGAAAGTATATTCAAATGTTTTACCACGCTATCTAACTGATATTCGACGAATTAATGGTGAAAGATATACTTTCCAACAAAATGGAACCCCTGCTCACAGAGCACGCTAAACTGTCACATTCCTTGAGAACGAAACACCGGATTTTATCGAACCCAATATTTGGCCGGCTAGTAAACCCGATCTTTCACCACTAGATTATGGAGTTTGGGAAACCTTGAAGTCCAAAGTTTGCATCCCTGGTACCAATATAAGAGAGAGATGAACTACGCGGAAGAATTCTGCTTGGCTGGGAGAAGGTGTCTCAACGATATGTAAACAGGTGTATTGATCGGTGGTGTCCACGTCTGGAGGCCTGCGTTGAGCAGGAAGGGGTACACACCGAGTAACTTCTCAGTTAAGACGAACAACTTGCTAAGGCAAGCATCTATGAAGTTTGGGGAGCTCTAGTCCCCTTACTTTTTATATGATGACAGTTTACCTCTAAGAAGTAACTTTTTTTACGCACCCTGTATATATTATATATATATATATAATATATATATATATATATATATATATATATATATATATATACAGTATATATGTGTGTGTGTGTGTGTGTGTATATATATATATGTGTATGTATATATAATTTTTTGTGTGTGTATGTCTTTTGTGTTGGTAGCATGCAATAATAATTGATGATAATGATGCTTGATTTTAACGTTTTCATTGATTTAGGTTGACACTTTAGAGGCGGCACTCGTGGAAGAGCGAAAGCGGACGAACGACGAGCGAGCAACCCTTAATAGGCTGCAAGTGGAGAACCTGCGCTTGAAGAAGGATTTGTCTGAGTCGAAAGACCGGTCAGAGAAGAACGAGTACAATGACCAGTATTATCTAACGAAGGTCCGTGATGAGAACTCGCGTTGTAGGACCGACAAACTTTAATTAAGCTTTTAAAATGATGAAAGTCGGGGCTTACGTAAACCAGTGATGAAAACGAAAGGAAATCGGTTGAAGAAACCATGTTACGACTCTGATGTTATTAACTTAATTGTATTTTAATATATTAACTAATAATTTAGACACTACTTTTGTAGCCATATTATTTAAAAATTAATAAGTCATATAAACAATAGAATCTCTCTCAGATTTCGTTGTTAGAAACGATTTCTGCTGTTTTACCATGGAAGGAAATGTTTTTTGTATTTTTGTGCTCCTAATTAAATCATCTCACCCAGAATTGCGAACAGTTCAGCACATTTCACTGAATTAATAACAAACGCAGTTTCATTATGATTACTGGAGATCTTTTTTAGTAATGTTATTTTAAACCACATGAATTGGTGATGATTCCATTTTGTGTTCCCTATTAAGTCTCTTTTAGGTCATTTATAGGTTTCGATTAACAATACAGAGGGAGATTGGGTTGGAATCCCTTTCGTTCTTTAGTTTGACTTCATCGAGATTTATGAACGAACCTTGTACCTTCCCCATTTTGTAGTGGGAAGGAATTTTATTCATAATTCTAACGGTAACATTTGAAACTAGTATTTCCCCACGCGCATAAGGGTGGGTACTCCGAAAATCATTTGAGCCTGAGCATTACCAGAGCAGATGGCGGAAGTCGAGCCTGCGGTTTTTCCCGTCCCGAGTTTAATGTTTAACTTGGGAGCAACATGTGCTCTTATTCATAATTTAATTTCTAAAATTATACTCTCGTAATTTCTATTTCATTAAAATTCGTGTTTTCTTACATTAAATACAGATCAAATCTATTCAAGAGTTACATGATGAAGCCACAGCCAAAATCATCTCCTTCGAGGAGTTGTTGGGCACCAAAAATGACGCTATTGCTCGTTTTAAAAAGGAACTGGGGCAGACGAAAGCGCAGCTCACTGAACTCAAGAGCGAAGGAGAGACAATCGCTGTGTTGAGGGCGCAGGTAAAATTCCTATGGTGTAAAATGTTTCGAGTAGTTTAAAAAAAAAAATGCTCTACCCTGTACCATTTTAATCTTTTTATTTGGTTGGCCTCTAGTTTCAAATGACTGAGAAATGCGTTCTATCAAGTACTGGTTTCACATATATCAGGTGTAAGCAAGGGACAGCCAAAGTGAAATTCTGATTCAGTAGTTGAAGGTTGTACTCGAGCTGTCGAAAGGTTTTTTTTTTTTTTTACATAATGTTAACTTAGTATAAAAGTTTTTAACTGTGCTGTGCATAGAATGAAAATAGAACCTGCATATTCAATAGGTAAATTTTGGTATTAGCGTATGAGTTTTTAGGTAATAGAACTAGTAATAAAACTGTAAGACGCATTTTTACCTAAAAAAAAAAAAAAAAAGCTAAGATGAATCACTTTAAGTTTTGTAGGTTATTAAACTGAATGTAATGAGAACTTTGTTGTCGGAAATTTTTAAATTAACAACTGTTTTTCCTTTTCAATATTTTTCTGACTAAAAATTTTGCTTTGAATGGCTATCCATTAAGTTGGTGCGTTTTGAAAGTGTGTGTGTTGCAGATAATAATTAATCATTTAGGAGGCCCAGAAACTGGCACAGCGCTCAAGCCAATTAATTGCTCTAACTCCTGTACTATTACCATTATTACCAACATCATCGGGATTCGAACGCATTCCTGAGCTCTCTGATATTGCATCTACTTTTGTATATTGCCGAGAACTTTACTTTTGGATAGTTTTGAATTTTATATACTTGCGTTTAAATTCACGTTGTTATAGTTAAGTAATTGAATATTAGTGGTTTTTAGCGATTTAGAAGTTTTCATAGCGTGCCGGCTTAATTTAACTTATACCTGTGACGGTTTAAACTAATTTTTAACTGCGCGATGCCGTCGCAGAAAGCGTCGTGTGTTAGGTGTAGGGTAAACCGGTGGTATTCGGAATTTAAGGATTATAACGGCGATCCTATGGCGATTACCGATAGATCAGTTTGTTTCTTTTGCGAGTTCATGGAGGAATTAGTTGACATAAAACGCAGTGTACGTGAGGTAACCGAAAGACTTGCAACGCTTGATGAGGGCAGGGGTAGGGCTACGGTTGACGGAAGCCGAACAAATACTAACGTTGAAGACGTTAGTAATTTGAAGGGTGAGGTGCGTAACCTAGTTTCTAGTTTAGGTAGCTTGTCGGGAAGGTTGGATAGTGTTGAGGAAGGGGTTAAGGTTAGTCCGAGAGTAGTAGATAGCGAGGGATATAGAGAGGTTAAGGGTGGAGCTAGGCCGCGTACGTTAGGTGATTTGAATCCCCCCCTATCGAGGTTTCGAACCCTTTCGCCCATTTGGAAAGGGACGTGAATGAGGGGGAAACTACTTTAATTGGGGACACTTTAGTGCGCCACATGGACAAAGAGTTCGTTGAACGGCATCCAACCAAGAGGAGGAGGGTCTGTCTCCCAGGGGCCAGGGTTGACAGAGTTAGAGACGAAGTGGATAGGATTGACGTTGCCTCCCGTCACTCAATGGTGGTGACGATGGTAGGAGGCAACGACTCGTATAGGCCCGATACGAGAGTGCCTGACCTTTTGGAGAGATATAGGGGGTTAATTAGGTCCCTGAAGGCGAGGTCAGATAGGTCTTTAGTTCTAGGTATTACCCCTAGGCACGGGTTGGGTCTTAGGATTACGTCAAAAACAATATTTTTGAATAATAAATTAGAAGAGATTTGTGCTGAGGAAAATGTACCCTTCGTAAAGCTGTGGTCCGAATTCAGTGATCCTAGCCTTTTTATAAAAGATGGGGGTGCATTTTAATGAAATAGGTAATGCTAGGCTAGGTAACGCGCGTAGTATTAGAAATAAATTAAATGAATTTAAGGCGATATTTATTCCGACAACTATGATATAGTTGCTATCACTGAAACTTGGTTAAATACCGTGACTCGGGATTTGTTGGGGGAACTTGATATACCGGGTTTTAAACTCTCTACTAATGATAGGTTACATAGGTTTGGTGGAGGCGTTTTGCTGTACATTCGTAATTCCATTAGGGCTATCGAGGTTAAGTTAGATTTTCCGGCAGCAATTAATGCGATATGTGTTGAAGTTAGGGCGCGTAGTATTAGTTTTAATTTTGTTGTTGGTTTATAGACCTCCCGTTAACCCCTCGATACAGATACTAGATTTTACTCACTTGGTAATTTTATTGACAATCGGAATAGTATAATTGTCGGAGACTTTAACTGCCCTAATGTTAATTACGAGAATTTTACTGGTAATGAGGAGGGTTTGAGATTGGTTGAGTTTATGGAAGATAACTTTTTACGACAGATAGCTACCGAACCAACGCGCGGTGACAATATTTTAGATTTGGTGATGACGAACGGCGAGAATATAGTCGAAGGTTTAGAAGTAGGCGAGAGTTTAGGATGTAGTGATCATCAAATTCTTAGGTTTAAGTTAGCGATAAAAAACACAGGATAGTAACGTAATAAAGTCCCTGATTTTCGTAGGGCTAATTTTGATAGTTTTGCGGATAGGATGAGAGTAGTGGACTGGGATAACTTATTTATGGGTAATGACACAAATTTGCGTTGGGTGGCGTTTAAAGAAAGTTTTAGGAATATTGAAAGGGAGTTTATTCCTCGTAGGCCCAAGCGCGCTAGAAATCATGGTAGGCCGAAGTGGTGGACTAGGGAAATAGGCGAGTCCATAAACGAGCGTAATAGAGCGTATAGACTTAATAAGCGCAATGGCACAGCAGCTAACTTTAATAGATATATCGAGCTTAGACGTCAGGTTAAAAGATCAGTTAGGAATGCTAAGCGTAATTTAGAGATACTTATAGCTGAGGATAGTAAACATAATCCAAAAAAGTTTTTTGAATACGTTAATAATCGTAAGCCGATAAAAGATAACATAGGCCCTCTAGTGGATGTTAATGGCGCTTTGGCTTCTGACGCTCAGGCGATGGCGGGTATTTTCAATAACTTTTTTGCGACAGTTTTTACTGTAGAAAACGTAAATAATGTCCCCGACGTGGACGATATCGTTCCATTTAGTAGCGAGACTATTTTGGATGAAATAACTGTTTACGAGGCTGAGATTGCGCATTATATCGATAGGCTAAAAGTTAGCAAGGCTCCAGGCCCTGACGCTTTTTATCCCAGACATTTGAAAGAAGTTATCGTAGGCCCCTTAACGAAGATTTTTAATCAGTCACTCGAAACGGGGATTATTCCTGAAGACTTCAAATTAGCTAACGTCACGCTTATTTTTAAAAAAGGCGATCGCGCAGTAGCTAGCAATTATAGGCCCATTAGCTTAACGTCAATTGTCGGTAAACTTTTGGAATCCGTAGTTAGGGATCGTATCATCGATCACTTAGAAAGTAGAGATTTGATTAATAGTAGTCAGCATGGGTTTCGACGCCATAGGTCTTGTTTAACTAATTTGTTAGAATTTTATAACGAAATAGTGCGCGAATACGATAGGCATAGAGCAGCTGACGTTATTTATTTAGATTTTAAAAAGGCGTTCGATACAGTTCCGCATAGGAGACTAATTGCGAAGGTCAAAGCGCACGGTATACGCGGTCAGGTAGCTAACTGGTTAGAAGAATGGCTTCGTGCTAGGAGACAGAGGGTCGTAGTTAATGGTAGTGAATCGAGGTGGTTGGATGTAGGTAGCGGTGTCCCACAGGGTTCAGTATTACGCCCATTGCTATTCGTAATTTACATTAACGACATAGATGTAGGATTGACTAGTAACGTGTCAAAATTCGCGGATGATACTGAAATAGGCGGTAAGGTTGTTAACGAGGACGATAGTAATAGGCCCCAAGACGATGTAAATAGGATTATGGAGTGGACAGATAAGTGGCAGATGCAATTTAACGTAGACAAATGTAAAGTTTTGCATATAGGTTCTCGCAACAATAATTACACGTACACGATGGATGATAGGGAGTTAGCGAGGGTTGACGAGGAAGTAGATTTAGGCGTACGCGTATCTAAGGATTTAAAGGTTAGGAACCAGTGCCTGGAGTCTTGCGCAAAAGCTAATAGGATGTTAGGCTTCATAGCGCGTAATTTCGAATTTAAATTGAAGGATATTATATTGCCCCTTTACAAGTCCCTAGTCAAGCTTCATTTAGAATATGCCGTTCAGTTTTGGTGCCCGTACTTGCGTGAGGATATTGATAGGTTAGAAAGGGTTCAACGTCGTGCCACGAAACTTATTCCGTCATTGCGCAACAAGCCTTATGAAGATAGGATTAAAGAGCTAGACCTGTATTCACTCGAAACTAGGAGATTAAGGGGGAGCTTATTGAATTTTTCAAGATCGTTAATAACCGATAACGTAAATTTTGACAAATTGTTCACTTTCGATAATAGTAATACTCGCAATAACGGATTTAAGTTGCGTGGCAGACGTTTCATTACTAATATCGCTAAAAACTTCTTTACGTTTAAAGTAATTGATAAATGGAATAATCTTCCCGCGTCAGTCGTTCATTCTACCAGCGTTAATGTGTTTAAGAACCGTCTTGACAGACATTTTAAAAATATTAACGTTGTTTAAAATAAAAAAACAAAGTTAGCAACAGGAGCTCTGGAGGTGGTGCTCGAGGATGAGTCTGTTGACGATAAATGCCAGCGTGTGATGCCAGCAATAAATAAAATTAAAAAAAAATTAGACTAATACGAACGTAGATGTAGCTCGTAGAGTAAACTAACCCACTTTTTGTTTAACCTTACCTACTTTCCCCCCCCCCCCTCTCACTTTGCATGTCTGTAACTCTTTTCTTACATGTTTGTAGTTTGTATGGTATGACTGAGTTAAGACTGTGTTTGCATGGTTTGTAAGCGTTCTTATTTTACTTCTTTCCATCTTTCACCCCTCTCCTATTTTCTCCGACTATTTTTCTGACTTGTCGGCAGTGGCCGGCGGATGATGATGGTGAGTTTTTTTTCTCTTTTTCTGAATGAATGTTAACCCACGAGTGATAGGTGTTCCTCCTTACTTAACCACTTATTCTCTTCTTTCTCACCCCCTACTCTTTCCTTTCTCTCGGGCTAACCTTAGAGTGGATCTTAGGGTCTTTGTTAGCCTTAGCTTCTGTAGATCAGTCTCCACTTCGGTTATAGGAAAACGGTATTACCCACTGAGCTACGGACGCTGGCTGTTGCGAGTAACTGAAGACTTAAAACAACAAAGACTAAAGCCCCATCAAGGCCGTGTCAGAAATCTGAAATGATGATGGGGTTCGAATCCCGATGATGTTGGTAATAATAATACAGGAGTTACAGCAATTAGTTGGCTTGAGCGCCGTACCAGTTTCTGGGCCTCCTAAAAAATATTAATTTCTTATGGAAAATACAAATGTTGGGCTATTGATATTTATTTTACTTAATTTGGCCCCCTGGTATTAACATATTAATTTGATATGTGCAGCTAGCAAATCGTAAGTAATTTTCAGGGCAAATAACCTTTAAAGACCTTGTCAACCTTGTTTCCGAAGGTGGAGGTGTACCAGAGTGACTTCAGAGCCGAGAGAGAAGCGCGAGAAGTGATGGCAGCTGACAGAGAAAAACTCAGAGAGGAAGTGAGACATTTGCAGACGAGGAACGCGCAGTTGATGGATGAATTGGAGTCTTATCAAAGGAGGCATTTCGCCCAAGGGTAAAATACTCTCTTCATTCCTTGATCAAGGTCAACGAAATTTTTAATAAAAGGTCAAATTAATTAGTCTGTTGTGTTTCAGAGGAATTAGTCATTCTGGCTTAGAATCAAGTTTGAACCACCGGGAAAATGGCAACTTCAGTTAATTCATTTTCCAATTGGTATTTTATACGATTACAAGAATTATTTCTATTTCATAAATATACCCTATAAGAAAAAGAGTCAGCTCGCAGCGCAGCCATAACGATGAGTTACATTTTGCCTCTTGAAAACTCTTATCCTTCTGAGCACACTTCATCCTATACAACATAAATACAAATTCTTGCTAATTCTTTTCATTGGTTAAGATATTTAGCTGCACGTGATATTTCGTAATAAAATGTAAAAGGGTTGAACTGAAATCTCGTACCATACTCATTCATCGGTACTGTACGTACGGTGTCGCGCAAATGAAACGTTTATTCTATGAAGCCTTAAAAAGAATTTTGCTATTCATACTGTTTGCACAATGTCCCAAACCTCCCCAAGGTGACAAGACGTGCTCAGCATATTGTAATGCAAAGAATTAAAAACTTTGCCAACCCAGTTATCCAAGATATTCATCAGTCCTGCCTATATGCCATCTAAGATTTGGGCTTCATGGCATGAAAACGTATCTGTAGCTCTATTTGACATCGATATTGTTATTACTTAATATTAGACTGTTTTTGTCTTTAGTTTTTACTGTATGTAGTATGGAAGTTCTTTCTCCGTCAATAAAATTTTCATTTTCAGTGCACGACTTGAAAATTTGCCCCTCGTCTTAATTTTACCTTTGCCATCAGCGTTGTATTATCTGATTGTTACCTTCTTTTCCCCCCTTCTTTTCCCCCACGTTCAGGCATGGACGGTCTTCAAGGTCTGGTTCTGAGGAACCGAATGGCAGCGCCCTAAAAGAATCAAAAGAACTCTTCTCTCTCAACCCAGAGTACATTTGGGAGAAATTGTCGAGTGGCTCCGATAAAAAGGTATGAATTTAACCATTTCTTTCCAGTCGTTTGTTTATAATAAAATAGCTCTTTATCAGAAGCCCTGTAAGTTTGTTTGCCGAATTTATATTGTTATTGGATGACACTGCCAGCGCTCGTAGTTCATTGGGTAACACCGTTTCCCTGTACGCGAAGTAAAGATATTCGAGACGATGGTTCAATCCTGATGGTGCTAGGAACAATAATCCGTAATGGGTTGCATTAATCTGGTCTAAACCGTATCTTAGTTTCTGGCCCTCTTGGTCCATTATTATTATTATTGGATGATGTACTGTATTTAATAAGCAGCATCGTAAATGGTCGCTTTTACGTTTGCCATCCGTTAACAATACCACAATCTTTTCTTGTGTATGCTTATTCATTTAATAATAATAATTGGTACGAGCATTGACTTCAGTTACTTTTCATATCCTTGTAAATTGTTACATCTTATTTCTATAAACCAATGTTTGAAAGCAGCAGGAAATTATATTTCGCCGTTGTGGATAATACTGTAATTTTGGCTGATTTTTAAGAAATATTTTAAATTAATAGCTTTATTCTTTTTGTATGAAAGTTTATCTACAATTACATTTTTATTTCTATATCATTTAATAATAATTACTTCATAGAAAGAAGTTTAATGCTGTAATTATACACATTTCACTATTCAGGAGTAATTTTTTTGCACTTTATATACCGCATAATGCTACCAAAAAGGTGATTAAACTAAAAACTCGTTGGAACAAATAATACCCACATAATTTTAGACATCTAGTCATTGCAAATAATTAGGTAGCCAAACTTGAACTTGGGACAACTTTCTCGGAATGATTTATGTTTCCAAAATCATTATGAACTTGGGTTGTCAGTTTGAGTCTTGAGTACATCTTGTTTCTCTTCAGGGAGAAGAAATTAAAAAAGAGGAAGTGGCTGAAGTGGATGAGAACCTTCTCTATTGCCCCAAATGTAACAAGTCCTTCACGGAACTTCGACCTTTGGAAGAACATGTCAACAGATGTCTCGACGAGGATTAGGGCTCTAGAAAACTGTAATCTGGTAACCGTTTCATGAAACGGGAATACGCTTAATTTTAAAATTATTAATTACAGTGTCACAGAGCATTGAATTACAACAGTTAGTCCACTCCTGGCAACCATCTTTTAAGAAAGCCACTTACTGTAAGCATATCGAATTAAGTTGAGCAAAATTAACCCATCTGCATGAAATTATAAAGCCGAATTTCAAATTGCATTGTTGTGGCAGTTAAGTGTTCGTTCTCCAGTAGCTAAGGAAGGCAGCAATTAGTAAAAAATAAGCTATGGTAGTGGAGTATAACTGTAATTCCCTACTTTCTGATAGTTTCGTTTCTCAAGACTGGTTTGAAGTTTTGCACATTAACTTTTACACAAAATTATAACTTGGGCCTCAGCTGTTTTCGTATATTGTATGAAAAAGGACTTAAATTTTTTTGTAGAAATGTTCCTTCAATTAAAATATGACTGAATCGAGGTTCATAATTATTACTTATTTTTAAAATATCGGGTTCATTTTCAAACTGTTTGAATAGTTTTTTTTTGTATTTGGCTTGTAAATGTTGTCATCATTATTGGTATTACTAACTTATAAGTGTTGATGCGACTTGCTTTCTCGAAGCAACTTCTTAATAGTTTGTTTATAATCGTTAATATTTCATATTTGAGAAGTTTTCTAGTCACTTAACCAAAATGTTTTAAATGAAATTGAATTTTTACCATACGTACAGGTCATCAATCTGCTCCCTAACTCACCACGGGATAGAGGAAGGGTGGGAGAACATAGTGGTATAAATAGCTCAATTCTAGCGTTTGGCAAGTTGTGGTCTGTAGCGCTTCATATAACCTTGTGAATAAACACTTCCCCTGCACGAACGCAAGGTAAGTTTTCCGGAGTACTAAGTGCCTGGGCATCTCCCAACAGCACAACCACTGAATTTGAGAGAATTGCACGAATTCGGGATTGAACGCATATACGCTGGTTCTTCATACACAGATTTGTCGTCCTGAAGCAAACTGCCTTCCATAAAGCTGGGTATAGAAAATGTTTAGCTAGAAAGAAGCCATTGCTCTGAGATTAATAAGATTAATCTATGAGTAGTCCATTTTGATGAAGAAAAACTCTTAAGTTTTGGTACTGTCGTTTTCTTGGCTAAATGAAGACACCAGCAGTTTGCTTCAAGAGCATGGATCTGGGTATGGAGATGTATTCAATTAATCCCAAATTGATGCAGCTCATTGTGAAAGTAGGTGGTTATAGTGTGGGCAGGCATTTGGTATGCTGGAGCAACTGACTTTGTGGGCGTATAGGGGACGTTAAAATTCACTAAGATTACATATTCATATTTAAGAACCTTCTGCCATTGTTTTGGAATGGTATGCTTCACCCAGAGAACAACATATTTTGAAAGGAATATACCATATGTTATTTCCAGGGTGGTCTTTTGACATATGCTAGTAAGCCCTCCGTAAGGTACTTAATAAACTATAAATTAAAGTCTATTTTATTTGTACAATAATCTGAGAATACATTGTTCCTTTATAATAAATTTTTCCCTTATACTGTAGGTTTAATTCCAATTTCTCTCCCTAATTGGTCCAATTCCGCTGCGAAGAAAAGAGAATTACTTATTTACATCAAGAATTAGCCACGTAAAACTAACTGTCTAGGTCAGAGCTTTCCAAACTGTGTCGCGACACAGTTTTTTGAAAAATTTTATTTTTCTATCAACAAAATCGGCTACAACATAAACCACCTACTGAACAATTATCTGATATTTGATAACAAAAATTAATTAATGTGTCGTGAAAAGTTTGGAAAGCTCTGGACTAGGTAGAAAGGGACAAAGTGAAAAACTTGGGAGTAGCGTGGTTGAAGAGTCGTTCGTTCAAGCGATACCAATAGCTAAGCTGTTTGACTATATACTCCACTGCACTCCCTCGCCTTGGATAACGGAATATGGTTTAGCAGCGAAAACATTAGTCTCGCTTGAACGAACCTTCTCTGGGATTGATGGCGTGATCGGTATCACGTTCATTTCACAACCACGCGACGTGGTTTAATCACACTGGCTCCAAGGTTTTTTACTTTCTGCCTCTTCTCTTTCAATATGGTTATTGCATTTAAAATGCGTTCTTACGATTGTCTACATTGAAAATTTTATCTAGTAATGAAGTTTTTTTTTTTTTTTTTTTTTTTTTATAATCAATAGGGGTGCACCGGATATGAATTTCTCATATCTGACTGGATATGCCGGATATATATTATTAGGTACCGTATTATTTTTAAACTCATATTGCTATGTTTTGTTTTGCATTGGGGGCAAGCACCCCGACAAATATAAATAATAATTTAAGTATATTCAGATGTTTAATTGTTTTATCCTCTTTCAGGTTCTTGTGTTGTATTAAACTATTAATCATGACAAGTTGTGTGGTCACTGTATACAATAAATGATCCTAGCGATATCACTGCAAAGTGTAATATTTGCCAAAAGTCTTTCAGCACAACACCTCTTCATAATCATTTGAAGATTAATAAATGAAAATGACAAAAAAATAATAGCTGCGACTGAATCAAAGGAAATAGGCATAGATAGAATACGGGCTAGACCATCAACTTCTACTGGTAGTACTCAAAGAAAATGGACCAAATGAGTAAGCAGATCTCAATAGAGAAAAGCTTTTCATCTAAAAAAAAAAAAAAAAATTATGGGACATCAATGACTCCAGGTCTGTGATGATTCACTGTAAAATTGGCATGATGATGACTGGACAACCAGCCATTTACTTTAGTTGAAAATGATGGTTTTATTGATCTAATGGACTACCTCCAACCCAGATATCTTTTACCGAGCAGAAGGTACTTCTCTGATACTATATAATTGCTCGTCTTTATAACGAGTTGAAGTCTAAAATTGCTCAGAAGCTGGTAGTAGTAAAGCATGTCAGCTTTTCTTCAGATATATGGACATGCACAACCTCTCAAGAAAGTTTTATATATCATTATTGGGTCACTGGATAGGTAAAGATTTTGAAAGATACAATGCTGTGCTACATGCCTCATTTCTCAGGGTCGCTATACTGGCAAGAATATCTGAAAAGTTCTGCTCTGTGGGATAATTGGGATCTTGATGCAAATAAGAGGAATTTATTGGTGAGGGATGGAGCTAGTAATATGGCTCTTAGTAGTGACCTGGCTGAAATACCTTCAATACACTACAGCATTCATTTACTCCAACTGGTTATTAGTGACTCAATTATGGTTCAGAGAAGTGTAATTGATATCCTTGCAATTCACTTTAATCATTCTCCTTTGGCCTGTAACAACTTCACACACATTCAAGTGCAGCAAAACCTTGAGCCTCTCCTATTGGTTCAAGATGTCCCAACACATTGGAACAGTGCATATTTGATGCTAGAAAGATTATATAAATTAAAAATTCCAGTGCAACTGTATTTGGTTGATCGTAGTGAATTACCTACTATCACATCCTTCGAGTGGACACTCATACGAAATCTTAAAACCATTCTTCCAACTAACTCAGGAAATGAGTTCGGAAAGATCAACTTTGTAGAATACAAATGTTTGGGATTACGGAAGACAAAGATTTCTTTCAAAGATTGGCCATGATGACCAAGGTGTTCAAACGAGAGAGAGAGAACTCCTGACTTCTCTTCGAGCGTGTTTCTTGTCGGAGAGTAATGATGGGAAGTCTTTGAACATAATGAAAAACAGGACTTATGTGACTGCAACTGCAATAGATCTGCAGTATAAGTTATCTTTCTTTCAACAATATCAAAAAGAGCAGGCTAAATCCTGGCTGATTGAAGTAGTCATAGGTATTGAAAATGATGAAGGTGGTAATGATTCAAATGAAAGTGAAGGTAATGAAAGTGGAAGCGAAAGAAGCTCAAATTCCAGTTCTATGTGAAAGAGGAGAGACGAAGAAGACAATTCTTGAAGCGTGTTTTATGGAGATCACAAAAGGAGAGCAATCTGGGGAAGTTAGTTACAAGAGAAGAAATGTTAAAAAAAAAGACTGCTCCTGTTCTACTGATTGCAGGGGTGTTAGACCGATATGCATCTGAGCCTTTTGTAGATAGGAAACGCTGTCCAGTTCAAATTTGGAAGCAGGAGGACCAATTTTCTCCTTGAAACTATTGTTTCAAAGCTTCTCTGCACACCCGCATCCTCTGTATTTTCAGAGAATGTTTTCCGAATATGGAAACATCTATGAAGCAAGGCGATCCCGAATGTTGCCTAAAAGAGGAGAAATGCTCTTGTTTCTGCACTACAACGGAAAAAAGTTCTAAATCACTTTTTTTTTTTTTTTTTTTAAATTCTGAAAACCTCCAGGCTGAATGGCAGCATCTGACCTACACAATACTGTCCTCCATTCATTGATTTCATTCCAGGCATTTTATATTGTATTCAACGTACTGTTTTACATTTGTCAAGCTTGTAATGTTTTGAAAATAAAGGGAGAGGGGGGGGGATGGAAAGCAAGTGCAGGGGTCTAACAATTTTACTCTCTTTAAAAAATTTAACACCTAGACGTTTTTATAAAAAGCTCTGATTATATTAATAGAACTGTAATTGTTAAGGATGGACAGATGTTTTATTTATTTGTGTCATCAGTATTGTGTTGATTTAATATAAAAAGTGTCGCTAGACTGGTTTAGGGGTAGGCCCTGGAGGGATTTCCATTTTTTTTGTATATAAAATATTATTTGTAATGCGTTATCATCATCATATGGCAGATTTTCATACAGGTGTTAATTTTCTAATGTCTTGGCATATATCCGGCCAGATATGACCCATATCCTGCTGGATACCGGATATTTCGCATTATCCGGCTGAATATCATATCCAGTGCACCCCTAATAATCAATCTACACTGAATATGTATATGGAATTGAGCTTCACTACAAGAGTAATAGCAGATGCTTAACAAACCTTTGTTAGCCTTTTCTTTCTCTGCTGCCAATTGCGCCTCTCTGATTGGTGCCAACTTCGCTTCTTCTTCTCTGAGAATAGTTCTTTTCTTGATAAACTTCTATAGTGGACTGACCCATAAAAAATACCAGTAAGGAGTCCTCCCCATCTAACTGTCTATGAGGTAAAAAGAACACACATTAATATGGAAGAACAAGAGTAGAAATATATACAAACACCTAAACCTTTGAGTCCAACTGTATTTTACATAGACCTTGGGCTCATATGTCTGAAATCCTCATCTCATTGACCTACTTTGTTTGAAATTTATCAATCCAGGTTGTCTTTTTTAACTAAAATCATCAACAACCAAGATTTTGTTTATGGTTGCTACAATTTCCAAGAGAATACAAGATACAGTGCAGCTAATTTGAAAATAGAGTTGAACAAATTGAACGCTGATCAAGTGATCCCAGACACACCAGTTATTTTGGCACAAATGTTCACTTGAATAGAACCTAAACTGACCTGAAGCAGAATTATCATATAGGCCTAACTATGAACCCCAATAGCTTAGAAAAGCCATACAAGGTCATTTACCTCAATGCCATCTAAATTATTTAACAAAGGTTTTGTCAAAATGGTCATATTTGCAGCAAACTCAAAGACTAACCATTATATTTACCCAATATTTCTACCTTATTTTGTTTCAGGATTCTACTTTATGTCAAATGAAGTACTTAAGATATACCAAGGCTACTTGAAATTTCCGAGAGAAGAAACTAATATCACATTAATTATCCTAATGCAGAAAAAAAATTCACCAAAAAACTCTAAAAGATCAAAATATTCAGCAAACCTTTGGTGACAACTGTACTTAACCCAAGGAAAAACAAAGTCATCTTTCCTGTATTCCTAAAATTCTAGCCAAGTTCAGAGAAATAAAAAGTCTCCCTCTCTCCCCTCTCTTTTCCTATAAAATAGTTAATATCTGGAACCAACTTCCCTCAGAGGTTGTTTCCAGTCAAAGTGTAAATCTGTTTAAAAATAGGCTAGACAAAGTACTGAACACACTCATAGTTTAAGATTAAAACTTCAGGAAACTCTGCAGGAGTTCGCTTGCTCGGTGTCTCTGTGAGCAAGGTAAATATAGAGCTATTTATATATTCTCCACTTTCCTGTAAAATTTCCTTGGCTACTTTTCCAGGGTCAAGGTATTTTCTTCAACCTTTTTCCGTACCTGCCTCTGGCAGGGAGGGAGCGGAGGGTGGGGAGAGAGCCTTCTACTTTTCTACTACTGCTAGGATAGTTGAAAGAAAAATAAACTTTTAATAACAGGAACAGTTCCTCGGTGGATCAGTTCAAGAAAAGGTTAGACCAAATCTTGCACACTATTTGAGTGTGTAGAAAATTTTCCCTGGCACCCATTGCCATTGGTACCTCCTCGGTATGGGCCGCAAGGCATTTTGAGGTCTCGGTCTCGGTCTCTCTCTCTCTCTATATATATATATATATATATATATACACAAACTTTGGGTGTGAAAGCAAAGAGGGGCCAATCACGGGAGGGAGGGAGGGATCTCCAGCCCAATTCCTCCCCTCCCATGACGCAGATGTGAAGCTAGCTGTGCTTGGTGGTGGGCAGTGGAGTCACCATATCCCTATGCCAACAGGGTCTTATTTAAATTGTGCATAAAGTATAATGGAAGAAATTTAGAAGAAAGGTTTATATGAAAATAAGAAAATGTATAAATGAGAATGATGTAAGCAAAACTTTAATGAAGAAAATTTTAATATTCAGTCTGCCACCCCTAAAATATTCTATAACTTTCAAAATTCAATTTCAAAAGAAAAAACACCCTAAAGAGTGCTTAAATATGCGCTTGTATCTTATTTCCATGGAAATCACGCATAAAGCAACATGAAGGAAATTTCAAGACACAGTATGAGTAGAGGAATAGTAGTATTGATGAGGTTTAAAGGAAAATGATGCAGTATAATTTTAGATATACTCTAGTGTGAAAACATTGAAAATATTAAAATTACACAAAATTTGTATACAGGTTAAAGGACTTGGCCCTATACATTAAAAGTAAGGATTTGATTGCATAAAGAAGAGCACTACAAAGTACTGTTCAGTAATAAGCTTTAAAGTTGTGTTAAGTAGATAGTTTTAACCAGGGTTGTGGAGTCAGTAAAAAAGTTTCCGACTGTAGTATATACTAACCATATGGCATATATACTTATACAGTATAGGTATGGTGTATTGGTGTAGGTAAATGAATAGTCTGTGAATTTCGATAGTTTTAATTTTTAAATCTCTATTTTAATTATTCTTTCCTCATACAATAATAAAAACTAAAAAGTTATTTAATAATTATAAAATAATAAAAATATAAGACATGAAATGCCATAAAAATTAGGAGTCGGAGTTGGGGGATTTATACCAACTCTGACTCCACCCAAAAATAACCAACTCCACAACTCTGGTTTTAACAGTTACAAAGGAATATACAGTACAGTCACAGATATACGAAACAAACTCCTAACTTGTGTTTCCAGTGATACAATAGAATAAGGTAACCAATTTTATGAGACCAGGTGAACAATGCAGTTCAGTATACTGTAGTTAATTCTAAAACATAATTAATACACATAGCCTATACAGGTAAATACATTAATAGAAAATAAATTTAATAGTGAAATAAAAATAAAAAAAAACAAGGTTTAAGACAGCAGACATCAGTAAATAACGTCTACTCAATTAAATGCTTGTCAAACATGATGTATCACAGGGATCAGAGTAAAAATTCTGCAAACACCACCTGAAAGTATTACATACAATACAACATCAGAAAATTATTATCTGGTGATGTGTTTTAAGAGAATCTGCTATCCATTTTTTGTGCAATTGAGCAAATTTTGAGATAAATAATTTTTTTTTAAGAAATATATATCTTGAAAGCAGCTCAATTTCACCACACACACAAAAAAAAAGATAGTCTATTAAAACACCACAAACTACATCAAATAAATATTTTCTGGTATGTAATTTCATTTTCTTTATTCTAACCTAACCCAACCCCATAAACACTAAATCTGACCAGCACAGTTCAGACAAACAAGTTTTTAATAATATTACACTGTGATTTGCAAAAAAATCCAAAGCTTTATCTTTGTCTAAGGCAACAAGATGAATTAAGTCCAAGTCTACTTCACAACCACCATAGTTCATAGCCACAGAAACACAAACAATTGTTGCAATGTCTTTTGACACAATTTCAATCAGGAGCCTGCAAGTTACTTGAGGAAAAGCTTCGGTGAAAATTGTTACACATGGCATGTCACCACCACATCATAGAGATTGTCTGCAGTCATGTCTTCAAAACATTTAGGAAGTTCAGGTGCCTGGGCCATCTTCTGGATGAAACATCTAAATATTCTTCAAGAACACTGGCCATTGATGGATGTAACAGAGTTTGAGCCCTGCCATGATAAAAAGATTACCATTTCAAAGAAATCCAGGAAAATCAGAGAATCAACAGTCATTCATCCTGGGTATCCTTCAGAGCAACAAAAATAAGACATCAATGCCAAGGGACAACTACCATGAAATGCTGGATTTGACACTGATTTTTCTAGGTGAAACAACACCTAAAGAAATCAAATTCTGAAAGCCAGGCATGTTCCATCATGCCAGATGAATGACTACTTAAGGCTATTTATGCTTTGAAAATCTACCATACTAAGGGGCAGTTGTGCCAAGTGTCAGGTATTTACACCACCTACCTAAAAGTTCTCATTATTTGATTATTTGTCAACATATATATTATTTATAATACAACATATGCATTTTATTTATTGATAAAAAATCTTTATTTTGCCTTAATTGCAACATTTTTAATGCTTATTATATACTGGTACCCTTTTCATAATAATGTATACCATACAATTTTTCAAGAATATTCTTTAGGAAACACTAAGGTTTGGTGCTACATGAATAAAGCTGCCTTCCTTCATCATAATGATGTCACTGATAGTGGACAATATAAGGTATGTTATGGCAGACATGTGAATTAATAGCTGTAAGCATTGGCCAATGGAACACAAATGCCTCATGCCAAAAGAGGCCTGACTCCTCTGACAGTGAAAGTGAACTGGATGATCCTTCAGAATTGGAAGATATGTCAGACAGCTTTGACAATACTGGTACTATTGATATATACCCAGAAGAGAAATTGGAGTGAACTATTGGAAAAGGGTGAACATTCTACTGCACTATACTGGTAAATGTCAAGACAAAGAATAATCATTATGTTGGTGTATTGTTAAACTTGAGTGAGCCAGAAAACATTGAATAGGACATTCAATTTTTCCATAAGTTCGACATTTCATTTGCTTTATTTCTAGCCTCAAAGCACTGCTTAGAAAATTTTAAATTACTACAAACTGTAATGCCAATATCCCTTTCCTTTCTAACATCCTCCAACCAGTTCCCTTGTATCTCATAACTAAAGTTTTCATTACTTCTACCAAAATGCATGACAATGCATTTTTGAACATTGAATTCCAGATGCCATTTGCCAGCCCAAGCAATTAATCTATCAAGATCCTTTTGCAATTTATAAGAATTTTCTATATTTGTAACTAGAACTACTTTCATATCATCTGCAAATTTAGAAATTTTACAACCTACTCCTTTCTCTAAATCACTTAGAGATAAAGAGTAATGGACCCAAAACTGATCCCTGTGGTACCCCACTTTTCACTTTCTGCCACCCAGTTCATGACCATTTAGAATTACCCTATGTTTTCTGTCTTCTAACCAATTTAGGATGGAGTAAAAAAATCAAAAGTGCCAGTATCAAAATTGATGGGGTTCTAGATAGTTGTCTTTTGTCCAGGATTAAACTTTAAAAACAATTTTGGGTGGTTGCATACAAAACTGACTGCTACCGGCCAATTTATACAAATCATATATGCGCACAACCAAAATTTGAACCCAGTGACCTATCTTGGGTTCTAGACATGATAGAAAGACAATTTAAAAACTGTTTATGATGTATTTTTTACCTCTGAAGCAGATTAAAACATTAGCAGAGGGCTACAAGGCTCAATAATGCATCAAAAAATCCATATTTATATTATTTTTGGCCAAAAATGGCAATTTTCAGCCCTTTTTTTTTTGCAATTTTTTTAGACAATTTGTGGTAAATATGTACAATTTTCTACTGAAAATATTACAAATCTTACAAATCAAGTTAAGATTAATCTAAAGTATCACTCATTAAACACACTAAAAAAAAAATAATCTAAACAGCTTCAGAATATTGTATTTTTGTATTGAACACTTTCATCAGTTTTCTTGATTTCATTGAATAATGCCATTACAATGTTCAAATCCTACCAAAGTTGAGGAAGCCCCTGTTACAAGTTTAATGTGCCTCTCTACAGCCTGATTATGACAAGGCTGGTTGAGTTTCAGTGCTTCCTTTCTTATGTTTATGAGTTCTTCATTGGTTAGAGATGCTATGATAAGGGGCTCATGAATATCAGGTGAATTTAAGTTTATCATTTTGAGATACCCTCGAGCTTCATTATCGATTTTAGGCACCATGAATCTCCTGACCACTCTCTCTCACAACACTCAAGTCAGGCTGTAACTCTGGGACTTCAATATCCTCATCTGAATCAATTATCAGGTCACCACCTTTGAAGTCATTGTCTATCACTGTTTCAAATGATTCATTCCCTCTGACCAAAAGTACCTTGTTAACTGCAATGTTGTGGATTTGTGGGTCTGAATCAGTAAGCATGGCAATTAATACATTCTCAGGATGAGCATAGTATGCATTTCAGTAGGGTCATTCCATGTCAGTTCAACGGAATTTTGGGTCAAAAAAGCATGACCACCACTGATTTTTTTGAAAATTGGCACGCTTATAGATCTGAGAAAAACAGAATGGCACTCATTTCAACACTCTAGGTCAGTGGTGCACAAACTTTTTTGATGTGAGGGCCAAGCGAAGAAAATAACAATGTATTAGCCTACTTACTTTCCATCTAAGTCATAAATTGGGTCACTTTTATATTCTAACTTTTTTATTGAATTGAAAAGACCCGTGGAGCCACTGAAAAGACCTGTGGGGGACACATTTGACCCGCAGGCCAGGGTTTGTGCATCACTGCTCTAGGTCATATGGTTCCAGAGATATGGCCATTTGAATTTTGTAAGAAAAGGTTAATTTCCAGTCATACCATATTTCAACATGAAATATCTCAGCTCCTATTGCACTTACAGAGATTATTTAAACACTATTTTAAAGCTTTTAAGCAGATCTACAACTTTGTTTCTATTCATATTTTACCTCAGTGATAAAAAAAAAAGATCTTATTTTTTACCTTTGACCTTGTGTAGGTCATTTGATGTCACAACCGATTTTTTTCTCCTTTCACCCAATTTTGGGTACACATGTCTACCTTAACCTAGAACAAGATTTTTAGTGTTGATTAAGTTAGTATAGACACTACAGCCATTTCAGTGGACCATACCTACCTCCATTTTGACCAAGTACCTTTTCCACCAAACTTTGGAGTGCCATTTCTTTGGAATTATTTGAGCTAGAGTGTTGAGAAGAGTACCATTAGATTTGTCTCACCGAGATCTATAATGTCTGCTATTTGTAAGACAATTTGCCTTTTAATATGTATATTAAAATAACCTATTCCTTTATTTTTACCAATTGAGTTATATGAACCGATTCTTGTCTAACTGGGTGAAACCATGAAAAAAAGAGGCATCAACATAACTATTTAAAAAAGCAGTTATTAGGTATTTCCAATATATTTCATGGAAGCCATTATTGTTACATTTATAATAATAATAAAGTATTTGTATACGTCTTTCAATGTAATTATTTATCCTACCAAAGATTTGACCTTAGACAAAAACTGAGATCATTATTCAAAAGCAAACAGTAAGAAAGAAAAACCTATAATAAGAGACTTTAGTCCTGCCTAATAAGACTCGAATTTCAATAGGAATGCTAAGATACTAACCTAAATACAAAATATAATTAATAGATAATAAATAGTACAATAAACATAATGGTTTTAATAAACAATGATAATAAAAAATTTAAGTAGGTACCACTGAACTAACTTCACAGACATTTCATATGAAATATGTGCACTAGGGTGGATTGATTTTACATTTTTTTCGATTTCCATATTCTAATAGAGACAAAAACTTGCGCATGCATGAGAAAATAGCCTCTGCAAAATCTTAGCTTAATAGGTAATCATCTTCTGCCCCCGGCAGAGCGATGAAAATCATATTTTAGTAGTCAAAAACGTATTTTTAAACCCTAGCCAAGAGTCATAAAATTTTGCGTGTGTGTTATTTCATGCCTAAGCAACGATATAAATGCTATGGGAAATATATAAATGCATTATTTAAGACAAAGAGCCGATCTGAAAATATGTATAATATACATATTTTCAGATTGGCTCTTTGTCTTAAATAATGCATTTATATATTTCCCATAGCATTTATATCGTTGCTTAGGCATGAAATAACACACGCAAAATTTTATGACTCTTGGCTAGGGTTTAAAAATACATTTTTGATTACTAAAATATGATTTTCATCGCTCTGCCGGGGGCAGAAGATGATTACCTATTAAGCTAAGATTTTGCAGAGGCTATTTTCTCATGCATGCGCAAGTTTTTGTCTCTATTAGAATATGGAAATCGAAAAAAATGTAAAATCAATCCACCCTAATGTGCACCTGGCAAAACACATTCTTTTGGCTGAAGCTTTGCAAATTTTGAAAATCCTATTTTAATTATGGAAATAAAACCCACTCTAATAGACAGAGTTTATTTCCACAACAGTTTCGACGCCCACTGGCATCCTCTTCGGGTGGATACAGAAACACAAATGAACCAAAACAAGAGGGAAAAACAGTCCAGGGACCGACCGTTAAGAAATTCGCACCTAGGGTAGATCCCATTCTCCTGACCACTGGAAGGGCATTTTCATTAAGTACATTCGCACAAATTTAAAACTATCTTCCTGTTCTAAACATACAGATTCTATTACCGTATTATTATTATTTTTTTTATTTTTTTTTTTTTTTTTACATAATTATTACATTTATTATTAAATTTATTACATTTAATATTGCATAATTATTTATTACAGACATTATAAATTTATTATTACATTGTTGTTTATTATACAGAACTTATAAACCGAAAAACGATTGAAAAAAGCCAATTAGGAAACAATCCAGAGACCATTGAGAAATTTGCACCTAAGTTAGATACCATTCTCCCGACACTGGAAGGGCATTTTATTACAGGGTCCGCTTATAAGTACATTCCCACAAATTAAAACTATCTTCTTGTTCTATACATACAGATTCTAATATTTTGACATAATTACTGCATTTATTATTGCATTTACATTTTTTTTAACATTTATTATTATTACCTTCCCTAATTATTAAACACCAGTGGGCGTCGAAACTGTTGTGGAAATAAACACTGTCTATTAGAGTAGGTTTTATTTCCATATTTTGACCTTCACAGAGAAAAAAGTGAAGTTTTTGCACCTATTTTTAATTGTTGGATGGTTTGTTTTAAAAGGCTCAAATGCTTCTTTTAGGTTGCATAAGCTTAGCAATTTTTGTTTTCTTTCCCACCTACCATCAGCTCCTTTTACAGAAACATCGTCTTTCAACCCTGGCATTTGTCTACTCACATCTGGCAAATGATAGAAGTCAATTACTTTGTCAGCAGTTTCACTATTCAGGCATTTCCCCAAACGCGGATTAGGAGTTGAAAGCACTCCCTTCTCCCTCACCAAATTCTTTGCTTGCCTAGCCATGTAATCTGAGCACTTAAATTCTTCTCTGATCTTTACTTGTGTCTATCTTTTTGGTAGGATAATAAGAATTCAGTTTTTCACTTTGACTTGTCACTTGATTAAATCTCTCTTTTAGTTGTTGAAGAATCTCCAGTTCTGTATCATCTGAGTCACTGCATGAAATTGGTTGTTTAGTTGCAATTTCAAGCTTTCTTTTCACAACTACTACTTTCCTAACTTTCTCTTTGCATAACCAGCCCTGTCAGAGAGTTTACATGGTTTTATTGGTCTCATCAAGTGTGGCCAATGAAGCATTGAATTTACTAAGCTCATACTGCATTTCAACTACATCTCCAACGGTTTCTAGCTCAGATGAGGCACTTGATGAGGTGGATGGTGATTTTTCAAGTGGTTCACATTCAGGCATTGGGGATGAATGATTTGCTAGTATATTTCAATAGGTTGCACATGCTTTATGATTATTTGTTAGTTTCAATTCAGGATTTTGATCAATCAAATTTTTAGTCAATGCACGAATGCCTTTTTTCTTTTCCTGCGTGTTTTTTAAATGGGTCACAACAGAACCTGCCCATATTCAAACTGCTGAAATCCATGTTTATTTAAAAAATAAAAAAAGCATATGTAGCTTAAAAGCCAGGGTTGGGTTCAATTACACAAAGTGCAAACAATTACAATTTTTTTTTTTTTCCTTCAAATTAATTAGTTAGTATTGTACTTCACAATTTCAAAATCAATTGCAATTACAATTAATTTTGTCTGAATCAATTACAATTACACAAATATAACTATCTATTCTATATATCTATAAAAATATATATCTATCTAAGTATAACTAAATCAACTATCAAAAGTTTATTTTCATTGGATGATGTATGACTGCCAGATCTAGGGGTATAATTTTTAACAATTGACATCATCAATTGATCAATTACATCAGTTATAGCTCAAAAATCAATTACAATTACCTTTATTTTAGGTTAATATTCGTTTTTTGACCCAGTCACACCCAGCTATAACAGCAATATATATTGAACCAATCAAAACTGAATAAGAAAATATATATATTATCTTGTGCAAATTTGTATAAAATGTACTTTTTTATAAAAAAAATATTTTCTACTTTCTAATATGTATGTATATAAATTTCGGTTAGTTTGTTTATTTTGGCTACCTTTTTTGGAGATTTTTTGGCTACTTTTTCTTGATTTTGCCTACTTCTTTCTGTTACTTGTTAGTTTGGTGATTTTCGTTCTAGTATCATGACGTGTCAATCTTGTGAACTTGATTTTGAAGACGTGATCCGCCATATTGCCCTCGATGAAAACAAGAGTTTAGACCTTTTTTTCAATCACGGAATAATTAAGACATCCGTGACCTGCCCTAAATACAATAGTGCTTGTATTTTAAGAAAAGACCAGAAGGTCTTTAGATGCCGTAAAAAAAATCCTAAAAATAAACGTGTCATTTCAGTTTAAGGGCAGGTGAAATTTAGCGGACTACCCATGCAAGGTTGGCACATGTTATTACATTATCATTTGTATAATTTAGGTCTCGGGGGTACAGGGGCGGAGCCCCCATAACAAATTGATCAGTCCTAATGTTTTGCGGACAGTTCAGTACGTGACACCAGTTCTAAAAGGTCAACTGTACGCCCTAGATGATTGGTTAGGTTAAGTCATGATATTTTCGTTTAAATTCGTTAGTTTAAACGAAAATGACGAGTGCAAACTTTTCTGGTTAATTTTGAGGTGTTTTGTACGAAACTGCCATCCGTTTCCTGTGCAAATGCGTAGTTTTCAAGATGATGATATCTCAAAAACTACGCATTTGCACAGGAAACGGATGGCAGATTTGTGCAGAGCACCTCAAAATTGACCAGAAAAGTTTGCTCTCATTATAAAAAGAGTGGGTCAAAAAACGAATAATTACCTTATTTTATTTTGAATCAATTACAATTACAATTAATGGAAGTTAGGATCAATTAATTAAAAATACAATTATAATTATTCATTGTACCCAACCCTGTTAAAAGCTATTTTTGCTTAGATGGCACAAATAAAATTTGGGACCTACTGATCTTGTCTCAGAGGTCTACATGTTCAAGAAAAAATGTGCAGTTTGATTTACAGATTGGAATAAATACAGATGCCAAAAAATCCTTGCTCCAAGGTTTAAATAAGCTTATTTTCACATGGGTACATACTGTTGTACACAATGAATAAATACACAAAGTTAAGTAATTCTATTAAAACTAGTCTAACTCTTAAAACTGAACTTATTCTATAGGGTAGTACCTATAGCCTAGTATAAGGTACTTATATACATACATAGCTCTACCTTTAAACAGGATAGCAGGTTTGAAGTTCTTCACACTTTTGAATGTCCATATAAATTAATTAATTATGTAATTTAAATTACCTATATATATTATATAATTCTCTGAAATATACAAAAAAAAAAAAAAATTTATAATAGGGTCAGATACTTATTTGACCAAATAACTGGGTTAGGTTAGGTTAGATAATTACCAATTTTTTTGAAAATTAGCAGACATTATATATCTCAGTAAGAAAAATCTAATGGTATTTTTCTCAACACTTTAGCTCAAACAGTTCCAAAGATACAGTGCTCCAAAGTTTGGTGGAAAAAGGTACTTGGTCATAATGGAGGTGGGTATGGTCCACTGAAATGGCTGTAGCATCTATACTAACTTAATCAATACTCAAAATCTTGTTTTAGGTTAAGGTAGACATGTGTACCCAAAATTGGGTGAAAGGAAAAAAAAAATGTTATGACATCAAATGACCTACACAAGGTCAAAGGTAAAAAATAAGATCAACTTTTTTTTTTACCACTTAGGTAAAATATGAATAGAAACAAAGTTGTAGATCTACTTAAAAGCTTTAAAATAGTGTTTAAATGGTCTCTGTAAATGCAATAGGAGCCGAGATATTTCATGTTGAAATATGGTATGGTATAACCAGTGGCGGACCTACATTTTTGGGACCCTGAAGCTTGAACTGTTATGTAGGCCGGGCTGAAACTCAAGATAGAATTAATCAGTCATTAACAGTTGGCTTTTGATATAAAAATAAGATTCCTGAAAAAAATAATTGGTGGCCACCAACGTGTGTCCAGCCACCCCCATTTTTATAAAAACATCTAATGCCGCACTAGCAAAATCAGGAAAATGGCAATCTCTCTTCTTCTGAACATGCTAGAGATAGAGAGATGGTTTGCATACCAAAAGATGCAGAATTTGATTTAGAACAAATTATTAAGTGGTATTTTTTCATAAAACTTAGTTTTTTAGTTATTTTAGAAAAACTAATTTTTGGGGCCCATAGACCCCCTTTCGACGGACCTTAGTGACAAAAGAAATTCTAAAATAAGCATGATTTGGCTTTTTGATTACTAACATTGCCCTAAAAGGATGTTGACATGGACATAGTGATCACATGATATGACTTTTCTTTGTTATCTCGCATCCATTATGCTTGATTAAAGAATAGAGGGTGGGGCTGCTTCATGAACTTTTTTTAAACGTAATAAATTGAAAACTTGTTTTTTTTCAGGTGCCTTTGTTATAAGTTTCCAACTGCAATTTGTCATTGAATTCAACATTTGCAATATAAAGTATGACTTCTACAAGGAAAACAGTTGCTAAAGTACTTGGTGATGTACGTTTTATGCCAGCAGAACAGTTTCCTTTAGGGAAATTGCCTACGTTGAAGCAAGTTATTGAAAGGTGTTTGTGTTTCGGAGACTATAAAACAGATGCTGTACTGAGAGCTACTTCTGAGGAATTGCATAAATTGTGGGTCAAAATCATAGTATACTTTCACAGTTGGTTCAATATCAAGGCTAATAAGAGGCTAAGTGATGGGTCAAGAAACCTATTCAATATGATCCAAAGAGTAAATAAATTCCCTGACAGGAAAATTAGAGAAATTTGTTATGACGTATTAAACAATAACAGCTATTTTGCTCATGGTGAAAATATTTTAGTTGGAATGTTGGCTGATGAAGATGAAGAGGTGAGGAGGTGTGCTGTCAATAAAGTTCTGTGTCTGAGGGGAGTTATAGAGGATTTTGATGATGAATCTGGTGGTAGCAATGATTTTGCAGGTGGAATAATTGAAAGTGATGATGAGAATGAAGAGGATCATGAAAGTGGTACTGATGAATATCCTGCTATAGATGAGAATGTTAGGGTCTTTAGAAAGCCAATCATCAATTTCAAAGCTTCTGCATACCACAAGCTGTCTGCTATGTCCCAATGGGAACTCAGCCAGGCTGAAACTATAATTTTTGTTTGATTTTAATTTATCAGTGACTAACAGTTGGCTTTTGATATAAAAATAAGATTCCTGAAAAAAATAATTGGTGGCCACCAACGTGTGTCCAGCCCCCCGTTTTTGTAAAAACATCTAATGCCGCACTAGCAAAATCAGGAAAATGGCAATATCTCTTCTTCTGAACATGCTAGAGAGATGGTTTGCATACCAAAAGATGCAGAATTTGATTTAGAGCAAAATATTAAGTGTGGTATTTTTTCATAAAACCTTTAGTTTTTGAGTTATTTTAGAAAAACTAATTTTTTGGGTTTGTAATTCAGTCTTTGAGGGCCTTGTATATCTCTGTTGCAATAGTCAACCCCTTGCCATTACGTGGAGTCACATGTGAGAGATAGAAATCATTTGAAATAGTATTCAGAAATTAGAGAATTTTTTAAATATTTCAGGGTTTATATCTATTTTCCAATTTCTATATCCAAAATTCAACTTAGTAAATATTTTGAGTAATATCTGTTACAAAATGCAAACTAAAGATCAAAATTTTACATCTTACCAGGTTCTCCTACAATTAGCTACATAGTGCTCTTCTAGCTCAGTTCTTCTGTAATATTTGCCATTCACTTCAACTGTCACCATTGTTGCATCTTTGTGACCATCCACACTAATAGCATCCACCAATTCAAACAATTTAGCCTCCTTTTTTCTTATGGCTTTACGATATTTTTCACACACTCTTCTCAACTTGTTCCTGCAAAGTTCATAGTGCAAATTTACCCAATTTTAAAGACAGTTATTTAAGCAAGTTCAATAAGTTTTGACTAACAATATTTAAATTTCAACACTTGTTAGAAATGTATGCCCTTTCATGAAATACTTGATTTGAATCAGATACTAATGTACGAGATAATTGGACTGTTACTTGTCAATTACATTCATCTTATCACTAGTAGTGATAATTCCATAATCCTCTAAAACTGCTAATACAACTGCTGCTCCGGCTCTGTCACTTACTTGATACCAGGTAAAAGACATTTATTTTATATCAAGTTAATATTCTAACAAGATGTTCATTGGACAGCAGTGTCCAAGATTTGGACTAACTATTAGCAATGTTACATGGATTATAAATCTTTTCAAAGGTATTGTCAACAGAGCAACAAGTGTGTTCAAAGCATACTCATATTTTAAATTATACAGTATACCTGTCACACTGCCAACCGAGGTTTGGTAGACTCTTCCTATTTTGTTCTGTCCTGGATTCCTGTTTGTCCACTGACACCAGCTATTTCATCATGTGATTCAAAGCTGCCCTGACTTATAGTCCAGGCAATTTGTAGTTAGACCTGGGCAAAATTGCTTCAGAAGCTTTCTAAACTGTTTCCAGCTCAGGAACCATTGCCGAATAACATATCCAAAATCCGACAAAATTGGACCCCGGGAACACCCCCAAAAATGAAATTCAAAATGGTGGACTGGATGTTTCCTACGAAAAAAAAAATATATATAATTTACGCTTTTATTTATAGATATACATTTGATGCTTTTTCTTTCAGTTGTAATGTTTTAAATAATTCAACACAACCAGTTATTACGCAAATATTATGTTATATAGCTTTTTACAGATTTTTATAATCAATAATACAATTATTTTTTTCCCAGTTTCAAGTTATGTTCATTACAGAAGTGATACCTGATCACAAACATACAGAAATTAATCCTCTTCATCACTATCATCGGATAGATTACTGGTACTTGGGTTGTTATCGCAACCACTGATTTGGCACTCGCCACAAGCGGCTGAACAGGGCATTCCATTACGCTTGCATCCACATCTTGAAGTAGCACATTTCGTCTTGCAGGAGCAGCGGATCATGTTTAGTAGATAATTTGGAGCTGGTGGCTTGTCGCAGGCTGTAGGGTAGTAGGAATTATTCTTTACATACCAACCCCACTGTTCTGCGTCGATCTTCTCTTCTGTAGACTTCCAGATTAGTATTTGAAAGTATGTGCGAAAGCTGTGGTACTTTGTGGACGCATCGGTAGGTGGCAAACGTTCGGGTGTAACAAAAGATTTAGCTGTAGCTACCTTTTCAACTAACATTCGATGACGTAGTGCGTTAGTGGATTCAAGTGTTTTGCAGCCATACAACAGAAGCATTGCCTTTCTTCCAGCGGCTTCAATGTCAGAGTGTTGGCAACAATCAGAACAGAATGTATTTGCAACTGAACGGAGTTCAGCCACCTTCATCAGTGTGTCGAATGCTTTGGCTTTACCGATCGAAAAAATTCTGGATGTGCTATCACAGCCCATGAAAGCATGCACAAACAGGAGATACTTGCAGATGTCATTGCCTAACAATGATTGAATGCTGAGAATATCATACACAGGATTAGGAGATGGTCCCCGTCTTATATCGCTGCGATAGTACAACTTGAAACCACTGTCCTTGGCATGGGTACAGAAGGAGAATCAGCAAGTCGGTGTCTTCCCCTATTACTGTTGTAGTTGCATTTTCTGATGAGGAAACTGCTGCACGAACGATGTCCACATCAGCATCCCCATCTGCGTTGTGAACAGTACACCCGTGCTTCTTCAACATCTCACCTACGAGGGAAATAAATGCTTGCTTGTTGTTTTCATTAGCCAAGAAGTGTTCCTTCTGGCCAACAAACTTCATGCTTGGACTGAGATTCACATTTCTGCTTGTCTTGGTGCTGCGTCTTCTGTGGGTCATGTCCTTGATCGTAGGAGAGCTGCTGTAGCCATCAAAAACAACGATTGCTTTTCCATATGTTTTCAGAGTGAAATCGGCATATGAGTCGGCGATGCTGTCATATGTTTCATCTTGATGCCAGGAAACACGATGTAGTAGAAATCCACCATCCAATACGTACTGGTCTGTGCACTGAATTTCTTGAACTTCTTCCATGCGTAAAGTGTCAGTGTATTTGATTATTGCATGAGCTAGCTGAGACTTATCGGGTTTCCTCAAGATACTTCGTGATTCGAACAATGCAGGAGGATATGCACACAGTTCGTAACACATGACATCTTCAAGATTCATGTCTCCGCCAGTGGCAACAGTCATTATTCTCTGAAACAGTAGTGCAGGATCTACTTCTATATCTGAAGCATCAGTGATCACAATGGCAGAAGCAGATCCTAGTGTTTTCACTTTGTCAGATCTTTTGGCAGAATATGTAAAGGCTTGTTTCCCAATCATTTTTACGACAATGTTCGTACCGATTGAATGCAATTGATGAACGTTAACTCCAGGATCAGCAGTTAGCCCTGTTACAATGTTGCAGAGACCCGAGGTAGAATGGAATGGGGATAAGGATTCCAGACGTTCAAGTACTTTCTTCATGTCATTACTGTCCCTGATTTGTCTACTTCCCCTCATTTCCTTGTGCTGTTCACTACTTTCCAACAAAACTCTGGTGTATTCCTGCATTGCTAAGTTATAAGTGGAACACAGAGGCATAGAAAAGAGCAACATTGTCCTTTGGATGTCTGTAAATCCACTTCCGCGTGTCAGTCCGCCTCTGCTTTTCAGGGAACGCATTAGTACTTGTTCTATCACCAGGTCTGTGCCGAGTCCGGCCCATAATCTGTCGCTTCTTCTTACCACAAACTTACCTTCCTGGAACATTTTGCTAACGGCTGGATTTTCAGAAGGCAAACTTAACATTTTCTGCAGGTACAGCATATCGATTTCAGGTAATTGTGATGTCTGGCTGCTGCAATTATGGGGATGGTCTCCAGCATAGCTTGCAAGTGCAAATCCCACGAGCCGGTTCTGTCTGCTGTTATCAAGGAACGTGCAATGTTGATCATTCGCTGATATTCCAACCAGAGTTGACTTGTTTGCGAAGTAGATTGTAGGTCAGTTTTCTTCGCATCCAAAGTGGTAGCAATCTGAGACAATGCATTCGAAGATTCTACATCCTCAACTGATTGTTTGGCGGTCATAACATCGTCGAGCAGGTCACAAGCTTCCTTATGGAGGTCATGAGGAGTTCCATCTTCATTACGAGGGAAAACGTCTGCGACTAGTAAGGTACTAAGAGCTGCATCTACCATCATATGACCACGTATCGCTCTTGAAACAGCTTTTCCAGACATCATGTGTTGCACGGCATTTGGTCCGTATATTTCTTGAAGTACTTCAGACAATCCTGAACCATTCATAAGAGTACCGACTGCTCCCAAAAGATTCATCAGTGTGAAATGATCCCAGCATTAAAACAATGTCCTGCAGGTCTCTCTGTTCATTGATGATTTGGGAAGCTTTCCAGAACAAAGGCTGATCAAAGGTAATAATGCATGGGACTTTTTGATCGCGTGCTATCTTGCTCAAATATAGTAATGTCGAAAATATGCAGGTCATGTCAGTTGGCGACATATCTATGATGGGAAGGAACGTGATCGACGCCACACCTGGATGTGAGACACTTGATCCACCGTGAATTGCCTGCATTGTTCCAGACCAACTTGGACCTGATCTTTCTGCTGAAGATATCTGCCAGAGAAGACTAAGTCGACTTATGGTGGCAGTGGGTACTGGAAGTTCGCGGAATGAGATGTCCCTCAACATGCTTCTCGCGTGTCTATATTCCCTAATGTCAACGGTTGCAATCTTCTTAATGTCATTGTCACCAACATTACGCCTGTGAATAGAAGGGTGGATCTTGATCTTCGGAGTTATTGCGGCAATCATACCCATTCCATGAAAGGTATTCTTCCCATCCAAAGTGCAGACATCATGATCGACGTTATCTGCTGCTAGAAGGACTGCAGTGTTTTCATCAACAGTAAAAGAGCCAGATCCACTTGCCAGCGCCGCATTTCTTTCGAATCTTGTTACTTCTGCATACGACGAACAGTAACCCAGCTGATGGAGAACGTCAATAAGGTACCTTGACCTAAAGTTGTGGTGTAGCTGAACCGACAAACCGATCTGTAGTGGACATAGTAATCCTCTAGGACGGGTTGCTTGCATAATGCTCTGCCCAATTGCACCTATTTTTCTTGAAGCATCCTGTCCCGCAAATGCTTTTGATAATAGCAATTTCAGACTGTTGGGAATGTAATCAAGAGCACTTTCTGCAGTGATGTCATTTGGAGATGGATACACATCTTTTCTAGGCGAGTCGACAGACTTGATATCACTTCTGATTATTTTTGCAGCAGCTTCTACTAGGTAAATCTTCTGTAGCTCTATATCTATATCACATTCTTTCGACTTTTTGTGATAATCTAAGAATTTCATTAGCTGTCTCGTAGTGTTACTACATCTGCCTTCCCACTTTCACCTGATATTATGATCTTGTCTCCGTAACGTTCTAAAAGCTTTCTCTTCATGTGCCTGCATTCGTAGACAGAGCTCTGACTTCCTTGAAGATATTCCTCCATTTTGGAAATTAGGTCTCCAATCAACAGTTGTTCATCATCATTCTCTTCCAGGTAAGCACAAGTCTGAAGGAATGCTTGGTGTTGCTCTTCATTAGTTGGTCTCCCTTTCTTCGAATCATGATCGGAGGAGTATGCGCGAGGAATGTTTTTTCCACTTCGAAAATTTACGCTGCAGGTGTGATGGTAGACAATCTGCAGCAGGAAGATCACGAAGATAATACGCCAGACGGCCTTTTACATTAAACAACCATTCATCGCAGCGGCTTTCACAGCACCTTTTTATGGTTTCGGAGAACTCTGTAGTTCTTATTTTGACATGCTCTGATTTTGGTTTGTTTGGAAAAAAAGTCCACAAAGGTATCACAAAACAAACAGTGAGTAGCACTGGAAAATGCGTATTCATGAAAACGAGCACTTTTCCTTGGTATTGCCTCGGCTGCAGTCTGTCGCTTCTTTATTTCAATGGTCTTTTTATCCGTAAACCTTTTCCTACATACAACGTGAACACTTATTCCAGCTGTTGCAACAACATCGCTTCCACGGCTGCGGCTGGATGCATTTATACCATCTGCTCCTTTTTGCGAGATGTGAACCACTTCCTGTCCACTGTCCAATTTCTCCTTACAAACCACGCACAATTCTTCAGGGGTCTGCATTCTTGAAGGCGGACGCACACCGAGTCAGCCGTACACCGAGTCAGTCTGAAACAGAAAACACAAATTAATAAACTGTGTTGCAGTATTTAAAAGGAGTACATAATAACAGTTTTAAAGAAAATGACAAGCACAAATACGCAGATTTGATAGTGGGTAGTAGGAATTAAAGAGTTGTATATAATATAAGTTTATAAAGATGTAGCAATGTCCATTCTCACATACACTCCATACAGTATATTTTATTTACATTACGTGACGTCATAGTTTAATACTAGCCGCCTAATACAATTTTTAGTGTCATATAGGTTAATTTAGAAAACGAAAATGTTTTAAAACATTTTACTGATCAAGAAAAACGTCATATAACTCTTTACAAAGCGAAATTAAAATTTATTGTATTTCGTAGGAAACTGCCAGTCCGCCATTTTGAATTTCATTTTTGGGGGTGTTCCCAGGGTCCAATTTTGTCAGATTTTGGATATGTTATTCTGCAATGGTTCCTGAGCTGGAAACAGTTTAGAAAGCTTCTGAAGCAATTTTGCCCAGGTTGAAGCTATTTTTGCTCTAGATTGCCTGGACTATTAAGAGACTGTCATGTATTGATGCTGAGCTTGATGGAACAACTTAAACTCTTTTGAGCTCTTCCCTGGGAATAATAAAATACAATATGATTATGATACAAGATAGTTTACCAAAGATGCAAAAATAAATTTTATAATTTGTAGCACAATCATTTCAAGAAACCCAGATTTTTGGTGGCCATTAATCAAAAGTTTTTTAATTTATATAGATCAAACTCACTGATTCTTTTCTTTTGCTTGCTCCTGCTGTACTCCTCTCCTTTTGTATCTGATGTAAGTTCCTTAAAACCAATGCATCATCCTATTCTAGCTGTTTTCTAGTTCTAGTCAAAATAGAATTTATTACCAATCATTCTTATAATTTGCAAATCATTGAATTACATGAAATCTTGTTAATAAAATTACGGTACTGTCACAAACAAATAAATGTAACTACAAAATTTACAAAAGTATGACATATTTTAAATCTTTTTATAAGGTACTGAAAATTTGAGTCTCCTTGAAAATTCTTTCACTAGATCCTGTATCTTGCTGGTGACACTGGGGCGTGAAATTGGATAGACATTGCACCAAATCCAGTGTTCAATCAGACTTAGTGCAACTGTATCAGCTGCTTGTCTGGTTGTCCAGTTCTCTTCTGCCATTACACATTGGATGACATCTTTATCAAGAGGAAGCTTTCCATTGGGGAATGAGTCTATGCTTGAAAATCTGTGACCTCCATCAAGAATTTTAACTATGTCACTGCATCTTAATATCCTACTATGCAGTATTTTTTGGCAATAATGTTATCAAAATACATGTATTTATCAATTCTATAAATTCAACCTGAAAAAAAATATAAAATATAATTTCAAATAAAAAAAAGAAATATTTGGAGAAAAAGCACTTAAAAAATGCATTTTTTTGAGCAAAAATGACAAAATATAGATTTTTTGATGCATTATTGACCCTGCAGCCCTCTGCAAATGTTTTAATTTGCTTCAGAGGTAAAAAAAAATACATCATAAACAGTTTTTAAATTGTCTTTCTATCATGTCCAGAACCTGAGATAGGTTGCTGGGTTCAAATTTTGGTCGCACACATATACAATTTGTATAAATTGGCCTGTAGCAGTCACAGTTTTGTATGCAACCACCCAAAATCAGTTTTAAAGTTTAATCCTGGACAAAAGACAACTATCTAGACCCCCTCAATTTTGATCCTGGCACTTTTGATTTTTTCACTCCACTCTACAGTTCATGATTACTAATTCTCTCTAACCTTATTTCTTGACTGACCTTTGGGCTTTGTGTCATTCATCAGGCCTAACTTTACTTGGACCTGCATCCTTATCGCTAACACTTGGCTTAGGCTTAACTTTACTTGGGCCTGCACCCCTGTCTCTAACACTAGGGCTAGGTTTAGGCTCAACCTCACTACATCTTAAATTAGTACCGTATTTCCTGTATTAGACTCCATTTCTGGCATAACTGTTACATTAGTCTCACTAGCTACACTATCAGTCATAGGGCCAACTAACTTAGGCCCAATGGACTCTGAGCTCGCAGCTTTCTTAACCCTTTCACTGCGCATGAATGACATCATTCATCAAAAGTTGATGATACGAATGCATGTATGACTGCACCATTCATAAATTCTATTGTCTACAAACAAGCTCTCATTCTGCATGTTCACTTGTTTATCATTTCTATGGCTACTTTAATCTTCTATCTAGTGATTGATGGCAACGTTTTTTCTACTTGAATGCCAGACAGCTTTATTTAATATAAGATAAAAACAGTACCCATCAGGACGGTCAGGTACGATTTGGTGCCGCCGTTAATTAGTATTAAGTAGTAATACTTGGTTATTAACCTGAAGTGCTGTCTGTCTTTTCAGATAAGTTGTGTTGTTGCCCTTAATAGTATAAATGTCTGAAAATATATCAAGTAAGAAAGGGAAACAGAAGTTTTCACATAATGGATATTTGTATGTTTGATAAATGTAGCAAGCGCGACCCTTCATTATTTTTTTGGCAGTGTGAGCAAGAGTGTCAGTGCAAAGGATGAATACATACAAAAAAACAATGTAAGGTGTATGTATATATAATATGGGTACTTTTCCGTTATCTGCCCCCTTGACGATTGGTTAGGTTAAGTTGTGATATTTTTGTTAGTTTTAACGAAAATATCATGACTGAACCTAACCAATCATCGAGGGGGCAGATAAAAATATTGTAATGATGGCGGCACCCAAACAGCAGTGCCAAATCATCCCATTTTGGTGGTGGCCAAACGGCAGTGCCAAATTGTCCCATTTCACCATCAGGATGTCACATCGTAGAGTTTGTGTTGAGATGGTGTGGTTAAGACCCCAGTTGGTGGGAACTCCACCATTGGGAAGGACTCCTGAGAGCTCCCAAACCCCTCAGTAGGGCCTGGGAGGTTTCAGTAATCCCCATTAGACCAGAGCTTTCTTAGAAAGCCAGGCCTTCAGTTACTAAAAATGTTTTTTTTCTCTTTTTAATTGATTATAACAGATTTGAAGTTCTCTCAGTATAGAGAATAATCAGAACCTTGGGGCAATCATATGCCTGATTATAACAGCTTTGAAATTCTCTCAGTATAGAGAATAATCAGAACCTTGAGGCAATCATATGCCATTTCTAGAGACAGGAAAGCATCTCACTTCTCCTTGATGGTGTGGTAGGTGATCCTATAGTCTTGTTTTTACCATTGGTGTTTTGTATTGCTTAACCATTAGCTATAAGAACAATGTCTAACCTATTTGGATCACTTGAAATTATCATGTAAATATCAATCATTTTTGAATGCCTGATTTCCTTTGTAAAGACCTTGTTGAAAAACTTAACTTCAGTTATCAATATGCATCACAATGGATTTTGAGCTTTCTCAGGCTCTCAACTAAATTGTACCTTTAACTGCCTTATGAGCAACATATTAATGCAAATACATATCCCAAAATTTTAGAACCTTAATTATTATTATTATTATTGTTAATTTTGCTCCCTTTTCTGGCATCCTTGCACTCATGGATTCCTGTGGGTCCACTGATGCCAGTGCTGGGGGGATAATCTCTAATGTTTGTTGGTTTTTTCCTCTATCAGGGATTTGTTTTTTTGGCTGGGACATTTGCTTATTGAAGTGAATTTGGACAAAGCTTTTTCTTCCCCAATACCTGCACAAATGGTGAAGCCAATATTCACATATTTTTTTTGTTATAAACATTGCTTTTGTTTGCACTGACTGAGCCAAGAATACCTTTAATAATTGTGATATGAAGTGGAGTTTAAAATGACACATCTGGGACTTATCAGGTTTATACAATTTGGGTAAACACTCATTGACCTTGCCCTAGTGACTAATGTTCTTTGTTTTTTTGTATTAGTTATGTAAGCTCATTTTCTTCTGCAAGTCTTGTCTCCTTTGTGTGGTAATAGGCTGGTGATGGCCAATAATTTAATGGTTTCATTTTTGTGTGGTATGGGACTAATGATGTCTATTTCTTTTGTTTTGTAGTAATATTTTTTTTGCCCAAGTGCTTAGATGGTTCTGAATACACATTGGTATATGATCAATAAAATTATTCATTTTCTTCAGTTACCTGTAAAAACTTGCCTGCTGATGCAGTTAACCTTGTAAGTGTTATTTTTGTTTTGTTGATTAAATTAGGCAAAGGACGCTTTACTTTTCTTAAATCCTCCCACCATAAGCCGAGGAGTAAGTCTTTAAAAGAGGCAGAGTGGCTATGCCCCAGAGATCTTAAAAGGTGAGAACCCAGTTTCAAATTAGTAGAAGCCATCTACCTGACATAATCTCAACCACACTAAAATTGGGAACTTGCTCACCTCATTCCTCTCATTCTTAGCAGTGTGGGTGGTGTTGTGGGGAGAGCAATGAAATAGATAGAATAGGGGCCTACTGAAACTTGGCTACTTCTTGATGATGGGAAAAGGGAAGGTCCCGGGTGGTGAAGTTTTTCTCACCTCCACTGACTGTTACTGAGGGGCAAACAAGACTCCCACACTGCTGGAACCAGAAATGGACTCGACCCACTAGCTATCTCCAAAGATTAACACTATCTGAGTCGGGTCCACTTGAGAACCTAGAAAGCCCTGGCTTCAGGAAAAGTGTGTGCAATGTATACCCAGCAATACTTGACCTCAGCTGAATATGGGCGTACATAACAAGCAAGCAAGATTTTAGCAGACTGATCAACCCTACTACACTGCCCCCTCCGAGCGGTGGGTACCACCACTCAAAAGGTGAGTGCAGCAAAGCCCTCTCCAACATCCAGTCTTTCAAGGAATTGCCACCTCCCCATCCTGACACCAAGCTCCAAGTTTTCCTTTCTCCATGACTACTAAACACTAGACAATTATAATATATATACATGAATCAATAATAAGAAGGTACTATTACCTTCAAAACCCTACCTATTTACAATCTAAATTTACACAATTAGCACTCGATCCATTCAGGTTTTGCACTCCTTTATAAGATCCTTTCCTTAAGAGGAAACTGAAGCCACCTGCATGACTATTGTCCTTGATTCAAACAATAGAAAAAGCACATCATTCTTTAAAACAAAAGCTAGAAACAAGTTTAGAAATCGAGATCCCAAGCCCATCAAAAGCTACAAAGTTGGATCATGAAACTCAAAGGTATGAACTTTAAAATATGCTATTATTAAGTAGGAATATACCTAAACTAAAACTGAAGCATAAAAACAAAATGTAGGTATTCACCTTTGATAGTAGAAACTAGAAGCACAACTCCCTAAAGATTGGAGATCAATGGGCCCATTAAATCATTTGGTCACAAAATAATTTTTGGTTTAATTTGACTAGGCCCTATCTCAAAGAATGCTCATTTTGTTACACTTTAAATCATATTATAATCCAAAAAATGTAATATGCACATGTAATGTTTTGTTTATAGCTATTATACATTCATGAATTTGTTTCAGGTCAATGATTCATCTCATGAATGAACTGGTTGAAGCTTTCCATTCTACTGACAGTTATGAGAGGAAACTCAAAATATTGACATTATCTCCATTTACCATATCAAAAACTATAAATCTATTTCAGACAATTGAATATTTAGTTAAGAAAAGCAGAAATATAAAACAAAGACTGAATTATTCCTGAAATTGAACCCATGTCAAAAGGAAAAGTAATAACTAAAGGTACTAAAGATTCTGTTCAGAAATTTTTTGAATCGGATGAAATTAGTCATTTGTGCCTGATTTGTGCCCAGGCACAAAAGACTGCCTGAGTATCAGAAATGAAAGCGGGTATAAAGAATCTGTGCAGAAAAGACTGGTGTTAATGAATCTGAAAGAAGCTTTTAGTCTCTATAAAAATAATCCAGACAGTCCCCAAATTGGCTTCTCTAGTTTTGCCAGCCTTCGCCCAAGACATTGTGTTTTAGCTGGAGCTGCTGGTACCCATTCTGTATATGTATGTACATTAGGGTGCATCAAACGCCCTTAGGTTCTTGGATTTTAATGTCTATTCTCTCAAATGTTACACTTGTTGCTAGAAGTGTGTATGCCAAAAATTAATTAAATCGGAGATGGTCCTGGGTGGCCACCAGTCACTTTTATATTTTCGCGGCAATTTTTGGGGGCCACACTATGTAAAAATATCTATTTTTTTTATTTACCAACCAGTTGACTACTTACATTGTTTCTTTTAATATAGAGTTGCTAAGGGGTGATTTACATAACATTTGAGAGAATAGACATTAAAATCCAAGAACCTAAGGGCGTTTGATGCACCCTAAAGGGGTGATTTACATAAAACATGTACCATAAACGAAACTTCACTTATAGTCTAATAATATCCTTTATTGTCTTTCAGAAACAATGGAAGCTAAGAAGACCAGATTAGCAAGTGCCATTTTTGGTCTTGGCAATGCTCTTACAGAAGGAGATGGTACATTGACAGGAGTCCGCCTCCCAACTTGCCAGCAGGTTCTTCGATGCGTGATGTGGCACATCCAGAAAGAAATATGTGAAGGCAAACAAACACAGCCACTCAAATGGAAATCTGCCAGCATAGTCCTTATCCAGCTGAAAACATTCTACACTAAAGCAAATATTCCTATGCTTTCAGACCATCAATGCTGCAAACTAATACTTGACCTTCTTAATGACAATAACAAATTGCGTCAAATACCTATTTCTCGCAGAGAATCTCCAAACACTTTGGCTAAGTTGCAATCCATGAATGAACGTCTTGATAAGACCTTTGGTGTATGGACAAAAGATGCAATGACAAACATTAAGAATGAGGAAGATAGAGCATTTTTAGAGTCAATGAAATCTGACAGAGTAGCCTCATTTGGTAGTGTTGACAAGAAGAAAGCTGATAAAGATCGTAGAAAAGAAAAACGCATCTTAGCGGAAGCTTCAAGACGAGAACGTCATGAACCATCCAGTGTACAAGAGATGAAAAGTTCTGTATGCTCTGATGATAGTGCCTCTGCAGATAGCTTGGAAGAAACTGAAGAAGAGGCGATTCCAGAGCTTCAAAGGAAGCGTAGTCACCACAGATCAACATATGCAGGTACGTCTGCCTTTATTCCTCATGATATTCTGAAAAGGCCTTCAGTCGTGTCTGTTGCTACTCGACTAAACATAACTCCTATTCAACAGGCTGTGCTCACCGAAGCTGTAATTCAAGAGGCAGGAGGTGATCCACGTCATGTGGCCAAGTCGTATTCAACTGCTGATAAGGCTCGATGATCAATAACAAGTGCTATCGCCAAAGATATTTGAGAAAATTGGATCGCCCCCAACAGCTGCAACACTTCACTGGGATGGCAAGCAGATGCATACGCTCACAAACAAGAATGGCAAGGAAGAAAGATTGCCAGTGTTGGTTGGGAATGCCACTGATGTAAAGCTACTGCGAGTGGCTAGATATCCTCGTGGAAGTGATATGTCATCAGGTGACATCATTGCCGAGCACACTTACACATTTCTACATTCATGGAAGTGCAAACAGTCAGTTGTCAACTTATGTTTTGACACAACAGCATCAAACACTGGACACGTTACAGCTGCCTGTGTTACCATTCAATCAAAACTGGACCATGCTCTTCTGTGGTGTGCATGTCGCCATCATGTTGGAGAGGATTCATGTGTTTGACGCTCTCAAAATTGAGACATCAAAGTCTCCAGAAGAATTGGGAACGCATATCGCATGCAAAGGATGAAAGTTTAACCAAAATTGACATTTCAATGTACAATGACGATGCACAACAACTGCTTTTATCCTGCAAAAACAAGGTTTTAAGCACAATCCGCACAAGCGCTTCATACTGTAGGGAAGACTACAAGGAAATGGCACAACTCTGCCAGGTAGTCCTCGATGATGATGTCACAAAACAAGGAACACTCCACAGACCTGGGGCCATGCATAAAGCAAGGTGGATGTCAAAGATTCTTTATTCCATCAAAATATGCCTACTTGAAGAGCAAATTTCTGTACTACCTCGAGGAACTGTAACAACACAACATCAACAGGAAAAACTGAAGGAGTTTGTTGTTTATATTTATTGTGATTGGTGGCTCATATGTCAGTCTGCTTCAAATGCCCCATGGTTTGATTTGTGCTTATACAAGACTCTGCTCAACTATAAAGCTGTCAACTCAATCATTTCAGTCAGCGCTGTGAAAGCCTTTGATAGACATTTGTGGTATTTAACCCCAGAACTGGTTGTTTTGGCACTGTTCAGCAATGCAGTACCTCAAAAGGAGCGTCGTGCCCTTGCAGATGTGTTACTGGCCATACAACCAGATGAAATGCCAAGCACTCCAAAACACCGCTACGGTTCTGGATATGGCAAACCGTCATTTCCAAAAATTACAGAAGCGACAACCCTGGCTGATTTTGTGAACGAGGACTCGTGGTTTACAGTGAACCTTCTTCACCTGGATATGACCTTCCTAACAGAGGATGTTGACAATTGGCAGAACAATGACCACTTCAAGGCAGCCAAGTCCATTGTGGATGGGTTAAATGTTGTGAATGACCCTGCGGAGAGAGCAGTAAAGCTCACAACTGATTTTGTCTCAGCTGCAAGAGGAGAAGACCACTTCCAAAATCTTCTTCAAGTGGTTGAATGTGACCGCAAAGCGAGGCCAAATTTGCGGAAATGAGCAAAGTTGGAGTAGTGACATTGGCGTTGTGTTTTATACATTTTCAACTTTCAATCAATGTAAGTATAGTAATACCGAATATTTGTATATTAGTATTATAAGTAATACCGAATATTTGCCAAATATTCGGTGCATCACTACTAAATATATAAAAGTGGCTGGTGGCCACCCAGGACCACCTCTGATTTGATTTATGTTTTGCATACATACTTCTACCAACAAGTGTAACATTTGAGGGAATAGACATTAAAATCCAACAACTTTTTGAAAATCATGGGGCATTTAATGCACCCTAATGTACAGTGCTAACAAGAAGTCTCACGCTTCTGTCTCGTCCCAAGCTAGTCTGTTAGGTATAAAATGGGCGGTCCTTATGGCAGCGGAGGTGTGTTCGGATTGGTGCACATAACTGCTCTAACACAATCAATGACGTCATTATTAGGTCACTTCTGCTACATTTTAGTGTTTAAAATACGAATGATTAAGAAGCAGAATGAGCAAGTTTCGGGATGTTGGGATGGTTATGGAGCAATCCTAGTCATCATAATATTAGCTGGGCATTACATTTTACCGTCTCAATATATACTGTAGACTATAGAGAACGACTAATTCGGTAAATATCCTAAATCATGGCATGATACCTAAGTTATTTTGACGTAGGTCTAAATTATTTGCTCAAATGCAATTATTGATATTAAGTAATTGTTGGGAATTGTTGTCAATATTGTTGTTTGTGATACATATCCTACGTGAAGAATCTAATGACCAAATTCCTCAGTGAACCTCTCACGCGCTCGCATTTCGAGGAAGTCACGGTCGTCTTACTAATAGTTCGCTTAATAGGTTACCACTTAAAACAATGGATAAACTATCTATGTTAAACCTATTCCATCTTATGAAGGTCATTAGTCTAAAGCAAGACTGGTGGGCCGTGAATCAGAGAAATTTGCGTTTGATTTGTTCATCGTAATTATTACGTAATATAGTATACTGTATATAGTAGTATATAAGAGTTTATTGGTAGCATATCATATGACAATTCCCATAAACATGTGATGACCTCGATGTTGCTAGTTTTTATTTTTTTCCTGAAACTATTACCTTTTCATAGTTTGTTTCAACACTGCATATATTATCATCTCCACGAGCGTAGACATTGCAAGAAAAGATTCTAACTAAGGATAAGTAAAGTTCTTTCATGATCACAATATATACTTTTATAGATGTCAAACATAAAAATATAATAAAATTCTATATTAACATAAATATATATTCGATACACATTTATGTCATAGCTTTAACATCAGTATTTCGTATAGCTTCCTCCAGCATCAATAATTATTTCTTGCAATTGTTGCGGCATAGAAGAGGCCAGATTGTAGGGAATGTTTGGTGTTCGGCATAAGCTCTCCCAACTATTCCTCGTGTGAGCTAAAAGTGCTTCAAATGTTCTTTCATTGCGTTGCTCCCATTCGTTAATCATTATTGCCCAAAGGTTTTCAATCGGATTCAAATCAGGAGAACGTGGTGGCAGAATTAGATTAATAATCTCTGGGTGATCTTCGTACCACGCTCTCACAATGTTACCCCTATGAATGGGACTGTTATCTTCCATTAAGTAAAATGGTTCCGGTGCTGGAACCAGATACGCACGAACACTGGGTAGCAGCACCTCCTCCAGTATCTGGCATTATTGCTGTCCAGTAAAGCGTCCATCTACTTGAGTCAATTCTCCGACACCATAGCCAGACATCCAGCCCCACACACCGAGATTGATGTGACCACTACGTTTGCTCGGGAAAACATTTCCTTCTTCATAGCGTTTTCTGCGTTGCCTCCAACAATGCAGGGAACCATGACTATCTGTTGAAAATGTTTTTTCGTCACAGTACACAACTTTTCTCCAGAATTCTTCTTCCTGCGGCAAGTATTGCAAGGCAAATCCCATCCACGCCTCTTTATGCTCAATCGTCAATGCAGGTTTTATAGCTGGACGGCGAGAAAAATACCCTGCCTCGTGAAGTCTGTTGTTCACTGTATTTGCGCTACAACGAAGGTTCAGGTGTCTGTAAATATGCGTTGCTGAAACAAACGGATGCTCTCTGGCATGATTAACAATCGCAGCATCTTCCTCTTGAGATGTTGAACGCGGAGGACCAGACCTCGGCAAAGAAGCGATTGAGTTTTCTGTTTCATTCCGATGAATCCACCGTTCCACAGTGCTTCGATGAACATCTAGTCGTCTTGATATTTCTCTTATTGGCACACCATATTCATGCAATGTCACCATTGCTCCCCGCATTACCTGGGTCGTCTCGTGGTGCACAGACGGCCTTTCCATCTTTGTGTAAATGGCTTATGTGAAGCGTGCTGGGACGATAAAGGAAATGAGGATACCATGCAACCCTTCTGAAATTGATTTCAGTTGTGAAGGGTACCAACCCTTCGAATGGTAATAATAATCAGCCAATTTCCTATTTCGTTGAACATATGCATAAAAAATTCGTCTTAAAAGCCAAGGATCCAAAGATTGTCAGCAATAGTTTATATCCCAACTGAATATAGTCAGCCATCAACAGTATAATCATATTTTATTTCCATAACTACTCATGACTACTCTGTCATAGTAAATAACCTTATTATGACTTAGGTAGTAGTGGTAATTCTGAGTGGCAGCCTCTAGCCACATACGTTAAACCTATCAGTGCGTCTAAGACCAGACTCTTCTGTTTCTGTCAATTCATTGTTAGTTTAAGGTATTTTGCTCTTTGTCTTTCTAGATCTAGGGCATTAAAATAAATATTTGAGTTTGTGTTTAGCATTTCATATGAATTTCTCTCCTCTCCCTTAACCCATCCCCGCCCTCATTTTAGCCCCCTCTCTCCCTTTCCTCCTCCCTTCGTAATTCCCCACCCAACCTCGTTTCCTTCGACATATCAACGCTTACCTCCATCCTCATTCCACTTCCTTCATTAAACCTATTATCGCTTTTACTGTCCCTTCCTTCCATTCTTCAATGCCAGCGTTCTTAAACCTAGCACATAAATTATATAATATGGAATCTAACACCTTAGATCGCTACGCATTCATGTTACTTGAAGACGCCTGTGTCTTAGGGGAATCTAAGTGTTGAGAGTGGGCTTGGGGGTAGTCTATAGATTATTACAGATGACCTTGAACACTCCAACTATTTAAAAATGATTACCTATTTATTACGCACATCATATGGCATAATACACACATGAATTTAAGTATCTCTTACACTATAGGAATGGAATTGAATCCTACCAGAGTTAAAAAGTCGCAAAATATGATAGATTAGTTTGTATTAAGAGGTCACTAAGAGAAAAGGATTTGGGGTAGAGCGGAAGGCAGAGAGTATATTTTCCCTGAGTTTCGGTTATTATTAACGTTATATGGATACATTGCCAATGTCCCTGCTGAAGACCTCTGATGGGATGCGGTGTGATCAGAGAGAGAGAGAGAGAGAGCTTTTAAATCACACCTTTTAAATGGTTTGTGGGTAAGGGCTTCACGTATGTTATTTTAGTGACAAAGATAGATGACAAAGATAGATGTGGACGTCATTGATGGGGTTAGAGCAGTTATGTGCACCAATCCAAACACACCTCTACTGCCATAAGGACCGCCTATTTTATACCTAACAGACTAGCTTGGGACGAGGCAGAGGCGTGAGACTTCTTGTAAGCACTGTACATACCACCAGAATGTCAAAATACAATTCTCAGCTTTGAGTGTCAAAGGGTTGGAATACACGACTCTTATGGAGAAAGCAGTGTGTGATGTCAACAACAGGAATTGCATGATGCAAATATGTAATCTCTGTCCAAAAGAACAAGGTATTAAGAATTTTTTGCTAACTTTTCAAAGTGTTAACGATCCTGAATGTGAGGAATTAAAATATAAACTATGGGTTACTACAGATCGATGCAATATGGTTGAAAAAACAGAATCTGTAGATGATTTTATAAATTCATTAAGCACAAAAATTGTCAAATTGACATCACTTTATAGCAAAGAATCAGAGTGCATTTCTAAAAAACTTCAAGAATAATTTAAGTAGCCATACAGCTGTAGTTCTTGGTGACATTTTAGAAAACTACTCATTTCTAGTACAGGATGCAGCCCAAGGTTTTCATTGGGAAAATACCCAATGCACAGTGCATCCCTTTGTATTATATTATAAGGAACCAGAAAGTAATGAAACAAAACATTCAAGTTATTGTTTTTTATCTCCAAATACAAAACATAACACTACAATGGTTTACACTTTTTTAAATACACTCACCTATTATTAGAAAATCCCACCATATCAAAAAATTACATTATTTTACTGATGGATGTGCAGGACAATATAAAAATTGTTTCAACTTTGTTAGCATTTGTAAACATGAAGATTTTGGGCTGGAATGTGAGTGGCATTTCTTTGCCACAAGCCATGGTAAGAGCGCTTGTGATGGGATTGGGGGAGTATGCAGAGAACATTCGCAAATCACATATTAACACCAGAAGACATGTTTGAATTTTGTTCAAACAATATAAGTGACATCATAAATTTTTTTTTAATAAATTCTGAAGAAATTGAAGCTATAGAAAATTTTTTAAGCGATATATGAAAAAAGTATGCGGCTAACAGGAACACAAAAATTCCACAGATTTGTACCTATTAATGCAAATAACAAAAACATTTGAATTAGCTTCTGATGAAGTTGGTGAGGTGAGGATTATAAGCAAAGCTTTTCTGGGTGAAGATAATGTTGAAGTTAATCCAAAAATAGGAGAGTACATAGTTTGTACTTACAATGATCAGAAATGATTGGGATTTGTACATTCCTATAATGAGGAATTTCATGACTTTGAGGTTAGCTTTTTGCACCCATCAGGATATAGTGCTTACTATTTCTTTCCACAAATTAGAGATACATGCCACATATCAAGAGATAAAATTTTAGGTTTATTAAGCACACCAACTTTAAAGCCAGGAACAATGCGTATTCAATATGTTTTCCCAGAAAATGAGTTGAAAAAACTCGTGTAATTATGAATCAACTTGATGTAATATGCGTGTTCAATTTGTATTTTGCCTGTTTATTTTCATCCATGTGAATATATCATTTGTAGTTCTCTATTTTAGTCTGCAGGCGTAAAAATGTCAAAATTTCACAATGTACGTATTTTTTCAATTTTTAAAATATCTTGCAACTTGATACCCAAGTTTTTCATTATATCTTTTAACAATTAATGGAAGTTTAATAAATTAAAATTTTTTTTGGATTTCACTGCCTAGTGGGGGTGGGGGTCAAAAATAAAAACAAAAAAGGGGGGGGGGGGGGGGGAGAATTTTCAGCATTGTTCTACACATTTGAATGTGGTATCATTTAATAGATCTCCATGTTGATTCTAAAAATGTATAGTTTTATAGGTCTACAACAAGATGTTTGGGAGTTATTGCCCATTAAAATTAGGTGGTAAAGTGGGGCCCATATCTCAAAAACTATGGGTCATAGAATTTTTATTTTGACCACTGAAATCAGCACCCAGAAGAACCCCATATGTCAATTTTCATCAAAATCAGAGTTGGAGTGGTGGCATATATGGGTGATCTCTCCTGGAATGCCCCTGTGGCTTCTCTCTCTCAGAAGGACATAGAAAATCTTTTATTTTGTAAGTGTGATAGTGAGAGTGATTCAATTAGTGATAGTGACAGTGGTGATGAAGTTGTAATTGATATTACTGAATTAGATAATCCTGCCTTAGGTGATTTTGGAAATTTGCCTGAAGGGAAGGAAAGTGACTTGGATGCCTCAGGTAATGAAAATGAGCCAGAACCAAAAGAAAATGCAAGGTTGCAGACCCCTTTGTTCACCTGGAGGGATTTAGGGGAAAGCATTGGAACTCCACGCAATATAGAACAATTTACAGGGAAAAATTAATTCAATTTCTCTGATAAATAATGCGCATTCAATGTACAATGTGTTTTGTGAAGTTTTTCCTGATAAAAATTTTTTAACTAACAGTTACAGAAACTAACAGATATGCTGAACAATATTTGGCTTCTAAGACTAAAACCTTCTTCAAGATACAAGCAATGGTACCCAACTACCATTGAGGAAATTAAAAAATTCATAGGTTTATATTTGCTCATAGGTATAGTTCATAAGTCCAAGATAAATAGGTATTGGGCAAAGGATGAATTCATTGCCACTGCAGTTTTTTCTGCAATCATGAAATGGGAGAGATTCTGTAATTTACTTTCTTTCTGGCACTTCACAGATGATTCTAGAAACAGAGAAGATTGTTCAAATCCTCAACTGAGAAAAATACCAGGTGTCCCATCTGAAATGAAAACTTTAAAACCTTATATTTTTTTATTGAATGATGCAAACAATGTAATATTCACACAGTAAATAGTCAATGTCATAAAGTTTCATATGATATTTGTGAATTATAACATTTAGATACATTGTGCATAGCATAATGTTTCCTTTTGTTAAGATCTTCACATGTTATATGCTGAACAATTTGAAGCTTATATGGAGAGAGCTGCAGCCACTTGCGCACGACTATGCACAGTTGAGCAAGGAATCTGCAGTTCAACACTGGCACAATGGATGGACTTTCTCAGGCTACTACCAAAGGCACCACATATTCATTCAACATCATCCTCCAGTGTGTTCCTTTAAAACACTGCCAGTCTCCTCAAATTTCTTGGTCCATGCATATAGGTCTCTTCTGGTGGGTGGTTCCTTGTGAAAGGTTGTACAGAATCGCCATTGCACCAGAGTACGGGACTTCAACTCAGCCATCCATAACACACATTTCACTTTTTCTTGTCGGGTAAACATAATTCAATCTGAAACAAACAAAAAAACATTGACAAAAACTTTTGCATATGGTATAGTAACTCGCAAAGTTTCAACATTCTCATATTAATACTTTAAAAATTACAGAGTTTCAAAGTAGTTTCATTTCGAATGGGACACCCAGTAGATACCTTACTTCAATTACTGCATGATGCACTTGAACAAAAATAGAGTCCCACAATAAAACTGTCTCAATGAGTCTTTCTTGTTGTGGAAAGGAAGGCTCATTTTTTGTCAATATATCAAATCTAAACGATCAAGATTTGGAATCAAGATTTTCAAACTTCTTGATGAAAATGGCATAACCATAGAACACAGCATTTATACTGGTATCATGGAAACCATTTAAATGATTTTTCAAAAGAAAATGTAGTTGTTAGGTTGATCCAGATATTTAGGCAAATGACATCATCTTTATACAGACAATTACTATACTACACCAAGCTTTACAAATACTTCTGGGAAAACAAGACATATGCAACAGGAACCATCAGAAATAATTGCCAAGGGCTACCTAAAGAGTCATGCACCACAAAAGTTGAAAAAAGAAAAAAGCATGCATTTGAGACTGATGACTTGCTGTGTCTTTTGTACCACGATAAAAGCAATGTATACATGCTCTCTAACATGCATTCAAATACCGATAAGAAAGTGAAAAGAAAATCCAAAGGAGGCATTATACAAAAAAACATTCCAGCTTGTATCAAGGACTACAATAAAAACATGGGATTTGTTGATTAAACAAATCAAGTTCTGTATTACCGTACTACATTATGGCCAGGAAATCAACAAAATGGTACTGTGGGAGTTGTGAAGTTTCTCCCCCCCCCCCCCAATTTTCAAATCCCCCCTGGGGGGTTGTGAAGTTTTTCACAAAACCCACCCTAATTTTCAAGTCCTATCTGGTTCTTCAAGGTTTTCTCCCCTACAGAAGTCTAGTTAGTAAACCTGTTAGCTGTAAAAAATACCATAACTGCTCCAGACCTTGTTTGATCCTGGAACCTGGAAGCCTATTAAAAGGTTATGAAACCAGAGTAGACTGCCAGATAGACAGGCAAAGATTAAAACAGATGTGTCCTGATAGAAGCCAAGGGAGTTTGGAAAGCCTCGAAAGATATGATGTTAAGTGCTCTAGCTTGTAATCCTTGGCCAGTGTACAATAGGAATAAAGACTTGTTCATAATTCTTATTACTAGTTATTGTGGTGGTGTCATTTGTATTTCACCATCATTATTATTAAAAGTAGACTATATATATATATATATATATATATATATATAATATATATTATATATATGTGTGTGTGTGTGTGTGTGTGTGTTTTTGAAACCGTGACTGAGTATAGATAGGTGTAATAAAATCCAGCCAGGTTAGAATCAGATATCAGACCTTTACTAGAGCCCTGGAGTTTCCTTTAGCCAAATCCAGTCATGTAACTAGCTAGAGAACCTATTATCATTATTATAGGACACACTAGTCACATTATTCCAGAGTTTAGGGTTGCGCCCATGCTTGTTTGGCACTGATTATTTATAGGTTGATCAACTTGCGTGAGATAGGTTTGCCATAATTGTCAATGTTTGTATTTATGATTTTTATGTTGGTTGTTTATTATTTTTGTATTTTGATTTCATGAGTAAATTATGTTTTCCAGTGATCAATTATGAAGTCATGATTCCAGTTAATGTTTGTTGATTAATTTCTGTTTTTTATTATTGTGATTAATGGTGTCTGGTGCATGTAACTAATAATCTTGTGTTGTCTAGGCAACCAGTTGGGACTCAACTCACATGGTACAGGCTCATCAGGCTTGGATTATGGATTCAATTCAGTGGGAGCTACAAAGTCCATTGAGGTTGTGTCAACCACTGTTGGCCACTGGGATCTGCCCTGTGACCCTAACACTACGAACTAAATAACTGCCTTATGTAACAAAAAAACTCAGGTCATAGGGTGGGGGTCAAGTTTGGAGGGTAGCTGGGCTGGGACAGGGGTTCACATTTTGTAGAAGTCATTTTGGGTACTTGTCTCCCGCTTGCTTTCTATCATTTCTGCCAAATCTCATTAAGTGTTATTTGTTTTCCAGAGGTTTTGTTAACTGTGATTCATTGCCAGTTTTTCTTGTTATATATTTATACTTTTATACTGAATAATTGTGTTTATTTCAGATACAATATAGGAGAAAAAACAGTAGTTTATTTCTATTAGGTTTACCTATGAATTCTGGCCCTTTATTGGACTCTGAGTGGTTGGTTCTCCCGCTCAGTGGAGAGGATGATTTAGTAAACCAAACTTGGGGAAGTCTTTTACAGTTAACATGTGAGCTGGACCTGAATAGTTTCCCGGAAAGAAGGGGGGAGGGAGTTTGTGAATAGAGCTTGGGAAGTCCTTTACAGTTAAGGTGTGAGTCAGACCTGAATAATCTCCTGGAGATAACTGACAAGAGAGAGGCATTCCTGGATCCTTGAGGAGACTATCCTTTTGCCCATTCTCTTGACTATCACAAACCCAGAAACATGAAAGGGTGCTGGGTGGCTCAACGATACAGACCCTTGGGGACTACGGTCTACACAGCCACAACAGTACAAAAAACTAGCCATACATTCCATTCAAGTACAAATATTAGATGCACTTGGAATATTCAACTTTGTAAAGAAAAAAGAAGTTGCTTTTCTTGAATTCTGTTTGGCAATAGTAAAAGAACTGACAGCTACTTCAAAGCCAGTCATGGATAAGGTGACTGTTTCTAGGCTAGTTAAGAAGCATTTCATAGAAAAAATATCTGAAGTGTCACAATCCCACAAAAAGATGATGTGTATACTACCTTCATGGAATAGCGTCACAAAGTCACTATCAATGCAAAACCTGCTCTGACAAACCTGGATTATGCATCAAACGTTTTGAAATTTTTCATACTGGACTAAACTTCTAAACTACTACTATATTTTTATATTCTAGTATTATCTTAATTTTAAGGTACGGTAAGTCAATTTAATTTTATAATTAAAATAATTAAATTAAATTAAAATAATTAAAATTTTATATAGGCCTATATATAGTTACCGTATATAAAATAAAGACAAAACTGTGCACATAGATGAAAATTGCCACACATTCATCCCGAGTATAACCTGTGTACTCGCAGCAAATGGGTTAAACCTTGCCTTGAGTATGACCCTAAACCTCAGCTAAGCACTGATTGCAAAACCACAAAATATTTGGTAACTTCATACCCCTGTACATTTATTCTGTAATTTTGATACAAGCTGAGTGATACCAATCATCACAACTTTCACATTTGTTGTTGTTACTTTGTTACATGCTACAGCCTTAACCCCTTCCCTAACTTCCTCCTCACAGACCTTACAGTCACAGTTTAAAGTCATCTTAAATACTATTCTTTAACTCAATTAGGTAATTATTCGTTTTTACACCCAATCTGTTTTTATGATGAGAAACTTTTCTGGTCAATTTTGAGGTGTTTTGCACGAATCTGCCATCTATTTCCTGTGCAAATGCGTAGTTTTTGAGATATCATCATTTCAAAAACTAGGCATTTGCACATGAAATGGATGGCAATTTCGTACAAAACACCTCAAAATTAACCAGAAAAGTTTGCTCTCTGCATTTTTATTTAAACTAACAAAAATATCACAACTTAACCTAACCAATCATCAAGGCATACAATTGACCTAACCAATGAAACCACAATACGTTAAAAAGGTCTAAGCTCTTGTCTTCATCGAGGGCAATATGGTAGATTATGTCTTCAAAGTCAAATATGCAAAACTGACACATCATACTTCTGGTCAAAAAACACCGAACTAACAGACCAACAATCGCTAATAATGATTTAATTTTAAAACAGGACAAATTGAATTATGCAGAAGTAGCCAGAATCACCAAAAATAGGAAATATTCACCAAATAGTCCATATATACAGTAAACCCTCAATTTAACGGACCCCGATGTAACGGATTTTGGATTTAGTGGACCGGACAAATAATAATACAGTACATTAATTAATAATAATTTTAAAAAATTTTAAATTTAAAAAAAAAAAATTTAAAAATCTTAACGCCGCACTGTGCAGTCAGGTTATATACAGTGTGTTTCTGTGATTTCTGAATTGTGACTATTAAATAATTTTGCGATCCTTACAATTCAAAATGGCATCAAGTGATAGAGGAGTTAAAAGAAAGTGTGTGAACTACAAACATGAACACAGCACTCCTGGTCGCAAGTTAAGTAAGGAGCGAATTTCTGCCTTACTTTGTGCAAATGCTGATGGCTTGCATCGCCTGAAGCCCATGGTGGTAGGGAAATCAAAGAAACCACACACTCTTAAAGACATTATGAATCAGTTGCCTGTTATTTACACCAGCTCAAAGAATGCGTGGTTTACTTCAGAGATTTTTTCTGACTGGTTCTTCAACCACTTTGTCCCTGATGTGAGGCGCTTCCAGACAGATGTTCTGAAGATTTCCCCTAATAATGTAAAGGTATTGTTGCTTCTTTACAACGCCCCTGCTCACCCTAATGCTGCTTGTACATCACAACCATCTACAAGCAAACAGATGACACCAGTGCCTCCATTTGTGCACATTTTCAATTTAATGGACTTTCGGCATTAACGGACACCCCTTCCCCCCTATTAGTCCATTAAATCGAGGGTTTACTGTATATATTGAAAAAACACAAAAACTAGGAAATATATTTTAATAAAAAACCACAGCTTAAACAAATCTGCACCTTGACTTTTGGTACAAAAGTTAGTTATTAGGGTGTGTTTTCATGTGCTTTCCTCAGAAATGCCACTCGTTAGCCCCACATTTAATTGAAAGTAGGAAAAAAATCTTTTTTTGTTGTCGTTTTATTTTCAAGTAAACACGGGGCAAATGAGTAGCATTTCTGAATAAAGCACATGAAAACATACCCTAATAACTAAATTTCACTACCATTATTGCTAACCTAACCTAAATGAAGAGATTTTGAAAAAAAAAAAAATTAGTTAAACTAACAAAAATATCATGATAACCTAACCAATCATCAATGGTGTACAGTTGACCTAACCATACAAAAACATCTCAGTTACTACGGAAATAAAGGGGCTGGGAACACACTGGACAGTTTCACGTACAGACAACAACACTGTGTTCTTGAAAAATGTGAACCACTTGCATGACTCCAGATTTGAAAAAATTTACTGGAGCACAGCTCTGAATTTACTTTTTTTCCCCTTACACCACTAGATAGGTTAATGATAGTAAACTCTTGAATTGACGACATACCAATTACAAATTGTTTTAGCTAAACATAATAATACAATAATGTACAGTTTATAACTCACCTTAAGTTTATTTATTCATTGCAGCAGCAACAGTGGATGATGTTAGACCTTGCATGTAGGCATTTGTTGTGAATTTACCGCCATGTATGCTTGGCACTGATCAATGGCTTTGTGTGTGATCATTACAGCAGATCTAGTGCCTGGAGCTGGACCCTCCTTCACAATTCTGCACAGCTTAGTCAAATGAGATGGCTTAATGGATCCTTTGTGTTCAACAATGTAACCAAGAATGGAGAATGTCCCTTCAGCTGGTGCTTCACTCCAGGCAGTTGATCCATCTTTATCAAAATGCTTTAATCTCTCTGTGATTCCTTTCCACAGCTGTTCTATATATTCTGTCAGCCAATTTATCACTGAGTCTTTTGTAAAACTACTTTCAGATCTGGTTCTGGATGGTCTAGCAACTTCAGCAACCTGGTAGTAATCAGAACGTTTCTTGATGTATTTGTAAACTTCATTTAGGATGTAATCCTCAGCTGTTAGTTCCTTTTGCTGCCCTGTGGTATCGTGCTTAAATTCAGAAACTACATCATTTGCATTTCCTCCATTAGCTAATTTGGAAATTGTTTCCATCACTCTTAACATAACAGTTTTCCCTCCTTCTTTATAAAATATATTTTCTACAAATTCTGCACTAACTGGGTTTTTGAGCTACTTGCAACATAATCTTTGTTACATAGGAAATCAATACATAGAACTTGGCACTAATTTCTTTCTCTTGTGGATGATCAAAAAACACACAATTTTCCACAAATCTGTCAAATTGATCAAATTCGTAATTAACCATGCGAGTATCAGATTTGAGTTTTGGTCTCTTAAAACCAATGATATTGTCAAGAACCATATTGGTATAGTCAAGGCCTGATCTCAGATTTGAAGTGTGATTCTGAATAAACTCTAAAAGCTCACTTAGTTTACAAATTTTCACAAGATGCATTAAGTCCCATCAAAATTTGAAATTTTCTCCAAACAACTTTTTTATTTCGTTTTTAAATGGCTCGTTGTCCTTACAAAAAGCCCCATCTCCAACCATTCCAGATACCTTGGATTTAATTGCTTCTTCAGATAGTTTCAAGTGATTAGGAGACTTCAACACATCAAAAATTTCATTGGCCAAATAAACTCCTGATTTGCTGCGTACTAAATTTATCCCAGCAAGTTTTACAGTCTTATCTTCTTCACTCATAACTAATACAACTAGCATGCTTAATCCCAAAATTGTTCCAATGTCAGCTGTTATTGTTACTGAAGTTTGTTCTAAGAACCACTTTACAGTTTGTTCTTTAAGTTGATTATCTAATAGCTCACAAATTGTCTCACACGCATGTGTGCTATGATTCAAATTTACAACCTCACAACCTGACCTATGTAATACAGCTAGAAGTACTGGATATAGAGCCCATGCAGTGTTTGTTTTCATTATGTAGTATAAGATGTTGCCACATAAGTCTTCTATGCGTTTAGTAGTGTTCCGAGAAGATGTTTTCATCACTTCATAAACAGCAGCTCTTTGATGATGCTGAAGTTTAATTAAATGTCTCTTCAGGTGGGTTTTCAGATTTCTAAACCATCTCTCTTGATTTTCTCCTTGTTTGCATACATAGGTTAAATCTTTAACATTGAAGTAACCTTTTATGTTAGAATGTTTGTCTGAAGCACATGCTTTGGGGTCTGTGCAAGCTATGCAATATAATGTAAACATTTTATCATCAGAAGCATCATCAATATCTTCTTGATTATCATCATCTTCATCCTCAACAGCTATATCTACATCAGGCATATTAGTGTCACTATTTGCAATGTTTTCCATTATATCACTTGGTACTGAAAATGAATCATCAGCATGCCCTAGATCCTTCTTTTCCACCAATTTGAATGTAGATTTGATCAAATCATTGTTCAGGATTTCTTGTATTGATTTACACTTGCTTAAATGGGCTATGGAAATGTCAAATTTGTTGCTTTTTGCTTTATTAGATTTGGATGCAACACTTGAACTTGAAGGCATATTTTGACTCTTCTCTTTATTAACCACAACAGCTTGGTGAGTTTCTTTTGTTAGGCGCAAAATTGCATTCAATGTCTTCTGGATTTGGGAATTTTCAAATTCCTCTAAAGCAGTTTTGTTAGTCTGATGCGCAGATTCCTCACTTACCTTTTGTTTCTTAGGTGGAGGAGAAGCACTTTCTTCAGTCTGTGAAACATCTAGTGAAAAAGTTTCATTTTCTAGATTAGCAGTTGATGAAGTTGGTTCATTTTTCTGAGGTCTAGCACTAGCACATTTTGTGAACAAACTAAATGACTGCTTTGCCGTATCTCTTTGCTGCATTTCATCCTGGTATTTCTTTACTGCAATATCTAAGCTGTGGGCCCAAACTCTGGGACCTCTTGTATTGTAAGAAATATTTTTTTGGGAATTAAAATGTTCCTCCCAGTTTTGCTTCTTTGAATATTTGTTCTTGCATTGACCAAAAAGTAACCCCTTTTAACACCCTCACTTTTCTCTCCAACTTCATCAATATTAGGATCCATTATTGATTATTGACTACCTGAAAAAATACAAAATAAGTAAAGTTAGTAAATATAGTATGGTAAAAGTGAGTAAAAGTAAGTAAATATAGTACAATGAAAGTAAGTAAAAGTAAGGAAGAGTAAATAAAAGTAGGTAAGTTAAAGTAAGTAAAAGTAAGTTTAAACTTAACTAAACTTTTCAATTCTAGAGTCATGGTGGATTACTTAAAACCGCATAAGTAATTATCTGGCCAATTTATCAAACCTGGCCGAGATCAATGGAACATAGTCCAATCCTGATAATTTTATATTAAAAAAATATACATTTTAATAAAATTTTAATTATCAAAACATTGAAGCTTAACAAAAAATAAAAATAATTGTTAAATATGGAATTACCAACTAAACTTAAAATAACTAAATTTATAATTTAAAAAAATTGGTTTGTACAAGAACGTATATGCAAAAAAATTGCATTATGTCTAGCGGATCAACAAAACCCAAACCCAAATTTACTTTTTCTCATGGTCAAATTTACTGGAGCAATGCTCCCAAGATCCCAGGAATCTGGAGTCATGACCACTTGTGAATCATCTCCTAAAATTTTCAACACTTCAAATGTAGCCTACATCACAACTTTCACAAATCTCACTACACATGTTTACGTGACAAAATTAAAAAAGAAAGACCTCAGCTGTATCAAAGGCCGAGGTTTTTCCGTGACTAAACGTTCAGGAAAAAAAACTTGATAAGTTCTTTAAAATTCCTAATTAGCTGTCATTGGTTCATTAAGGCGTGGTTGTTTTTGAGTGTTTAACCCTTTACTGCCTAAATATTTTGTAGGGTTAAGTAATGAATGCGTGTATTCAAAAGGTTAGAAATTTGTCCTTTTCGGCAGTAAAGGGTTAATAGCCTACTATTAGTTTAAAAAAGGTGGGTAAATATTTGGCTGGACACAGGGGCTACATTTTTTATCAAAATTAAATTTTTCTAGTGTAGTTTTCTCTGCTTTGTTCAAATCTGATACCCATTTCTTGTGCGAATGAAGAGAAACTTTTTTTTCCATTCCAAAATAGTGTTTTTCTACTCATTTGCACAAGAAATGTGTGTCAAATTCCAATAAAGCAGAGAAAACTACATGAGGAAAATATAATTCTGATAAAAAACTAGCTAACCTAACTAACCTGCGCAAATATAAAGAAATAAGAATTTGTTTACATTATTTTAGTCATATTTTGCATAAGAAATAAAGGTTATATTTCAACAGAGCACACCAAAATACACTAGAAAAATATATTTTTTATTTCAACTTCAGGCTATATTATTTTCGTTTAAACTAACAAAAATATCATTACTTAACCTAACAGGTTAATATTGGTTATTTCACCTAAATATCTTCTGATCTTTTCGTATTTGGCACTCACTGTCACATTTCGGGCAAGCTAAGGATGAGAGAATAATGCCATAATTGATAAAAATATCCAATGCTTTCTCTTCATCTAGGGCACATGATGAATTGAGTTCTCAAAGTCAGAAACCACATGAACAGCACATCATAATTCTATCACAAACACTACCAAACTGAATCCAATTAAAAAAAAAATAGAATAGAAACCAACCAACTAATTAAGTCGCAGAGTAGCAAAAAAATATCCCAATCAAGAAAAATATTGGCACAATATAATAATTATTTTTTATGTAAAAAAAATAAAATTTAGACATCAATAAGCACCCATTACAGGCCATTGACCCAGTATTTAGCTCTTTCCTCAGTTAAAATTTTGCCACTCTCTATCCTCTCCAGTTTTATGGGGTGATATATCATGGCAAAATTAGGAAACATAGGTCAAATCAACCAATTAAATCTGGTTTTTGTTTCATGTAACCTTATCCAACCAATCAGAGATGTGCATTTTGAATCTCCCATAATGCATACTCATTCCAAAATACTTTTTCAATTTGCTTTTCGCTATGGTTTATGGAGGTTGTGATTTGGATTACTATCAATTAATACAAGATATTTATAAAAAAGAAGACGGTGCTAGTTTTCTTTACCAGTCACAGTGTTTTACCTACTCGTGTTATTTGTTCGCAGTATGGTCATGAGTGTATAGACAAGTTGCTGACCAATATTATTGCAAAAGAGTTAGGTTAGGTTAAACATATTTTTCTGGTGTTTTTTGGCATTTTTTGTTCAAATCCAAACTTTGTTTCTTTGGGAAATGAGCCATTTTTGAGAAATTTTAAAATTGAAAATTTCTTAAAAATGGCTCATTTCCCAAAGAAACGAAGTTCAGATTTGAACAAATCACACCAAAAAATACCAGGAAAATATGTTTTGGTGGTGAAAGGAGAGGGAGCACTGAAATGAATAATTACCAAAATATTTTACGAAAAAAATTACATTATAGCCAAAACAAGAAATATTCACTATAAAAATATAATGTCATTTTTTCTATATTCTTGCATTTCCACAAAAAATGATTAGTACCATCGTAAAGAGCATGAAAAATAATGCTAGTAAAACACAACCTCTCATTTCTCGTTAGCCCCTGTGTCCAGCCAAATATTAACCAAAAGGGGCACTGTGATTGGTCATCCATACATTTCCAGAAAATTGTCTGAGAGCGAGGATGTCTTGTGCCTACTAGCAAGTCACGAAACAAAAAATGGTTAAAACTTAAAAAATCAATAACTTCATTAATTTTGAATTGCAGGGAGTCTGGCTTTCAACAAATTTATTCTATTGCTATATACTACCAAATGCTAACATAAAAAATTATGAACTCGAGGTGGGGCTATTTTCTGCATATTAACCGATAAGATATACATTCTCTTAGTCAGTTTTGAATGGCAATTCAATATATTGTACTGTTTTAATGGCGCATGGACGGGTTAAAAGACGAATATTAACCCTGTTAAAAGTTTTATGATCTAAGTTAGGCTATCCCCTGGATGGAATAAGCTGATGGGGGCCTAGGGATAATCAGGCCAAAAAAATGGGCTTGTACTCATTGGGCCCAGATTGCAAAATTTCCAAAATTTCGAAAATTCGCGCAGATCATGCAGGCTGGCATGGAGCTAACAAAACAGTCAATAACGAAAAGATGTAAAACTCAAAATTACCTTAATTATAGGAGAAACACGAACGGGAGCTCCTAAGGTTGCCATTTTAGTCCTTTTATATGTAAATATATATAATATAATTGTAACTAGGACCTATACTTCGGACTTCTCTCGTCCAAATAATTTCATAGTAATGATTATTTTTCTGCTTAAGAGAAACTAAAGAAACTCCGGCTTTTATTGAGTGTGTCATTTTGAGGCTCCTATATTTTCACCACTGATCATTCTTAATTCAGCAAAGAAAGCAAACCGATTTAAGAGTTTATAATTTCGAATGTAAGTGTCTATATAAAATATAAATGAAAAACCACATATATTTCTGAGCTAGGTAAAATCAAACACTTCAGTTGTATTAAGGATCAAAATCCTAATCCAAATTCACCCTACAAAATTTCAGATTTGAATCTAACATAGTCTAATATACAGTGGTGGGCACGGTTCCGCTAATCCGCTAACCGCTAATTAGCGAAGCTAACTTTTCCGTTAGCGGATTAGCGTTTCCGCTAACTTTGAGAACCGTTAGCGGGCCAATTAGCTTCCGCTAACTTTAAGTCCGCTAACCCTAAAATCATACATGTTTGTTCCAGTCTGTTCTGAGCGTGTCTGCAACAGTCAGTCTGGCACGCTATTGGCTGACTACGTGTAAACACAAGACGTGATTGGTCGACGCAGCAGCAGCTGAGCAGCGTTGTGTAATTCTGCAGTTCAGTTCACTTACGACGTTACAGTCTTACAGTGTCAGCGACAGCGTACGTTATCATAAGCATATTTTCGTCAGTTTACGAGTCTACAAGTTTTTGCAATGGAAAGTGAAGACGTTTTGGTTCCGCCTGAGGATGTTGGGCCTGTTGATGGCCACAGGTCACTGAAGTCCAAGGCACAGATCTTGGTGAAGACCTGGCTCCGGAGGCCGGCTCGAAGGAGGTCCTGACTGACGTCGCCTTCTTGGGTGAGCAAGTGTTGATCGACCTGTTCATCAAGTACAACACAGCCATCCCATCCAGTGCTGCAGTTGAGCACCTGTTCTCCATAGGCAAGGACATCTTGCGCGCCAAGAGAGCCACCCTGTCAGATGCCAACTTTGAGAGGCTGATGTTCATGAAGGGCAACCAGCATCACGTCGAGGCGATGGAGAAGGAGCAGGAGGCCAAGCCAGAGTCAATGCATTATTAGATTATTAAAGTTATTTTTTATGTGTATTTTTATTTCTTAATATTTTTTATTCGTTTAATACTTTTTGTACTGTAAATAAACTGTATGTTGAATGTAAACCAATGTTTAATTTCATTTGTTCATTTAATTATTTATGTACACCTTGATCATCACCTGATCTTGGCATGCTATACCTTTTTGGAAAGCTCTATGTCTAAGCTGCAACATATTAAAATTTCAGCTCTCTTTAAGGGTTTTAGAGCCAAAAAACCAAACCGAAGCTAACTTCATATAATAAAAGTTAGCGGTTAGCGGTTATCGTTAGCTTCCGCTAAATTTTTTAGCGGTTTATCGGTTTAGCGTTATCGAAGTTAAGTTTTGAGTTAGCGGTTCAGCGGTTATCGAAGTTAACTTTTCTTTTAGCTTTGCCCACCACTGCTAATATATTACCAAGTCTCCTCATTTCATCCATGAGCTGTTATACTAAAATGTATATACGAAAATCTACAACGCTTACTATTTACAATTAGAGAAAAGTGGGGCACAGTGGAACATGGGGAACACCGGGACAGTGCAATTTTTAGCGTGAAGTTGGCAGCCCTGGCAAGCAGGCGCCTAGTGGCGCGATGAGGAACTACTGCTCAGATGACCACACCATTTGCTTTGTGACAGGTGAAGACGCCAAAGATTTTTTTCATATTCGTCATTTGAATTTCGATCTTACGTGGTGTTATGTCTTCCTTGTTGATTTAGTTGAAGAACTTTATGTTAAGAGTTGCATTAACACAGGGAATGTGTCATCAATTGAACAAATAACATAATGGAAATTCGCCTCGTGCGCCATTTTCTTTGTAAATATTCGATGCGGGGCACAGTGGAACAGGTGGTCATGGGGCACAATGGGACAGTGTCCCACTGTACCTCAGATAGTTTGTGATATACATTATTGTATGTTTATGGTTTTAAAATAACGATTTGAATATTTAGAGTTACATGTTGCACAATGTACAACACATTAACAATAAAACATCCTTATGTTTTTTCAGATCCAAAGTCATGCCCAGAAATAGAAGACGAAAGCCTAATATTGGTTTGTTTACGGAGGAGTGCATGAAAAAAGCAGTTCGATGGTCTTGGAGGCCACTAGCATGCATAAAAATAGGTCATCAGCATCTAGTGAGGAAGAATTGAGCCTCTCAGATCATTCAAAGGATGAATTATTGGAAGAATACCTTTTTTCTATTGATCCTTCTCAATTTCATGCTCTGAATGAGAAACCAAAGAAGAACGATTTTGTTATTGTTGAATTTAACACAAAGCCTATTAAGTATTATGTGAGACAAATAACAGAATCCAAGGATGAAGAGGGCGATTATGAAATTTTGTATTTAAGAAAACTGTAAAAAAACAAACCGATTCACCTTCCCACAAGCTGCTGACATAGCTTCTGTGAAGCTAGAAGATATAAAAATGATATAACCAACTCCAACATCCTATGGAAAGACAAAACGACAAAACTCTTACATGCAATTTGATATCAATTTCGACCTAATTAATATATGTTAATTATGTCCCACTGTGTCCAGATATGGGGTACAGTGGGACAGGTTTCATTCACAACTTAGAACCTAATTTTTAGGTTAACGGAAAGAAGCAGTTGGATACAAGATGCCCCATTTGATTGTTTATGAAATGTGAGTTACAGCTCAATTCTGCAATAAATGGAATTTTGGTTAATATAATTCATCTTTTATCCCACTGTACCCTACCTTCCCCAACCGTACTCTACACAACTTTTTCTCTCTTCAGAAGTAATGGAAAGTTATATTCTTTTTCCTCCAATCTGTATGTTATTACAACTCTAAAATGTAACAAATCTTGACCCTCATCTAAAATTACCAGCCATTTCAAAAGTGTACCATCCCCGTTGACTTCTTAATTGACATTATTGAATGAAAGCTTTATAAAGCTTATTTGTAATTTATAAAACTCCCATGGGAGGGTGTTGTGAGTCAAATGTTTATGAATGAAATGAAGGTTTAGGGACAGGGCTGAATTAAGCTACCATGGGCATGTCAAAGTAGAAAGTACTTTGTGTCGGAGATGCTTTCATATTTTTGGATGTAATTATTTCAAGAACGTGCATAGAAGTTGCTCGTTTATAACAAATGAAATTGGTGTGTTACTTTTAATTATTAGAATAAGAACACAGAACGGAACAGCAAGTGCTTTGTTGCCTTTGTATACAGACTTTCTTTCGAAATTACTCAAGTAGCTAATGTTTTATCTATAATTTCCTTGGAATATTTATTGATAATAATCATATACATAATACACATAACTGATCGAGGCTGTTCCTAATGAAGATTGGTAGGCTATAATCACAGTTTTATTTTTTTTCTTTAGAGATTGCTGTTGTGGCCTCAATACCAACCAGTCTAGCTAACTGCAGTGGCAGAGCAAATGAAACGGTCTTATCCATCAGGTGCAGAGAAGAGAAGAAAAAAAGTGAGGATAGAAAAATAGCAAAGGAAAAGGTGTGTGGTTATTATTATTAAATGTATTCAGTGATGGATTGAATTTATATGAATCCATGTTATATCTTTCAGGGGCATTCAAGTATTTTGGAACGACTTCATCAGGTGAACCACAGCTGTCTTCTTTCTCCACTGATGTCACTGCTACTGAGGGAGCATCAGCACAGGTACCAGGGCCGTCTTCTTCCTCCATTGATTTCACTGCTGCTGAGAGAGCATCAGCACGGGTACCAGAGCCGTCTTCACCCTCCACTGATCTTCCACCTTTCTCATCTCAATACTCTAATTTAGCTCAACCACTTGATCCAGCTGACTGGTCATCTGTTTTGCCAGGTGAAATCAGGACAGATTTGGTCAGCAGAGGGCCATTTTTTGGTTGGTCCTGAGTTCACATTTCCTAAAAGAGGAGATGGTAGAAGCTTTAACATTCACCACAGTTATAGGACATTAATCAATGGGGAGAAAATTAAGCGGAGTTGGCTTCTCTATTCAAGAAAAAACAATGTAGTCTATTGCTTCTGTTGTAAATTGTTTTCAAAAAAGACCTACAAGTTGATCACAGAAGGACTGTCAGACTGGATCCATTTAGGTACATTATTGAAAAGCCATGAAAATAACCCAGAACACACTAAGAAACATGGTAATATGGAAGGAGCTTGACCTGCGTCTTAAGAAGGGGAAGACCATTGACCAGGTAGAAGTGTCTCTTGCAAAAGCCGAGAGGAAGCGTTGGAGGGAAGTACTTACTCGTTAGTTTGCATCATCAAGTCTTTAGCAGAGAGAAAACCTAGGGTTTTGGGGTTCTTCTGACAAATTGCACCTTCAAAGCAATGGCAACTTCCTAAAAGAGGTAGAACTTCTTACCAATTTTGATCCAGTAATGAAACAGCATATCAGCCGGGTGGAAAGTGGAGTGGGTACTCATGCTGCCTATTTAGGCAAAACTATTCAAAATGAGCTGATTACTTCCATCAGTAACAAAGCAGTTGAGAAAATGGTGACAGAAATTAAGCAGTTCAAATAATATGCCATTATTTTGGATTGTACTCCTGACCTAAGCCATCAAGAACAAATGTCAGTTATCATCAGAACTGTCAAACTAGAAGAAACACCAGAAATCAAAGAATACTTTCTGGGATTCCTTGTGGCATCAGAAACAACGTCTCGGTTTGTCCTCTCTCATTTTCAAAAGGCTTGAGGAGCTAAACTTACTCTTCACTGATTGCAGAGGGCAGTCTTACGACAATGGAGCCAATATGAAGGTTAAGAATAAGGGTGTTCAAGCAAGGCTCCTAGAAAAAACCCTCGTGCACTTTATGTACCTTGTGGGGCACGTACCTTGAACCTTGCAGTGGCTGATGCAGCCAAAAGCTCCATAGATGCCACAAGCTTCTTTGGATATGTACAAAAAGTATACAATTTGTTCTCAGCAGCACCTCAACGATGGACTCTGTTGAAACAGTATGTCAGTACCACTCTAAAGTCCTGGAGTGAAACGAGGTGGGAAAGCCGACTTAAAAGTATTGAGCCTTTGCGTTATCAGGCCTCTATGATTATGGAAAACTGATGAGTGGGTAGTTGGGAGGTAACGAAAATGGTTCACTGAGTAGGTAGGTAGTTAATCTAACAATCATTAAATTCCTTTTATGTCAATAACTGGGTGGATGAAACCAATTGGTTGCTCACCAGAGTTATTCTCCACACTAGTATTTATATACTGTGTGGGAGGAGCGTGCTCGGTAGTGGAGATACATTACCGCTCAACCAACCGAGGAATAAACCAAGACAACGCTGGTACGAGAAGCCCCGCGAAAAGGAGAACAAAAGGCAGAACGAAAACGAAGAACGGGGCGAGAGGACGTACCAGAAAAGTGCGCTCTCGAAAACATAACCGGAGAAGGAGACACTCCGATAACAAAAAGTAAGTGACTAATTGAGTTTTTACACCAGTAAGTTATAAGCATTAAATTAAGCTGGGTCAGACAAGTTAGGCCTACATTGTGGCCTAAGACCCAGCATCAACTCATAGCTTAACAAAGGTGAAGGTAGATTGCCCTAACCTAATTCTTGTGAGGAATCCTACTGTGGACCTCAATTTATCTGCCCGCTCTGGACCATTTCCGGAATCTCTAGGCTGACCCCTCTAGGCTAGACTTGATCTACTCTATAGTTAGACTGGAGATATAAGGGGTGGGTTAATTGTGGACCAATTCATACAGAGCATTTTTCGCATTGGTGGTCCGTGTGTGGGGAATTTACAAACCTTAAGCTTACTTAACAAAAATTGCAGAATTAGGCTAAATGGTCTAGCCTAAGCCTAACCTGAGCAAGCCTAATTAGGTCTACAACCTAGGGCCTAACTAGGAAACATTTACATTAAAGGAGTCTCATTCTCTAATAAGCTTAGACCTGAGTGACACACAAGTACTTGGGGGGATTAAACCAAATTTGAACTTGACTGTTTTGTCTGTGCTCTCTTCTCTGGTAATTTCTTCTTGTCCTATATTTCATTACGATCCCCAGTTAAACAATTTTGACTTAGACATGGACAGTGCAGAATTGAAAAAGTTAAAAAAGAAAAGGGGGGCAAAGTTGGGAGCTGTTACAAAGGCTGTGAACACTTTTAACAATATTACACAACCAGGTAAGAAAAATATAGAGTGTGTAATTATTAAATTAGAAATTAAAAAGAAGGAATAATAGCCATTAATGAGAGTATTTCAGAGTTAGTTGAATCCGAAATGGCTGAAGAACAATTGATAGACCTTTACGCTGATGATGATGATCAGGTAAGCTCAATTGAACAGCAAATAAGGGAACTACGGTCTCGGTTTGACTGACTTAACACCAAAAAAACCTAATTCTGATTTTAATCAAAGTAGGGCTAACCTTCAACAAAATTTAAGTGGCATGCAAAATCCTGAGTCACAAGAATTGAGGGCTCAGTTACCCATTTTGCAAATACCAACATTTGAAGGGGACACGGTACAATTCCCATCTTTCATTGACAAATTTGAGAATTTAATAGGTAATAAACCTTATATTTCAACTGTTGAAAAGTTTAGTTACTTAACTAGTTCTCTTAAAGGCCCAGCCCATAACCTGATAGCCTATTTACCAGCCGTAGGGGATTCATATGAAGTAGCTATTGATCTTTTAAAACGTAATTACGTTAATAAAGATGTGATTATATATGAATTATCTCAACAAATTTTTGAATTTGCACCCATAAAAGATAACCATAGTGATATGGAAATTTTTATACAAAATTAGAAGCTATTATAGGACAACTGGTTAGCAATGAGATAGATATTAAAACTTCATCTTGGCTTATACAAAGCATAGTACTTAGGTGCCTTCCTTCGAGGGTTAAAGATAATTTAATTCTAAAGACGGGAGAAAATTATCCTAATTTAACACAAATAAGACAACACTTCCCCAATATCCTAACTAATTACAACTTGAGAGATTTTCCAACACATAAGACCCAGACTATGGATAAACCAAAGACTGTTCCCAGAGACCAACTAGCTACAGCCAAACAGACAAAACTTGATATTGTAGAATCAAATGTGACCAACTACAAAACACGAACACCTACATTACAGAACTTTAATGTAACTGCTGCCTCAACTTACACACCATATTGCAAATTTTGTGCAAGTAATGAACACAGTAGTACTGGGTGTGACAAATATTCAGATTTTAACCAAAGGGCTAAAAGATGTGAACAGTTGAACCTGTGTAAAAAGTGTACTGGCCAGGGACATTATAAGAAAGACTGTAAATCTAGGTTAAGATTCAAGTGTAAGTTTTGTAAAAGTTTACGACATGTCTCATCAATGTGTGATTCACCAAAGTGTCCAAATAATAGTACTCAAACTCAAAAGATACCTCCCCCAAACAAAGGTAATCAAGAAAATGCCACTTTCATGGGACATTCTGCTTGTTCAAACAATGTAACAAGAAACCTGAGATTCTTTTACCAAACTATTACTTTGGACTTAGTGAATAGTGAGGGTAGTACCACTCCAGTGAGATGTCTTATAGACTGTTGTTCTCAACAAACATTTGTTTCAAAAACATTTAGTTATAAAATTGGGTTTGACACCAAACCCGAATGAACAAAACTTCAATATTGCGTCCTTTGTTAAGGATAACTCGGACAAAAATAGCTATAAGACAATTGACCTGGAACTACATTTAGAAAGTAAATTTAAGAAAATTGAAGCAGTTATTATTTCTAAAGTAGGACAAAACAAACTGGTTATACCCAAACTAGAACAAACCATAAATCATTTGAAAAAACACTACAAAATAGCTGATAGCATATCACTAACAACACAATAGCTAACATTGAAATGCTAATAGGGGCAGATTATATTAATCTTATTCATAAGGGCATAGTAGAGATAGGTAATGGTATAGCTATTCAGACTCCATCAGGGATAGCCCCTTTGGGTGACCTATCAGACTACAACCTAGACCTAAACCAAAACAGTGCATGACCAACAAATACTATGTTCCTCAACTCAGTCCTACATAACACCTGTAAGAATAGCAACACTTTGAATAATATTATCTCAACTGAGAACATTAATTCATCATTATCAAATGAAACTTTGGATGAGGCAATTCAAACTTTATGGTTACTAGAATCTGTGGGTATACATGACACACATCAAACTTCAGAAGATCAGTTAATGGTAGAAAGATTTGAAGACACCATTCAGTGTAAAGACAATAGTTATTTTATTGAGTTACCTTGGAAAATAAATTGTCCAACTTTAAGAGATAATCTCAAAGTAGCTAAAGGACATTTATATAAAGTAATGAAAAAACTCAAACAAGAAAATGTAAAAATATATAATAATGTCTTCAAAGAACAGCTACAGAAAGGCTTCATTGAAGAAGTAACAGATAACCCTTTTAAAAAATGGTTGTCATTATTTAACCCACAGGGGGGTTTATCGACAAGATGCCCCAACAACAAAACTTAGAGTAGTATATAATTGTAGCCTCAAAGACAGTGATAAACACAGCTTGAATGATTGCTTGATTGAGGGTCCTAATCTCATTTCTGACCTTGTGAAGATCTTACTGAGGTTCAGGTTAGACAAATATGCTGTACAAAGTGACATTTCGAAGGCATTTTTGAGAATAAATCTTAAAAATGAATATGATAAGAACCAACTTAGGTTCTTATGGTTCAAGGATCCATTTGATTTGAATGAAGGGTTCATAACCTATAGATTTAATGTTGTGTTGTTTGGAGCCAATTGCTCACCTAGCCTATTAGCATTGACAATTAAACATCATTTAAACCAGTTTAATAACTCTCTAACATTGAACTTCCTTAAGGAACATTTTTACGTAGACAATCTAATAGGCTCAACGACAACAAAATCTGAATTATCTGAAGTCTATGAACACTCTCAAAACATTATGCAACAAGGTAACTTTGAACTTAGAGAGTGGATTTCAAATAATGAGGATTTAAACAAAAAGATTTTAAAAGATAATAATGGTCTTACTGAGCCATCAGACAGAGTTAAAACTTTAGGTATGAACTGGTATTTGGATGCAACTTCTAACAGTCATGATTCAATCTGTACTAAAGGTTTTAAACTTGATGAGGAAGCAAATACTAAAAGACAAATATTATCAGAGGCTTCCAAAATTTTTGATCCTATGGGTCTATTCCTGCTTCAACAATAAAATCAAAGATTCTCCTCCAAGAAATTTGGAGGACAAATGTTGGGTGGGATGATCCAATAACAAATGAAAATCAAAATCTTGGAAGAAGTTAGCTACTGATTTAACAAAAGTGCAGAACATTAAAATTCAAAGGTGCTGTGGGTTTAGGGATAAGCCCCAGAGGCTTCATGTGTTTGCTGATGCAAGCACACAAGCTTATGGGTGCTGTGCGTATCTTGTAAGCCCTACAGAAAGTCATCTAATTTATGCAAAAGGGAAAGTTGCACCTCTCAAACCTACCCGAACCATACCTCAGTTGGAACTATTGGCTGCTACATTAGCCATTAAAACCATTTCATTGCTTAAGGATGCTTACTATGATGTGTTCATAACTAATATCCACGTCTGGCTTGACAGTCAGATTTGTCTTGCCTGGATACGGAATGATAGCATTAATAGTAAGAATATCTTTGTAAGAAATAGGCTAAAAGAAATAGCTGACGCTAATGAAAGCCTACAAGTAAACTTTCACTATGTTCCAACTAAACAGAATCCAGCAGACTTTCTGACCAGAGGTTTATCCTACAAGTTGTTGAAGTCAAACAAAACTTGGTTTATGGGACCTAAGTGGCTCTGTAATACAGACCAATGGCCTGTGGAACAAGTTAACTTGACATTAAATTTAATCTTTTCAAATGAAAAGGTTGAATCAATCACTAATTATGAAAAGTATTCTGATTTCAACAAACTTGTCAGGGTGACAGCCTACTGTTTGAGGTTTGCTCACAACTGTTTAGCTACAATTAACAACAGCTAAATAAAAACAATCATAATTATACAGAAGTTGCAACCCAATATTGGATAGGCCAGGCCCAACAAAAAGAGTACAATAAAGAGTTAGAATTCTTAACAAATGGGAAACAAACAAAAGAACCTGTACCATCAGTAGTTGTGGATCTAAACTTGTTCAGAGATGAGGAAGGCCTTCTAAGGTGTAAAGGGAGATTAGACAAATCAAAACTGTCATACAAAAGCAAAAATCCATCCTTTTACCTAGATTTAGCTATTTGACAACATTAATCATCAGAAAAATACACAATGATGTATATCATATGGGGGTACCACAGACACTAACTACATTAAGAAAAACTTATTGGATACCCAAGGGAAGGATCACTGTTAAAACAGTCCTGAGTGAGTGTGTCACATGTAGGCGTATTCATGCTAGGCCCTATAGGAAACCAAATCCTCCTGCTTTGCCAGAGGAGAGAGTTACTCTCAACAGACCCTTTGAGACTGTAGGCATTGACTATACAGGAGCATTGACTGTAGGGGTGGGTGACACGGAACAAAAAATGTACATTGTACTGTTTACATGTGCAGCCTCACGAGCTGTTTATTTGGATGTTGTGGAGGACCTAACAGCAGAATCTTTTGTTGCTGTCTTTAAGAGATTCTGTGCACGACATTCAGTACCCAAGACAGTTTGGACTGACAATGCTACATATTTCAAAGCTGGTGAACAAGTCATCCACGACTTGTTAAGCAATGAAATCACACAATTATATATACAAAATCAAAACATAAAGTGGAAGTATATTCCAGTTGCCTCTCCTTGGTATGGTTCTATCTGGGAGAGGAATACAAACAGTAAAGAATTGCTTGAAGAAAGCAATTGGCAAAAAACAGATACACTTATTTGGGTTACTCACTCTCCTGGCTGAGATTGAGAACATCATTAACAATAGGCCACTCACTTATGTGAGTGACAACATTAATGACCCAGAACCATTAACTCCAAATCATTTGATTCGGGGAGAACAAGTTAGTCTCCTGCCGGACTACAATATAGACTCTTCAGAAGACCCAAACTGGACTCAACGACATGATGAGCTCCAGACTAAGTTACAACATTTAACTAGAGTTAAAGCTCATTTCATTAAACAGTGGAAAATGAGTACTTGATGGGTCTAAGGGAGAGACATAAACAAATGACTAAGAAGGATTGGTCTGACACAATTAAGGTAGGGGACCTTGTTCTCATACATGACAGTACTCCAAAACAAAACTGGCCTCTGGCTAGAGTTTCAGAACTCAGACCAGGGGCAGATGGGGTAACAAGAGTGGTCAAATTAAGGACTTCAACGGGTGACACAACAAGAGACATTTCTCTTTTGTACCCTTTAGAGTCTGGACCCAAAACAATGGACTTTGGAGAACCTTCTCCACTGACAGTAACAACTGGAGACACTGAACTTCCAGTAACTATTCCTTTGACAGTAGGAGTGGTAACGCATCCTACTACAACATTGACAGACACAAGACCTCAGCGACAAACAGCATTAAAAGCGCGACTATTTTTACAACAAAAAATAGATGCTGGGGAATTGTAATTTTATCTTCTAACTTTCATTTTTCTTTTCTTATGGTAAAGACCATAGACAGTTTCATCCTATGGATGTATATTTTATCTTCTAATTAAATGCTACACCTTCTCCATGAGAAGGTGAGGATAGGCACTGTTAATCAGATTAACAGGCATTTACAGTTAAATAGTTAGCTAGTCTACACTCAGACAAAAATTGGTGACAATGACACCAAAATTTTTATCTCCCGGGGCCCCCAGTATATGGAAAACTGATGAGTGGGTAGTTGGGAGGTAACGAAAATGGTTCACTGAGTAGGTAGGTAGTTAATCTAACAATCATTAAATTCCTTTTATGTCAATAACTGGGTGGATGAAACCAATTGGTTGCTCACCAGAGTTATTCTCCACACTAGTATTTATATACTGTGTGGGAGGAGCGTGCTCGGTAGTGGAGATACATTACCGCTCAACACCGAGGAATAAACCAAGACAACGCTGGTACGAGAAGCCCCGCGAAAAGGAGAACAAAAGGCAGAACGAAAACGAAGAACGGGGCGAGAGGACGTACCAGAAAAGTGCGCTCTCGAAAACATAACCGGAGAAGGGAGACACTCCGATAACAAAAAGTAAGTGACTAATTGAGTTTTTACACCAGTAAGTTATAAGCATTAAATTAAGCTGGGTCAGACAAGTTAGGCCTACATTGTGGCCTAAGACCCAGCATCAACTCATAGCTTAACAAAGGTGAAGGTAGATTGCCCTAACCTAATTCTTGTGAGGAATCCTACTGTGGACCTCAATTTATCTGCCCGCTCTGGACCATTTCCGGAATCTCTAGGCTGACCCCTCTAGGCTAGACTTGATCTACTCTATAGTTAGACTGGAGATATAAGGGGTGGGTTAATTGTGGACCAATTCATACAGAGCATTTTTCGCAATGATAAGGGAGGCATTGTTGGAGGTCATGGAAAAGACAACAGATGCTACAACAAAAATTGAGGCACAATCTTTGGCAGAGGAGGTGGGGTCATTTAGATTTCAGATTTGCACTGTAGTATGGTATGATATCCTCTCCAAAATCAACAGTGTCAGCAAGCTCCTACAATCTGCCGAGATACAACTGGACGTGGCAGTTAATCTCCTAGAGAAGACTAAAGCATTTTTCATAACATACAGAGATAATGGTTTTGCTGGAGCACAAGCCACTGCAAAAGATTGTTTTCTGTGTAACAAGTCTTTACTAATTATTGTTTTCTGTGTTTCAAATCTATGCTATGTTTATGTTGAATAAAGCCTCAAATTGGCCTTTACTTTATCTTTACCCCGCTAACAAACGCGGCACCACAATTTATTCAACATTTCAATCAGCCATTCAGTCGGCCTTTCAGATACAGCAAGCAAATATTCATCCAGTAATCTTACTATATCATGGAGAAGGTGATTCGCCCGGATAAATTTATTACTTCTCCGAATTCTCCCCAAGCTGGGAAACTATGGAAATTATGGTCGCGCGGTTTCAAATATTTCTTGAGTACTATCGCCGAACACAACCCCAATAAATTGGAGGTTCTATTCATACATATCGGCCCGATGTCGCTGATATCATTCAAGACTGCTCTACTTATGAGAATGCCATGGCAGCCTTAGAGGCCACCTACGTCAAGAAGCCAAACGAGGTATGCGCTCGCCACCTGTTGTCCACCGTCACCAAAAGCCCGAGGAAACCCTCGATGAGTACTTGCAAATTCTTCAACAACTAGCCAATGACTGCAACTTCAAATCGGTTTCCGCCGACGAAAACAGTTCATCTGTGAGAGACGCTTTCATCCGAGGAATTAGAGATAGCGCGATCCGCACCCGCTTACTCGAAAATGACACACTCTCACTGGAAAAGGCTATCGTCCAGGCTCGAACATTAGATCAGGACCAGAAAAACTCAGAATCGTGCCTCTCATTACGGTGCTGTTGCAGCCACTGGCTCTCGCCACGAACCGTCGCCGACTACTGACTCTGCCCGGCCTGCCTGCGTCCAAGGAGACGATCTCCCAAACTCTTCAGCCGCTACGAATTTCGACAACAAAGCCGCTCTGTGCTTCTTCTGCGGGTCTCGACGCCACCCACGAAGCAGGTGTCCGGCAAAGGATTCTATCTGTGCGAAATGTGAAAAGACCGGCCACTGGGCCAAAGTCTGCCGCTCAAGTACTTCCTCGGCACGTCAAAACAGGATAAAACCACAGCGTCTCATTCAGCCGCAGCATTAGCGACCATTAGTACCACTCTATCGTGTAGCTCCTCCATGCCTACCAACTCAACAGTCGATATCCTCGTCAACGGCCGTTCGTGTCTCGCCTTGTTGGATACTGGCAGCTCGGACAACTTCATTCGTGAGGATCTAGCCAAACATTTAGAGCTGCCCATTCTTCCGCACTCGGGCGTCGTATCAATGGCTTCGCCTAATCTATCCGCAGCCATCTCAGGTCGATGTACAGTGAAGGTTACGATGGGAGACCGCGACTACGAAAAGCTCGAACTATCCGTCTTGTCGGATCTGTGCGCTGACATAATACTCGGTACCCCATCTTAATCAGACACAAGGAATTGAACATCAATTTCGGAGGTCCGGAGCCAGCACTCCATATATGCGGCCTTACTCGATCAAGAATTTCAGCCCCACACTATTCGGCAACTAACTGCCGATTGTCGTCCCATCGCCACGAAGTCCAGACGATTTTGCTCTGAGGACAAAATTTTCATTGGGAAAGAAATCGAAAAGCTACTCAGGGATGAGATAATGAACCAGTAACTCACCCTGGCGTGCTCAAGTAGTCATCACATCTACCGAAACAAAAAAAAAAACGCATGGTAATCGATTTCTCTCAAACCGTCAACCGATTTACCATGCTAGATGCATATCCTCTTCCGCGAATCGATGATATAGCCAACAAAGTCTCACAACACAAATACTACAGCGTAATTGATCTGTCAAGCGCATACTACCAGGTAGAAATCGATCCGTCTGAACGACCTTTCACAGCATTCGAGGCTGACGGAAATCTATACCAATTCAGAAGGATACCTATGGGAGTAACTAACGGAGCCGCGGCCTTCCAGCGCGTCATGAACGAATTCATATCCTCGAACAACTTATCATCAACATACGCCTACCTCGACGATCTCACCATCTGCGGAACCACTTGGGAAGAGCACGATGAGAACCTTCGACATTCTGGGAAGCCGCTAAACGAGTAAACTGAGTCTAAACAAGGAAAAATGCAAGCTTTCGATGACATCAGTGCACCTGCTCGGATATTCTATCTCTCATGGCGTATTGCGGCCCGATCCCGAACGCCTCCGGCCACTACAAGAACTTCAAATCCTCGCAAACAAGTCGTCTCTACAACGCGTAATCGGACTATTCGCATACTATGCTAAATGAATTCAGAACTATTCCTCAAGATCAAACCTCTGCTCAACGTTTCATCATCCCATTAACTCGCGAGAAGTATCAACGATCCAAACACTCAAAGATGATATCTCGAAAGCTGTCGTCGGTTCAATCGATGAAGAACTGCCGTTCACTGTGGAGACGGACGCTTCCTCTTCAGCAATCGGAGCCACCCTCACCCAGAACGGCCGCCCGGTGGCGTTCTTTTCTCGCGCTCTGAATAACACAGAACGTCGCCATCACATCGTTGAAAAGGAGGCATACGCTGTAATCGATCCATTCGCAAGTGGAAGCACTTCTTAGCTTATCGACACTTTACTGTCGTCACCGACCAGCGGAGCGTATCTTTCATGTTCGATGGAAAAGCTACTGGTCGTATTAAGAACGATAAGATTCTCCGTTGGCGTGTAGAACTAGCCGGCTACTCATTCACAATAAAATACAGACCGGGCCCCGAGAACCGAGCCGCAGACGCATTGTCGCGATCCTTTGCGCTGCTACTCCAAGAATATCCCTCGCCCAGCTGCATGTTAATCTGATACACCCAGGAGTCCGCCGAATGACTCATTTTGTGAGAGCTAGGAACCTACCATTCTCAGTGGATGACATCAAACGAGTTACGTCGGAATGCCAAACATGCGCTAAATGTAAGCCACAGTACTATAAACCAGAAGTTAGTCACTTAATACGGGCCATGTCCCCGTTTGACCGACTTAACATCGACTTTAAAGGCCCGCTTCCGAGCGCAACTTCGCGACCTTACATCCTAACAGTAATCGACGAGTATTCACGCTTTCCTTTTGCCTTCCCGTGCCGTGATACGAACACGTCAACCGTTATCGCCCGTCTCACCGAGTTATTTTCTACCTTCGGAACTCCCTCTTACATCCACACAGATCGAGGGACATCGTTTATGTCTTCGGAACTAAAACTGTTCCTAACTAAACATGGTATCGCGACTAGTCGCACAACGCCGTATCACCCCCAAGGAAACGGGCAATGCGAACGTTACAATGGAATCATCATGAACACCATCAAACTAGCCATAGAAGATCGCGGGTTGCCGATGTCGCAATGGGAGTCCGTCCTACCAGACGCGCTGCACTCGATTAGATCGCTGCTGTGTACGGCCACGAACGAAACTCCTCACGAGCGTCTATTCACGCACCCGCGGCGTACTTCTACCGGTTCTGCACTACCGACGTGGCTGTCTTCTCCGGGAACTGTACTCCTTCGCCAATTCATTCGCCGATCCAAGAACGACCCCCTCGTCGAGGAAGTTGAGTTAATTGAGGCAAACCCCAACTACGCGTTTATACGGCATCCGAATGGGAGAGAAGATACCGTATCCATCAGGGACCTGGCACCGGCGGGACGTAGCAATACGGATGACACGAATCACTATGAACCCCCCGTACCCAGTCCGCCAATCAATTCCACCCCGCTAACGGACGACTCAGAACCCGCTGAGATCCGCCGACACACGGTCCCAACAGCTCCCGTCGAAGCGACTCCAGTCGAAGTCGAGAGAGGCCCACCTGTGTCAGTAACCTCCGAGACGAGTCCCCCTCTGAGAAGAAGCACTCGAATCAGATACCCAGCTCAACGCCTAAACTTGTAGACTCTTCTTTCTTCCAAAATATCTTGAACTTGTCGTTTTGTTTCTTACCGTGCAAAGTATCACGTATTATAAAAGAAGAGAGGAATGTAATGAGTCTTTACTAATTATTGTTTTCTGTGTAACAAGTCTTTACTAATTATTGTTTTCTGTGTAACAAGTCTTTACTAATTATTGTTTTCTGTGATCACGTATATAAAAGAAGAGAGGAATGTAATGAGTCTTTACTAATTATTGTTTTCTGTGTAACAAGTCTTTACTAATTATGTTTTCTGTGATCACGTATTATAAAAGAAGAGAGGAATGTAATGAGTCTTTACTAATTATTGTTTTCTGTGTAACAAGTCTTTACTAATTATTGTTTTCTGTGTTTCAGATCTATGCTATGTTTATGTGAATAAAGCCTCAAATTGGCCTTTACTTTATTTAGCCCGCTAACAAACGCGGCACCACACTGATGCAGCCAAAAGCTCCATAGATGCCACAAGCTTCTTTGGATATGTACAAAAAGTATACAATTTGTTCTCAGCAGCACCTCAACGATGGACTCTGTTGAAACAGTATGTCAGTACCACTCTAAAGTCCTGGAGTGAAACGAGGTGGGAAAACCGACTTAAAAGTATTGAGCCTTTGCGTTATCAGGCCTCTATGATAAGGGAGGCATTGTTGGAGGTCATGGAAAAGACAACAGATGCTACAACAAAAATTGAGGCACAATCTTTGGCAGAGGAGGTGGGGGTCATTTAGATTTCAGATTTGCACTGTAGTATGGTATGATATCCTCTCCAAAAATCAACAGTGTCAGCAAGCTCCTACAATCTGCCGAGATACAACTGGACGTGGCAGTTAATCTCCTAGAGAAGACTAAAGCATTTTTCATAACATACAGAGATAATGGTTTTGCTGGAGCACAAGCCACTGCAAAAGAGATATGCGAAGATATGCATATGGAGGCTGTCCTCAAAGAGACGAGGATAAGAAGCACAAAGACACTTTGCTTATGAATCTCCAGATGAACCCATAAACGATGCAATGCAGCAATGAAGAGGATGAAAGTCACGTTTTTCAATGTGGTGGTCGACTCAACCATTGGATCTTTAGATGACAGATTCAAAACACTAGGGGAAGTGAGAAGTAAGTTTGGAGTGTTGCTTAACTTTCCAAATATGATTAATGAGGCAGTGACAGAGGAGTGTGAAGAACTTGGGAAACATTAAGCTGTGGAGAGGAAGCTGATATTGATGGGAGATCTGCCCACTAAAATTGGGAACCTTCCAAATTTGCCAAAAGAGTTGAAAGACAACATGACAGCACTTGGACTCCTAAGTTACCTTCATCAAAAGCAGTTGAAAGAAATCTATCCCAATCTTTGGATAGCACTTCGGATTGCTTGCACTCTCCCAGTGACAGTGGCATCAGCAGAAAGACGCTTTTCAAAACTAAAGTTCATAAAGACCTATTTCAGATCCACAATGGCACAAGATCGCCTCAGTGGACTCGCTATCATCAGTATTAATCAAGAGATTAGTAGGCAGCTGTCTTAACAGGGCCGGATCCAGACCTCAAATCTAACCGTGGCACACTTCACCTTCTTCGCGGGGAGGGGGTCTTGCCCAACCCACCCTTCACTAAAAAAAAATAGTTGTCTTGAAAGTATCATTGGCAGCAATAGTTATAGTAGCATGTTTTCAGTGTGAAAGGATTTCTAGAAAAATAAATGAAGCACAAGAATAAATTTACTTAATTTTATTAACTGCAAAATTAGTCGCAGATATATTTATTATTACAAATTTAATCTTTCATGACATCCAATAACTCCATACGACGTGGCTGAGATTTCGCAAATTCATCCACTATTGTAGGCACGTCTAATTTCATTGAATAATGAACATTCATAAGTGCTAGTCCATTGAGTCTATCTTGGCCCATGGTGGTGCGGAGATATGTTTTGAGCCTCCTCAAGGCTGAAACAGATCTTTCGCATTCACATGTGGTAACAGGTACTACTGCTAGCACTTTCATAGCAGCCGCTATATTGGGGAAGAGAATGCTATCTGCCACAAGCAGTGTTTCCTGGATAGTGGCCGGGATGTCCTTTCCAGCATCATGTTGTTTATTCCAGTGGTATTGCCAAACATCTAATTCACCGGTGAGTGAACCAAAGTTTGGGAGGTCATCTTTGTACTGCTCGCAGAATGCTGTGAAATCAGTTATATGGCTGAACTCATATAACTACTGTCCGACTTCCTTAATAACAGATAAATATCATGCTCTTACTTGGCAAATTAATAATTTTGTTAGTAAATAGCATAACTGATGCTGGATTCTTAAATATGAAAACATTATTTTTGAAAAATAACTTAAATGGGATGAATGTTACTAGACTGGTTCCACTTAGAAAAGTTTTAAAAAATCAGAAAAGTTCAGTGTGATTAATATCATAATCTATTAATTTAAAAAATTTATTGAATTTGCTTAAGGCGTTGCATGACCACGATAATAAAGTTATTTGCACAATCAGATATAGATACTTATAAATGATTTTATATGACTGTTACTACTGACAGAAAATACTTGAGTTCTAACCTGCAAATCCCAGAAGAGTAGCTACTTGGCCATCAGCAAATCTGGACGACAGCTCATTTACCAAATAATCTATGAAAGGCAGTCAGAGTTCTCCGGTAGTACTCTAGGGGGGGGTCTGGGAAGGCACATTGTTTCTGTTCTTCTGTCTCCCGGTCGTGCGAGGTTTGCTAATTGGAATGTCATTATCACTGGTGAGACGCTCAGCTATCTTATACCAGTCAGCATGTTTAGTATCTATCTTATCTCTTATGAGCTGGAGAACTTCAATAACCTCATTCACACTCTCATAAGCTACCTATGATCCCACGTGTGTATGACAGAGCTTGTCGTGTACTGTGAATGCCATGCCCTCATGCTTCCCCACCCCCATTCTTCCCCCCATATGATCCCCATGGTCCCACCTACCTCATGTCATGTCACACATAAATATACGTATATTTATACATAAGTAGGTATAATTTGCTAGTTTGTTTAAATGTGTATATATAAATACAGGGTTGTCCCAGAATTAACTATCTATTTCAATGAAATCGGACAAATTTTTAAAAACACACTTTATTTATGTTATCATGTTTAATATGTGTTTAAAAATGTATAAATTTCTAAATTTTTTTCATAATTTTATTTCATAATTTTTTCATTATCTGGTCCATGAAAGACCGTCTGAAGTCGTAGAATGCAAAAGAGACTCTCCAAAAGTTAGCGTGTGGCTTGGAATGACCAAATCCAAATTTATGGCCCACTCTTCTTTGCGAAGCAACTGTAACAGGTACCGTCTACCTTGATATGCTTCAGCAGTTTCTCGAACCACAGCTCTTGATGATGGCCTTCTTGATAATGTTGTGTTTCAACAAGAAGCATTGATCTTTTGGCGATAAACCTTTGTTTTATGAAACCCCATGCAAAGAAATCCAGGGGTGTCAAATCCGGAGAACGCGGAGGCCAAGGTCGAGGTCCTCCACGTCCAATCCACCGATTCGGAAGGCGTCTGTTGAGGTATTCTCGAACAATTAGAACATAATGACATGGTGCTCCATCTTGCTGAAACACAACATTATCAAGAATGCCATCATCAAGAAGCTGTGGTTCGAGAAACTGCTGAAGCATATCAAGGTAGACGGTACTTGTCACAGTTGCTTCCGCAAAGAAGAATGGGCCATAAATTTTGGATTTGGTCATTCCAAGCCACACGTTAATTTTGGAGTCTCTCTTTGCCATTCTATGACTTCAGACGGTCTTTCATTGGACCAGATAATGAAAAAATTATGAAAATAAAATTATGAAAAAAATTTAGAAATTTATACATTTTTAACACATATTAAACATGATAAACATAAATAAAAGTGTGTTTTTAAAAAATTTGTCCGATTTCATTGAAATAGATAGTTAATTCTGGGACACCCTGTATATATCTCAAATGAAATGAAATGAAAGAAATTCTCGTATGGCAACACTTTATGTCCCGGCTTATCTCAGCTCTGGTCATTTGAGTGTCGACTCTCTCTCTCTCTCTCTCTCTCTCTCTCTCTCTCTCTCTCTCTCTCAGTAAATGTGTTTGAAAATAGGCTAGACAAAGTACTGAATACTCTCATAGTTTAAGACTAAAACATATGAAAACTCTGCAGGAGATCGCTTGCACGGTGTCTCTGTGAGCAAGCTAAATATAGAGCTATTTATATATTCTCCACTTTCCTGTAAAATTTCCTTGGCTACTTTTCCAGGGTCAAGGTATTTTCTTCAACCTTTTTCCGTACCTGCCTCTGGCAGGGAGGGAGCGGAGGGTGGGGAGAGAGCCTTCTACTTTTCTATCCAGTTTTCTACTACTGCTAGGATAGTTGAAAGAAAAATAAACTTTTACAAATTTTCCCTGGCACCCGTTGCCATTGGTACCTCCTCGGTATGGTCCGCAAGGCCTTTTGAGGTACTTCTTTTCCTTGTAACTCCTTGTAACTCTCTCTCTCTCTCTCTCTCTCTCTCTCTCTCACATTAATACAAATTCAGAAATCTGACCGGTGCACACAAAGGCACAAAAAAATCTGACCGATGCCTGTGCATCGATGTGCACCGGTCTGGATCCGCCCCTGGTCTTATGATTGTGTTATTGAAGATTTTGCCTCGAGAAAATCAAGGAGGTACAGATTATAAGCACTTCAGAGTATTGGTATTTATGGTTTGACAAACACTGATGTTTTTTGTTAATTTTTCTAATCATGGTTGCAGTTGGTTTCAACAATTTTCCTTTATTTCTTCTTGTTCTCGTATTTATCATTTTATCAAACTATATTTACAATTGTCAATTTTATTTTCCGCCATTGCTTATTATTTTCTCCACATTAAAATCATTTCAAATTTATACTCTACGTTGGAATTTTGAATATTTGTAATTCTTTAAATAATAAAAGAGGAACACTGATACTGATTTACCTTCTTGTTATATATTTGTGAAAGATATATATATATATATATATATATATATATATATATATATATATATATATATATATATATATATATATATATATATTGTAGCTGGTTCCTTCTTGGTGCTACTTGTATTTGCCGGGCAGGGCCGGATTAAGACCTTTAGAGGCCCTAAGCACTTAAAAGATTTTGGTGCCCCATATATATGTAATTCAAAATATAAACAAAAATAAACCATAAAATAAAATTTTATTTTTTGAAATGAAACAAAACTTACAGTAAGATGGAAAATAATGTTTATTTTTGTATACTTCCACTTCATTTATATTTGAAAAGTTTTCTCCTACTTTTTTAATTGCAAAGTCTTTGATCAGATCCTCAAAACTAATCTTACGTAACACATCTGCTTCTATACTTAGTAGAGATAAGGCATCCAGCCTGCCTTGTTGCATAGTTGTTCTGTTGGTATTTTTAATATACTTCAACTGAGAAAATGAACGCTCAGCTGAGCAATTTGTGACCATTAATGTTAAAAATATACGAAAGGCAATTTCTACATTTGGGAAGGCACACTCAATATTGTCTTCTACAATTATTTTATAAAGTTCAGCATGACTGAATCTGTTTTTACATTTTTTTTTGCACTGAACTTATGGCACACATATGAGTGAAATTGCTGAAGCTCAGCAGAGAAATTAGTGTTCAAGTCCTCTGGGTAAGCATCAATCATCTTTTTACAACCCTGAGAATACCTTTCAATTTCAGTAGATGATGAAGTGGTGACATTATGTGGCACATCACTTAGAAAAGAAAATCTCCCTGCTATTTCTTTGTATATCTCTCTCTTCTTCTCATCTCAGTTTCAAGTTTGTCAACAATTGTGTAAAAGGTGGTGATAAGAAATTTATCTCTGGCATTCAGATATACTTCTGGTGCATCTCCGTCATTGGGTACCTTCTTTCTGATACGTTTGCGAGTTTGAGCTGCCTTGTAATCAACATCTGGTAGCATTTCCTTTGTAGCTGCTTCATATCTTTCAAATTCATCTCGTGAAGTGCACAGTTGGTCAGCTAATGATCCATACAGATCTGCACATGTTTTTAAGTTCACATCCTTATTCTGTAGAACTTTGCTTACTCTATGAAAATTTTGCAAAATCTCATCCCAAAAATTCAACATAAAAACGAATTCTAGCTCTTGCATCTTATTTGCAATATTATTTGCTTCTCTTCTAGTATCTCCCTTTTGTGACTGGTCTTCAGCTATACATTCTAACGCTTCTAAAATTTTAAGGAAAGATTTCAAAATTGCTGCTGTTGCCATAGCATGTGCCTCCCATCTGGTATCAGAGAGGGATTTTAAGACACTTTCATTTCCAATACAACCTTTAAGAATTTCCCACCTGCTGGTTGAGGCTAAAAAAAAGGTATAGAGCAACTGCACTGTAGAGAAGAAATTAACCGCCTCTTGACAGCAGTCAACAGCACTTCGGCCTACCAGATTTAGTGAATGGGCTGCACAGGGCACATATATAGCAAACTTGTTTGTTCTAAAATTTTTTGCTGCATCCCCTTATAACGCCCAGACATGTTGGCAGCGTTGTCGTAAGATTGACCCCTACATTTTGAAAAGTTTAGCTTACAAACTTCACGTAAGTACTGCAACACCTGATTTGCCATTTCTTCACCAGTATGGCTTTTCATTTTCAGAAAGGTTAAAAAGCGTTCAATAGGCTGTCCATCTTTTAAGTACCTAAGTACAACACTTAACTGATCGATATGTGATAGATCTGGTGTTGAATCAACTGACAAACTAAAATAACCAGAAGATTTTACTTCGTCAACAATGAGTGCGTGGACCTTTTGAGCCATTAGTTGAATGAGTTCCTCACAGGTGGTTTTGGACAGGTAAGAAGGATTTCCTTTGCCAGAATTTCCATATTTCAAAATGTGACCTGCTAAAAATGGATCAAACCGGCTTATGAGCTCAAGCAGCCCTAAAAAATTCCCATTCTGCAATGATCCAAATCTTTCTTCTGTTCCTCGAAAAGACAAGCCACGTTCAGCTAACGTACAAATAACAGCTATGACACGCCTCAAGACATGTTCCCAGTTATCACACTCTTCCTGAATTTGTTTTTCCAACTGTTGTCCCAACCCCGCACCTTGTCTGCGAGTTAAGTATGTTAGCATGTGAGTTAAGTATGTTAGTATGTGAGACATTTTTAGGAGCAAACAGTTTACAAACATAACAGTAAACTGATCCTGTTGATGGTGAATACAATAACCACTCTCTCTTGTATTTCTCACCATTGGCTTTTGTCCCAACGAAAAGTTTTTGTGAACAGTATCTTGCTGGTTTGCCACTACTGAAATGCCGGTAAGACTTGTCAAATGGCCCATTGTGTGTGTGACAGTCACTGGGTCCACAAGCAATCCAATAAGCCACATCATCAGCAGAGAAATCAAGCCACAACCCTGGATCTTTTGCTATATTTACTTCATCTTCTGCAGACTGATTCATTTCACCACCATCACCATGGTCCACTAAACTTTCATTTTCAGCAATTATTTCAACCCCAGAATGTCTTGTAAAGCAACTTGAATCAACATTTGCAGTAGAGGTATCAAGAGAATTTACAGGCAAAGTGAGATCAGTAGTGAGACATGTGGTAGATGAACCTGCTTGTGACACCTCGGTGATTCCAACGTCATCATATTTTGATTTTGAAGTGATCAAAGTGGTATTTGTGTCCACTTCTGATGACGGAGATTGGTTTTGATTCAGAATCGGTATATCATGTTGACGTTGTGGTCGTGGAACTTGTGTGAAGAAATCAGTCAGCTTTGCAGTCTTGGACTCTAAATCCAAAGTCTTCTCTTGTTTCTCTTTTGATAGTTTTCGCTTTTGTGCACCACTTAACTGAACACGTTTCATCTTGGTTCTTGGGGTCTGTAAAATACAGAAATAAAAAGAATATTTTATTTGTATATTATGTGGCAATCAACACAGTTACACATATCACAATCTTGGCTTTGTTCTTTTATTCTCAGAAAGACAAAATGGGAACCGTACACAACCAAAGTGGCAATTTAAATATAAGTGGCAATTAAATATAACTCAACCGAAATATCAACTCGAAATGTTGAATACAAATCAAATCGAAAGAAGGAACCAAAAGAAGGAACCGAAAGAAGGAACCGAAACCTATAAAATAAAAATACTTAACATTAGAATTAATAATACGCAATCTATAAAAATATCAATATTAACATTTCACTATTAACGAGCCACATTTTATATTTACATTTATTTATTTATTTAAAACACAATATTTAATTATAGGAAATATGAACATTTGCTTAGGGCCTAAATTGTCCTAACTACGTTTGATGTTATATATATATTACAAATTATTCACTCTGGTTATTACAATCTAAATTCTTTTATACTGTTATGACAATAGATAAATAAATTATAAAATAAAGATACGTGTATGATAAAATATTGTTATATATACAAATAAAGTACACTTCATAGACTTACCCTAGAGAAGAAGAGAGAGCAACAGATAAACTTCTTCAACGCTAATTAACTTAGGTCAGTATATCTTATTATTATAATGGCCGTGATAAACATCACTTGATACAACAGCAATATAGAGAGTTTATAGTTTCTTTTATTTCAATATTAATTTATATTACAATTCTATAAACCTAAATCTTTCTGTAAAACAATACCAAATGATTATGTAAAATATATATTTAATATTATATGCACAAATCACACGTTCAGAATAACTTCCTATAGCACACGAAAATATTTAATCTACAGTGCCCGCGAAAAGTATCCGATCACCCTTGAAATTTGTATTTTTTACATAAAAAACAATGTTTAAATGTATACTAACCTTATATTAGTATTTTGTCATCTGTCCTTTGGTTTGGATGACTTGTTCTAGACGTTTTGGCATGGATTTAATCAAGTTTTGACAAACTTCCACTGATATTTCCTTGCACCATACCTTTTTGATGGCCTCTTGTAATTTTTCGACTGAGCCAGTGTCGTGGCATTCAACCTTATTTTTATTATTAGCCACAGATTTTCTATCGGATTGAGATCTGGACTATTACCAGGCCAATCCAAAATATCAAATTTATTGTCAGTAATCCATTTTGTCACTATTTTGGCCCTGTGACATGGTGCACCATCATGCATGTATGTTTTTGTCCTTTGGATTGCCATTGCCATTGGAAGTTTATCCTGTAGCATTGCTAAATACCGTGCACCATTCATAGTTGTGTTCTTCGGAAGAAAATATAAGTTTCCACGCCCATAGTAACCGAAACAACCCCAAACCATCACACTTGGAGGGTGTTTCATTGTCTTTAGGGTGTATTTAGGGTCCATCCTATTTGAGCCAATAGGCCGGCGAACCTTTTTGGACAACTTCTGAATGTCAAAAATGTCGACTCATCGCTAAATAAAACCTTCTTCCAGTCATCAACAGTCCAATGAATGTATTTTTTACAAAATGCGACACGTTTTTTACGCATTTTTTCATTAATGAACGGTTTCTTAGCAGCATGGCGAGATGGTAATCCGAGTTCTTTTTGGAGCCGCTCCTGGATAGTTCGTTCAGAAACACCAGATAACAAATTATTCATATTAAATTTTATTTCTTTCGCAGTTATTGTTGGGTTTTTCAATACTAAACGTTTCATAAGTTTGTCTGTTCGCGAATTTGTTTTTCTCGGTCTGCCAGATCGTTTTTTAGGGACTGGCGTGGTTAGGCCACCATTGTTCTTAGCCCGTGAAACCCATAAATTAACGGTACTTTGGGATATGTTTAATTCCTTAGCTATCTGTCTCTGTGATTTCCCACATGCATGCAAAGCAACAATAGCACCTCGACAATCACTGTTAAGTTGTTTTTTAGCACACATTATATATAAATTTTATTTACACCACTTTCTGTAAAAAAAAAAAAAATATCAAGAAATTTACACAAACAGTGAAATCTGACAAATTTGAGACACAGCCACCCGCAACGAAGGCTACCAGAACACTAATTTGAGAATGCGTTGGATAGCTCTCATATCAGCGAGCAACCTCAAAGTTACCAGATGTCGCTAGAACAAATAGAAAGTGAATTACGTGTCTCTGAATATCAAGGGAAAATATTGTATTTTCTTGAGTGATCGGATACTTTTCGCGGGCACTGTATATGTATTTTTAATATGGCGCTCAAAGATTTGATATAAACAAAATAATAACGCAAAGCGTAAAGTGTGTGATTACAACGAAATATATTTATTCTCTCAAAAGGGTTGTTGTTCACTACAAATTCAAACAATGAAAAAAAATAAATACTATATATGAATATATATAATTCAGTTTTCAACAGCTTATAGGCTATAAGCCGCGATTATAATAGTATAATAAATCCATGGTAAATCCGACAATGGAAAATTTCTGTGGTGCCCCCCTTCCCTTGATGCCCTAAGCACGGGCTTATTTTGCTTAATGGTTAATCCGGCCCTGCTCAGGGGTGTTGAATCGACGCGGGCCTACTTTAGGCTTCATTAGTATTAATAAAAAAGAAGGGGGCACTATTTATGGTCTTCTTTCTAAGCCTTGCAACAACAACACAACTTGCACCATTCCACGGTGTAGCAATCCTGTATATAGACTACCGAACTGAATTGCAGAGGAGAGCTGCCTATAAGACTACGCCTATCAGTGCCACTTAAAAAAAAAGTTGAAAGGACGCTGCCGGCAAAATTGATGCCACAAGAGCCCCAAAAGTTGGCTCTAAAATAAATGACAATTTTTCACTAACCTTACAATTATGAGATTTATATATATATACCTTAACTTAATACATACATGCAATACTGCAGTAATCAAACTTAGTTATCATATCGTTTTAGGAAACAATGGCTCTTCTGGATTTTCTAACAAGGCATAAGTCGTGACTAGAGACCCTGTATAAAATAAGAGAAGCCACAGCGAAGCGGAAATTTTGCTTAGCTAATTGCTGTAAGGATATCTGGAATTTTGAACATATGTTTTGATTTTAATGAGAAAAAATGAAGAGTACATCCATGAATTGTGAAATTTCGTCAAAATGGTTACAGGTTACACAAATTTCCGAGAGGCAATAAGACAAAGAAGTGACAATGCAAATTTGAAAACAAAAAGGGCTCCCAAAATTAATTAATGTTATTTTAGCTCTGTCGGGTAATCAAAAACAAATTCCAAAAAATTAATTGCACATCATTGCTATGAACAATTACTTTACTTTATGGTCGTGAAATGAACGGCCAAACAAAATTTAAAAGCTAACAAAGTTTATAACATTTAAAGATTCTTAAACAAAGCCAATACCATGTATATTTTCAGTGGTGGGCACCGTTAACCAAAAAGTTAACTTCGTTAACCGCTAATCCGTAACCAAAAAGTTAACTTCGTTAACCGTTAATCCGTTAATTCGTTAAACATGTAACGGAAGTTACCGATAAACCGTTAACGTTAACTTTTATTATAAAAAAAATGAAAAACACAATATATATATAATTTAATTTTCCCTCTTCTTCTCGTTCTCCATTTTGTCCATGAGATGCATGTTGCCCTTCATGAAAATTAGCATATCAAAGTTTTCATCAGACAGGGATGATCTCTTGGCCCTCAGGATGTCCTTGCCCATAGAGAACAAACGCTCCACTGCAGCACTGGAGGGGATGGCTGTGTTGAACTTGATGAACAAGTCCACCAACACTTGCTCACCCAAGAAGGCAGCATCTGTCAGCAACTCCTTGGAGTTGGTCTCCAGCCAGGTCTTGACCAAGTTCTGGGCCTTGCCCTTGAGTGACCTGTGGCTTCTGCTGCTCTCTTTTGTCTGGATGACAGCACTGAAGAAGTCATCCTCCTCCTCCTCCTCCTCGTTGTTGCTGCCTCCACTGTTGCTGCCCACTTCGTTGGACTGCTGCTTCATGGCCTCCTCGACTGTACCCTCCATGCTTTTCCTCACCCTGGCGACCTTGGTGTTGTCATACTTGTCCAACCAGATGAGGCGAAACCTGGGATGGAAGGCAGCAGCCAGCTGGCATTCGTCATCCTCCAGGAGGGGCCCAAACCTTTTGTCGATGCCTGCCAAAAGTGCGTCGACCAAGGCGCTGCAGTAGACGAGGCCCTTGGACTTCAAGTCCTTAAGCCTGAAGATTGTCGCAGCAACTGTTGGCAGCAGAGTCCCAAGGTAAGCTTGTTCCTACCCCTGGATCTTGTCGAGTGCTTTGGCCACAGGTGACATGATCTGGAAATGCTCGTGATATTTCTTGAAAGAAGTTGAAACATTCAACTCAAATGGCAAATCTTTCCGCCTGATTTTACAGTCGACCATGTTTTACTCAAACCAATGCCATAAATAACTACCATATTTGGTAAGACACAAATTGTGGCGACGGAAACAAATATATCGCCTGATTTTGCACTGCGGAAATGGAAATTCGTTCATCACTATTAACAGTGGCGGATTAATTGCGCACCTGCTCAGCACTGAAAATAATAGAAACTTTTAAACGTTTATTTATGAATTTTTCGGGTTAACGGACTTGAGTTAACGGAAGCTAAATGTAACGGAAGTTAATTAGTCCGATAATGATTTTCAAAGTTAACTTAAAAGTTAAATCGTTAACGAAAAAGTTAACTTCGTTAATTAACGATTAACGGATTAACGGTTTGTGCCCAGCTTTGTATATTTTATTAAAACAACCACCAGAGAAACACAATAAAATCACTCATTTATACGTGATATACATTAGCAATGATACATTTAAAAGTAAGCATACATGGTATGTTTAAGAATCCTTAAGTGCTGAACTTTAGTTGACCTTTAAATTTTGTTTTCTTTGATTTGTCGACTAAGGTAAGGCATACTATTATAAAGTTTTAGTAACTTTAAACAAAAACGAACAAACAAAACATCTTTATTGCGGATCATTCACAATCCATAACCACTTAACCTAACATACGTGAGCGTCCGGGGGGGGGCAAGAGGGGGCAGTTGCCCTCCCTTGGAAATTTGTGTTTGCCCACGCAATGACTTCTATAATTCTACTGCAGCTCAGTCAGTGTTTCCACATTCAAGGAAATGTCGTTTACTTTACCTTTACTTTACCGAAGTGCCGTGTCGTTGAACTTAGAAGTGTTAAATAAACTATACTGAAAGATATAGTAATGGAATTATTTGCAAAGATCATTATATTGAGTGTTTTATTTATTTTTTTCTCTCGAAAACCTTTTGGTCAATTTCACTGAAACTTACACGATTATAGTTAATCATAGTATCATATAATATATATAAAATGGACTTAACTGGTAGAAAAAAAATGCACTACGACCACTACGAGTAAAAACCGTCATCTCCCCTTATCATAGCCTGCTTTTGGTGCTAAATTTATGTACTTAGTATTACTAAGTACATAAATTTAGCACCGAAAGCAGGCTATGATAAGGGGAGATGATGGTTTTTACTCGTAGTGGTCGCAGTGCATTTTTTATTCTACCTAATAAAGAACTAATAAGAACTAAGAACTAATAAGTTAGTTTTGCCCCCCCTTGCGAAAATTCCTGCGGACGCCCCTGTAACATACAAATACAATCTTACATATACACTGAACTTAATACAAAAATAAGGCCAACATAGCCACTTAACCTAGCATACTGTTTGATTAATTATCTGACAATTTTATGTATATTGTTATATATGAGACATCTTATAACACTTATAATAAGTGGCTATGTTATAATAAGTGTTATAACACATTATAACACAAGTTACTATGCATTATTATCTTCACTACATTACAAAAATAAGGTATTGTAAACCAGCAGTTGTCTGAACCAAGACTGCCATATAGATGAGAGGTACACAGTATCTGAAGACAGGACATTGTACAATAACATATTAGAGTTGTTTTGGACCCTAGTAATGAAATTATATACAGTATATTCTTCCGGATTAACATTTGGCTGGTAGGTAGGTTACGCGTAGTAAACATAAAACTGGCGCTGCACCATTTTGGTTCCCTACACAGCATACGAAAAATATTATTATAAGCAACAGAGAGTTTATTCATAGCAGTTTTTGTATAGTTCCACCACAGATGGGATGTATACAATGCAGTACAGTAAGTTCTAAAAAGATAAGTTTTAACTGATTCTGAACACATACCAAATTTCCTTACTAGCATGTTACCCTGTACATACAGCTTTTTAGGTTGCCTCTCAATATCGAGTTCATCTCGCAGCTCGTGAGTAATTACATGACCTTAGTATTTACATGTGTCTTTGACAGGTATAGTCTAACCATTCATTTCAAAAGACCCACATGATACATGTTTCAGTAGATTACACCTAAAAATCAAAATACAACTCTTTACCCCATTATAGGTGATGTCATTTTCTATACCATATTGTTCACACATCTCTAATAGTACTCTCAGCCCATGGGGAGAGGGTGACAGAAGAACAAGGTCATCAGCATACATTAAATGATTAATTTTTTCCTTTCCAATGACACACAGCCAGTACGTGCAGTTTTTAGTTCATTGGTAAGGTCATCCATGTATATACAGAAAAGATAGGGTGATAATATACCTCCTTACCTAACACCATTAGTTACAAAAACCTGGTGATACAGTGCTTTTCCATCTTACAAACATGGTCTGCTCTGTATACCAGAATGCAAGTATCTTAAGTACAGGGTGACGCAAAAGTCAGGAACCATAAGCACATTTTAATAATAATTTGTTTTAATATGTGTTTTGTTCTTTTCAGATTTGTTGTTGAACCTATAGAACAGAAATTGACAATAGATGAACGGGTGGAGATAGTTTTAATGTGTGCAAGGCGTGGTAACACACACCGATCAGTTGCTATTGCTTTTAATGACAAACACCCTGAGAGGCCGCCAGTTGTTCAGGCATCAGTTGGAAAACTGTTCAGTCACTTCAAAGAAATGGGAAGCGTTCATGATCGGCCGCGTAGTGGCCGGCCAAAAGGTTCAACCGATGCAGCAACATCACTAACGGTACTCAATCACCTCGAAAACAGCCCACATAAGTCCTTAAGAAAGTTATCCCAGGAAACGGGTGTCTCCAGAAGATCCATTCAACGAATTCTTACAACAAATCATTTCCACCCCTACAAAGTCCAACTCGTTCAGGAACTGCACGGTGACGACACAGACCGTCGTGTAGAGTTCTGCCAGTGGTTTCTACAACATCAACAGCTTCAACGAAGATCATTTCAGCGACGAAGCGATATTTCACCTCAGGTCGTGTCAATAGGCATAATGCACACTATTGGGCCAATGAGAATCCCCACTGGATGGAGGAAGGACACATGCAATTCGATCCACGAATTTTGGTGTGGGCTGCGCTCTAGGGGGGATCGGTTAATTGGTCCGTACTTTTTCGACGGCAATGTAACAGGTGAAACATATCTGCATATGCTGCAAACATTTCTAATGCCCATACTGGACGACATTCCATTGGCAGAACGGGCAGAGATGTGGTTTCAGCAGGATGGTGCACCACCCCATTTCGCAACCATCGTCCGGAGCTCTTTAGATGAAACATTCCCGAGCAAGTGGATTGGACGGCGAGGGCCCGTCGAATGGCCACCTTGGTCTCCAGACCTCACGCCTCTTGACTTTTTCTTGTAGAGCCATCTCAAGTCGGTAGTCTATGCTGATCGACCCAGAACCATACGTTCTCTGAAGGCTAAAATCACATCTGAGTGTGCCAAAATCAGTACCAATGTGTTAAGGAATGTTCAAACATCATGCATTCAACGCGTCAGAAAGTGTCTCCAAGTGGAAGACCACCAATTTGAACATTTATTATAATTTAATAAAATGTGCCTATGGTTCCTGACTTTTGTGCCACCTTGTATATATTGGCAGCTTATTTCACAAAAAAAAATTGTCGTCTTAAAACTGCCATTAAAAGTGGTAGAATAATTGTTCATAACAATAATTCATAATTATTTTTCTGAATTTATATTTTGATAGCCAACAGAGTTAGTTTAATTGAAAACTGACATTGCTTCAATTGGTGATAGCAACATACCACCTTTTCCTCGTGGTAGAATGATTAGGCAGACTCTTTAGCATTGAAAGACAGATTGCTCAAAATCTCAGACTTCCACATGGTATGGGTTCATAATATAATTTCAGGATTTCATGATGCAAAGACACACACAAAAGAAAGCTTCTCGTGACCAAGAAGACTATGAACTGTTACGAAATGAACCAAAACAGCCTTTGCCTGCCAGGTATGGTTTAATCTACGCCCTAAGGCTTGTCCACATTGCTATTGGTGTAAATTTGTCACCATCCGCAACTCAACAGCATCTCTATAAGTTAGTTAAAGTGGACAATGTGGTTCATCGAAAATCTTTGCTTATACGAGTAAAAGCAAATTTAAAGTGCAGATTCGAATGGGCGAAGGGAAGGATTCAAAATCCTCGTGATTTTTGGAAGTCTCTTCTTTTTCAGACGAGTTTCCGTTTTGTCTGTATTCGTTAAAAAGACACAAATGGGTGTTACGAAACACGTCTACGAAACTTCAATTCCGCTTGAAGGCCAGAATACAGTATAGAGCTTTGTGTAATGATGTCGGCACCAATATGGGATGATGGAAAAATGGATCTGATATTTACCGAGGGACGTCTGAATTCTACGATATATACGTATCCATCCTTGAGAAGATGAGAACCATCTTTTTTTACCGTTTCATCAACGAAAACTCCACTTATCACGCGTATGTTACAAGATCGCGCAACCTGTCACGCATCACATTATGCTTTTTAGAAGAAAAGGCTTCCTCCAACATAAAGAAAACATAAGGAAAATACTGACTGGACTTTGGCAAAATTTGAATCACTGCAGCGTCATTCAAAGATCTTTTCATCTTTTCAAAACACACATAGAAAGAAAGGCTACAAGACATTGATTGCATGTGTTTATTTGTGTATCAGCGAAAAAAAAAGCCCGTCCCCACCCGAAAATACTAATTCATAATTGAGGGATTTTTTTTAAATTTAATTATTTGGGGGAACTTTTTTGCATTAGTGTACAGTAAAAGGTTTGGTTTTTTTTGTTGTTTTTTAGTGGTGGGGGGAGGGGCAGAGTTATTTTATTCCAGTGGGACTTTGCATGTGTGTGTGTGTGTGTGTGTGTGTGTGTGTGTGTGTGTGTGCCGAAACAACTTACTCCGAGTTATGAAGAGTCAAAATTTTGGTGGCCATGAATCAACCCCGCTTGGGTAAATTTCTCTTCTATAATAAGTTCATTCCGCGTCCTTCACCTTTCTTACTCCGCATGAATGCATTTTACGTGGAGTTAATGCCCTGCATGGGTACAGAACCCCTTCGAGAAACCCGTAAGGTATCACTTACAAACCATGAGATAAGCCCATTGTTTGTAAAACAGCGTTGATTTAATGCGTGATTGTATTGTAAGTACCTCCACTTTTTTATTAGATTTTCGTTTATGCGAGTATTTATTCTGAAATTATAATTTCTATATTTTATTAATAATAATGAATATGAATATAATACTGAAAAAACATTACCTTTTATATTGTTCAATATAGAAAAATTATCACCATAAAAACCGCATCATAGCAGGTTCTGGAACAAGGAACTCTCCTGGGAAAATTAAATCCACTATAGTCCGAATAAGTAATGATAAATGACAAATCTGCTTAGCAGATAGCTGGTGAGGGAAGCTATATTTTGGGGTCTCTTTGCTAGTGACCCCGTTGCCCACGTTGGGCTTCCATCATGAAAAAGAAAAACTAAGTATTTGTCATTTACCATTACTTATTCGAACTATAGTGGATTTAATTTTCCCAGAAGAGTTCCTTGTTCCATGCACGGTCTGTGTGTGACATAAAAGTTTCTCAGGGGACCATTTTGAGTTGTAGCATACATAGGCTATATATCTGGTAGCCCCCAAAAACGCCTTGAGATTTGAACATCAGTAACTTCAAAAATATGCAGTTCATACTTCCAAAATTTACATAACTTTTACCTCAATCTATTGATAAGCCATCATAAAAATTTCAGACCTCTAGATAAAATATTTTTTCCACAGCTGAGGGAACAGTGAGGTATGGTGAAAAAAACGAATATCCTAAATCCTAAATGTGTATAGCTGCACCTGGCAACTATTCTATGACTTGTAGTAGTTTCCTTAGCCTATGGATAATCTGTAAAGCCGGGTACACACATGTCAGTCAGCTCGGCCGAGTAGGGAACTCGGCCTAGTACTCGCCCGATACTGGCATGTGTGAACATATCTGGTGAGTACTGGCGCTAGTCCACTCCCAAGGCGAGTCTACTCGGACAGCGTTCAACTTTTTATGCGAGTTAGTGGATGAGTGGAAACATTTATTGTGTTAATTAAGGTCCCAATTAAACCTTATTCTCATTATTTCTTATGGGTTTTAGGTCCCCGTTTTATGTGATTTACATAAAATGGTGATTTATTGGTTCCCATTATGCTCTGATAACGAGGACCTCCTGTGTGTGTGTGTGTGTGTGTGTGTGTATATATATATATATATATAGAGAGAGAGAGAGAGAGAGAGAGAGAGAGGTATTCTACATGTAATGTTATGCAACGTTATGTTATTTTTATTTGTTAATTGATCTTTTTATTTAATTGCAGGACGTCAACAGCGAATCAAAGATGTGGTAGGCCTATGTGCCCATTATAGAATTAATTTTGTTTTTTTTACCATTCATTGTAGTTGTTTTGGGAATAATATATTGGAATCACATTATTCGTTTACATATTACATTGAGTGTGTGTGCTTACATATGTCACAATTGCTTACCATAATGAATTCCTTCAGTGAATCTGATACATCGTCGCAGACCTCAGGTATGAACGAAGATATAGTTGATTTTGGTACTCGGTATAAGTACTCCAGTGAGCTAAAAGAGTTCCCGGTGGCTAAGTACCGCAATGTGACTTGTAATTTAACTTTTGCAGGTATGGCGTTCCTCATATATGTATCTGAACGCTGTACGCGATCATGGAGTTTTGAAAGCAGATCATCGAACGTTTCCTTATTCATTCGCAAATGGTTGTAGAAACTTTTAACATCCTCACTTACAAGTTCTTTTAATAACACATTTGAGGCTCCCTGCGTATCACGTCTACTAATCCAGTTTCGCACCCAAAGCCTCCTCCTCTTCTTACATCTATTCCTCAGGACCTTCATTAATTCAGTTCTTAAAACGTCTTGTATTACTATCGCTGCGTTAAATAATACCTTACGTTTCGCTCGCTTCGTAACGCCCATCTTTCCACAAACTCTCGAGAGCACTAATGAGCTCGCCAGTACTAGGCTACTAGCAAAGTGTGAACAAAGAAAGCACACAAATTCACTCGTACGAATACTCCAGCAACCTAATAAAAATAAGATACACAACATTTTTAAGAGAAGTAATTCTACAAACAAAGCCAACTCATGTAAATTAATTGTACTGATATATACTATGTTATACGAAAGTAGATCAACCGGTAAACAAACCTGATTGTTGGACAGGCGGAATCGATTTTGTGGGTGCAACAAATTGACCATCCGAACCACTGATCCTTTCAGAATTATCATTACTCTCAGAGTCATCCGAGTTCTCAGAGAAGGCTTCAGCATAATGCTGTTCCTTTGAAGTGGAAGCTACAGAATGAAGGCTCGCACCTTTGGAGTGTCGGGCTATCTTATTTTCTTCTCGTCTTAACCTTTCTGCTTGTTGTTTTCTCTTTGTGCTAAACACTTTGTCATTGCCAGACATTGTACCGAGTCTTTCTGAACGTTGATCTATATAAAACCTGATATCTTCGTCTTTATCGTACGCATTTAGGAATCTGTTGCATTTGATTTCTTCGATCGCATCATCCGCTCCGATGTCCCACAGTCGATGAAGTTTGTCCGTAAACAGCTTTCTCTTTTCTCCAGGGTCAGATTCCTTTTTCCCGTTTCTGTTTAGCGCATTCCACTCACTCCACAAAGCTTCCAGCTTCTTGATGCAGTCGCATGGCCACATTGTCTTAATTCTAGCCATCGCCCAGAATGTAAGAACATTGTCAACAGTTATTTTGACCGCTTCTCGCCTATTACGGCACTTTTCGTTAACGTAAAAGAAATCCCACAAAAAAGTTAACCGTACTTTGAATTAATATAACTCAAAAACTATTAGAGATTTTTGGGTCCTGCAAAAATGTTTTATTTAACAACTATTTATCTGTCGATTCTGGAAATTTCATTAAATTTCCTTTTACGAAGTTGATACATTAATGGTTTTAGTGGAGGCTATCAAAAATATGTTTGCGCAAGGAAGTAAAATAATGAAACTTCGAAGTTTAAAATTAACAAATTTATTTAAATCCATTAATAACAAAAACACCTCTTCATATGGGTAATACAAATTTATTTTTTAATTTTCTAAGCACCGTTTCCTTCCACGTGTCCTCCATTTCTTTCCAAGCACAGTTGCGCCTTTGATCGCATTGATTGCACAACTTTTTTGATCAACTGGTAATTTTCCTTAAGTAAATTGACTTCACGTGTGATACTATCTCTTAACTGGTTTATGTTTTCCGGTGGAATAGAATACACTTTACTCTTTAGATATCCCCATAAGAAATAATCGCACGGTGTTAAATCAGGGGATCTTGGGGGCCATTCAATTGCATGATTTAGCGCGACAATGCGGTTGCCAAAATTTTCTCTCAGTTTTGTTCTTACAGCAAGCTGTCTATGAGCTGGTGCGCCGTCCTGAATCCACCAAAGTCTATTGAATTGATTGCCGTAAATCTGGAGGAGTTCTGGGATGATCCGTTCGTTGATCATGTTCAGGTAGGCAGCACCATTCAAGTTATTGTCGTAAAACAATGGGCCGACAAGATAGCCATTCCCGCATATTCCGATCCACAGAGACACTTTCTGCTGACAAATACGTGTGTCAAAGTTGAATGCTGGGGGGTTGTTCAGCGGCGCATATTGTCGAATATTATGGCTATTTACCTTTCCATTCATGAAAAAGGCTGCCTCGTCACCAATCACAATGTTTTCCAAGAAACGAGCAGGTTTATGGAGAAGCCATTCGACAAATTGTCTACGACGAGGAAAATCAGTTTCAAGAAGCTGGTGTCTTACATGCATCTTATAGGGATGCCATTTTAAGTCATGTTTAACAATGCGGTTAAATGTTGACTTTGACAATTGTAACCCATTCTTTCTGACTGATACATTTGGATTTTGAAGAAGTGTCATCTGAACATTTTCGATATTTTCTGTTGTTCTTATGGTTTTCCTACGACCCGAACGACCTTTATTTAGATTTAAGCATGTTCCTTCATGTTGGTATTTCCGAACATTTTTCCAAATAGCGGGCTTGCTTGGTGGGTGCCTACCTGGAAAACGTTGTTCAAATAAATCTTGTACTTGTTTAATACTGCCAGTCTTAATAAAGTTTGTGATTACAAATACGCGTTGCTCTTTTGTTAACTGCATGATAAAAAGGGTTCTTTTGAAGTAAACTTTTACATAGAAACGCTTTGATTTGCTTAATAAGAAATAATGACGAGACCATACCACAGCGTGTCCGAAAAACCACTGTGCAATGGCCTAGGCTTCGCTTGAAGAATCGCACAGTGACCTAGGCTACCTAGGCTCCCTACGCTTCGCATGAAAGTGCACGGTGACCTAGGCTTCCTAGGCTTCGCTTCATTATTTTACTTCCTTGCGCAAACATATTTTTGATAGCCTCCACTAAAACCATTAATGTATCAACTTCGTAAAAGGAAATTTAATGAAATTTCCAGAATCGACAGATAAATAGTTGTTAAATAAAACATTTTTGCAGGACCCAAAAATCTCTAATAGTTTTTGAGTTATATTAATTCAAAGTACGGTTAACTTTTTTGTGGGACACCCGTATAATGGGAAAAAATACCATCACCTATAAATTTCAAACTTTTGGTTTTTTTTTTAACCACCCTAATATATATATATATATATATATATATATATATATATATATATATTGTGTGTGCCCCCCCCCCCTTTAAGAAATGCTGTGTACGTCCCTGGTTATGATATAGTAATCAGCGAGGAGGGCCAAACACTGGCACAGCGCTCAAGCCAACCAATGCCCCAAAGCGCTAACTCCTGGAATTTTATTACCAACACCATAGGGAGTCGAACGCCCCCCGACCTCAGTGTCTTCGCCTCGCTTATAGGAAAACGGCGTTACCCACTGAACCATAGACGCGGATAACAATTATAATGGAGCGAAGATTTAGAATAATAGAATACCTTATTTATGACAATCAATCATTATTTTGCGAGTGCTCAGGCTTAAACAATAAACAGTTAATCTCGCATATAGCCATCGAAAGTATATACTACAGTATATTCATCAGTGTTTTTGACATAGCTATTAATAGATTAAGTTATAGACAGAGAACAAAGGCTTCACTTTTTTTTACACCCATTCATGGTACGAGCAGCTGGTAACATTATTATCATGTACATGGAGGGTCAACGCACTAACGAGGCTTCGTACGTAATTCATCACAGTGAAAGCGTTAGTGTTTTGAATTATCATAATCCGGTGAGAAGTCATATTCACAATCTATTCAAGATACGCCTTTCATTATACCATATACAGTACGTAGAAATCTGACATTTCCGCCCAGAGATTAGATTCGGCCTTTTTTATTTTATCTTTTAACAACCAGACGGATCATATAAGTCATGAATAAAATCGTCTGGCGCTAACGGAGTAAAGTAGTATACAGTGGTATACTCGTATGTTAATGAAAAAGATTAAGTAAGACCTTTTAGAATTTTTTTTTTCTTAAACAGAAAACAATGTTATCACCTCACTAATAAGGGATAACAAAAAATAATTAGTATTTTTATATAAAAACGAGTTAAAACTCTCTCTCTCTCTCTCACACACACACACACACACACACACACACACACACACACACACACACACACGCGTCTTTACATATTTACCTCTTGAATCAGATTCGCTTCTTTAGAGGGTGTTCAGTGTTCTAAAAAAAAAGGTTATATCCTGAGGAACTAATCACTTCAACTTCATCGTCGATGCATGTTGTTAAACTGGGCACGAACTTAACTTTCACTTCTCATTCATATCAATAAAAACTCATGAATTAGACGTGCGTATTATTATATATATATATATATAATATATATATATATATATATATATACTGTGTGGCTCAAAACTACCTTATAAATACTGTACCCCTATAAATGAAAGAACTTATCAAGTTATTTTAGGCCACCCTATGCATTATACCATAACGGCAAATATATATATATATATATATACACACACACACGAGTATATATATATATATATATATATATATATATATATATATATATATATGCGCCTCGGTGGTGTAGTGGTTAGCGTCGCTAACTACGAATCCATCGGCCCCGGGATCGAGACCCGGTGACAGCAGCCGGCGCGCAGCAAAACCCAGCTGTTCATCCTTCCACACAATAAAGAAAGTGGTTGGTAGATAAATGGGGACCCTGGGTGGCCTAGTGGTTAAGACGCTGGGCTGCTGGTGGGGCGTGGTTCGGATTTCACGTTAAACTGTAGGTCCAAAGTGGAGTGAAAAGCTTGACCTTCGTCAGAATGAACAATTCGGGCAGAAGCTAACCAAAGGTTTTATATATATATATATACTTATTTTGGTTACTTTGGTTGGGTTTGAACAACTGTTCAGGGTCGTTCGATTCCTCTGCAGCATATACTATATATATATATATATATATATATATATATACGCAGTATAATTAACGTAAAGAACGACGCTTTGTATAGGAGAATTATCCGCGCAAGATGAGAGCGAAAGAACGAAACATTTTTTCATTTGTTTCGTTCTTTCGCTCTCATCTTGCGCGGATAATTCTCCTATACAAAGCGTCGTTCTTTACGATATATATATATATATATATATATATATATATATATATATATATATATATACAGTAAACCCTCGTCCAACACGGGAGTTAGGTTCCTCGAGAACGGCGCGTTAGGTAAATCCGCGTTGGACAAACTTAATACCTTATGGGATAAATGGGGATACGTGAACGCGGCCGCGTAAAGTCTCCGATTAATACTTAGACACGTAGATTTTTTATTCATACACAAATGAATTTCCCTACCTATATTGTATATGAAATAAGAACATAATAAAATCATAAACATAATGATATTTACATATGATAAATAAAAATATATTAAATGAAAATAACACGTATCTTTTCTTCACTCTTTCGGATGGTACGTATGGTAGACTCATTCACGTGATACTCGCGGCCAAGTGATGTTACGCTCATACCACCACGCAACTTATCTAGAATCTATTTTTTCGGCTAATTTTTACGACTTTTCTTCTCTTCACTATCACTTGCAGATGCTTTACGTTTTGGTGCCATACTGCTGTCTAAGGGTAATAGCAAAACAACGGCAAAATACGACAAAAACAATCCAACACCACTTCAATGAACTTAACGCGTTAGCGGGACTGAGACAAAGGGTGATGCGAGGGGTGATGCGAGGGGTGACGCGAGAGGGACGGAGATGCGGGAGTGTTGAAGAGTGTAGGAGAAAACACTAGAGCGCGCATTGGCACGCGTACAGTACTACTGTATTTGAGCGTGTTTGGCGGACCGTGTATAAAAATAATCAAATTTTCCGCTTTCGGCAAATAACTGTTCGTATTTATTTTTCGGTGTATAAGCAAATTCGCGCTGGACAAACACGCGTTGGACGAGGGTTTACTGTATATATAATCTTACCAGCACCAGTGCCTTTACTTCGTTACCTATGCGGAGATAATGTTATCCACTGAGCTACGAACGCTGGGAGACCTATACCTATTTCGTCGACAAGACCAAAACGTCGATTCTAAAAAACTAACAACTTAACCTAGGGTAACCTAAACCTATCTTACCCTACATAACCTAACTTAATCTAACCTTATAATAACTTGTCAATAAAATGTCAAGTCGATCAGATGTCGTAAGGCCGACGGTAGGTGGTTACAGGGTAGCTCCTATATTTAATTAAGATAACTAAAATTAGCTTTGGATTTAAGGAGTTGGTGAATTTAAAGAAACTTTTGAATTGAATTGAATTGAATTGACTAACCTTTAATGATAAAATAACTACGATAGTTCTATAATTTTTGTTTTAACATAAATAATTGTGAAATTAGACTATCTATTTGATTTAATTTGTTCCCTTAAGCTTTAGGCTTTACCGGGCTCTTAATTAAAAATAAAAAAGATAGTTACAATTAATAATAATAATAATAATAATAATAATACATAACTCATGAATAAGAATTACTAATTAAAATATGTATTAAACTTAAATTATTATTATTATTATAGATACAAAAAGTCATTACTGAAGGTACGATAACAATACTGTACAAAGGAAATCAATATTAGACACGAGAGATAAACAATAACGAGTAATGTACATTTACTGTTAGATTACACACGAGAAATGAATAAGTAATAGAGTAATGTACATTTAATCCTAGATTTTTATTATTAGTATTCCAATATTAATCGAGATTTCAACTTGGTTTTAAACGAATTTACATTCAAAATATTTTTTATATCAGCATTTAAATCATTCCGTAGTTTCAGTCCAATGAAAATAGGTAATTTTTGAGATGCAAACAACTTAAATTGAGGAATAACATGATTGGATCTATTTCTGGTCTGATATAAGCGGAATTCTTGATGAGTCTTACAAAATATTTACCTATTGTAAGTTAATGATTTTGTTTTTACACGCGTAAATAAAAATAGAATGTGCCACTTTGATTACATCTTTGGGCTTTAGTAGTTTTAGCTATTTAAATAATGCACTAGAATGATCTTGGAAATCAGCATCAGATAATAACCTTATTGCTCATTTTTGGATGACAAAGCTACTATTTAAAGCGTTGTTAGTGAAGTTTCCCCAAACAAGGGTGCAGTAGTGACGGTGACGGTGAGAGTAGTATAGCCTCAAAAGGGGAGAGTGCAAGAATGTTGCAAGTGATGACGTAATGTTGCGATGTTGCAAATGGAGGTGGGGTTGTTGCAAATGGGGGTGGGGTTGTTGCAAAAGGGGGGTGGGGGTGTTGCAAAAAAAAGAAAGAAAAAAGAAAGAAAAAAGAGTACTGGCCTTTGTTGCCAACCGGGGTTGCAAGGGGCATGCAACTTGGGGGCGGAGTTTCCCCCAAGCTATTCCCCCCAAAGGGCCAGAGAGAAAGGAGGAGAGAAAGGAGGAGAGGTGTTCACCTGGCAGGAGCCAAGTGCATATTAAGACCTCAGCCGAGTAGGCGTTGTTTTATAGGCTCCTAATCAGCCAGTTGGCTGAGCCAAGGGGGGAGGGGTACACCTGAAGGAGAGAGAGAGAGACACCTGAAGGAGAGAGAGAGACACCTGAAGGAGAGAGAGAGAGACACCTGAAGGAGAGAGAGGAGTTCTCCCCCAAGTTATTTTCGTTTTCCTAACCTAAGAGGCCTCTAAGGGGTTTTACCAAAGGGCCTGAAAGAGAAGGACCAGAGGTCCTTGCTCGGCTGGGAGCCGAGCTTGAATAATTCTTTCATCAGCTCCTCGATCTTTTATAAACCTCTATTCTGGCTGAGTTGCCAGATAGCGCAATGTATTCAGTTGCCAGATAGCGCTATGTGTCCCAGAAAACCATATATTAATCATCCATTGTGTACACAATATATATGACGGTAGTTAATCCAATTAATTTCTGTTTATTAAATAAATAATTTTTACACACTCAATCTTTATTATTATGGAATTGCATGCCTTTCCAGTTTTTTTTTGCAATGATCGGATTGTTCTTGCTAGATATATATTATTATGCATCATTTTAATGAGAAAGAAATGTACTTTAATATTATGTTTATTAATCGAGTATATAAAATATATATATATTTATTTTTCATATTATAACATTTAATTTTATTTTAGTGTTTAACGATTAGAAACAAATTTAACATTAACTTGAACTTCATTAAACTTGAAGTTAAACTTTTCGAAACAAATAACGTAGTTAACCACACATAATTCAACATAGAAAACTTAATAATAGAAAATAATTAATTTTATGGTTAACTAGTTTATTTCGACATAAGTTTACTATAATTATATATATACAGTCTTTTAAACAGCTTATGATATATATATATCTGAACTCTTTCAGCTAAAGAAGCCTTATGTATAGAATTGGTTGTGTAATAGCTGATATTAAACTCTATCAACATGTTCTGAAAAGCACGGCGTATAAATTCCTTCCCCATATCCGTACAAAAATAGCTATATATATATAAATATATAGTGTTTCACTATAGATGTATAGATGTATATAGGGTTTTACAATAGATGTATATAGTGTTTAACGATTAGAATCAAATATAACATTAACTTGAACTTCATTAAACTTAGTTAAACTTTTCGAATGTTCTGTGGGATGAATCCTATTAAATTCTGTTTATTAAATAAATAATTTTTACACACTTATTTTTATTATAAATATTTGAACAACGAAACAATATGAAAATTTACGAAACAATTCAATTAAATGTTGAAATTATCCAAAATACAATCCGCTAGAGGAAAGGGATTCTGAGAATCTGTTCAAATCGGTTCACCTATTGCCAGAGGCGATTTTTTTCTGACCATAATGACCTTTCTCCCAGACAGCTTGAACAAAACCTCTCTCGACTCCATTTCTTAGATATGCCCACAATTATATATATATATATATATATATATATATATATATATATATAGAGAGAGAGAGAGAGAGAGAGAGAGAGGAGTTTTGTTCAAATAACGGGATATGCTTGTATCTTTTGCCATTGTGTTCGAACACAATTGTTCGAGCACAATTGTTCGAAAACCATAGTTCGAAAAACAGTTGTTCGAAGCAGCAATTATTCGACATTATAATTGTTCGAATGAACAACCAACTAAATAAAATTTTAGTTGCCAAGACGCAAATACGAAGATGTAAATAAGAAGGTTAGCCTCTTCATTTAAACTATAACATTTATAGTGCTGCAGTAGTATACCACCCTTAAAATGGCAGAGTTTGTTTCTAGTGAGAAAGGTCTTCTGCCACGTCAGGCGTACGCTAGGTTAGGCTGTAGAGCAATTTCCCCATGTCATCAACTTTCGGACAGTCAGGGTTCGTTGGGCGTGATTTCCGACTTTTCCAAAAAATATGTGGCCGTAAAATTACCTACTATACTTACCCCTACCATACCTCTTTGTTTAGGAGTGTATCGTACTTACTGATGTCATGCAGGGATGACACTAATAACATGTAAGTAAAAATAAAAACCGGAAACTATAAAAAATCTATTTAAAATAACAGGATCATTTGACCCGAGGCAGTCAGTAGTATGCCCTAAAAACATCGTAATGCACGATTTTTTCTGTAGCAATAATAATCAACTCTTTCTCGCCGAATTGGTAAGCTTTTCAACATACCTTAGACCTCCAGTTTAACATGGATTCAGAAATACATCTCGTCGATGGGGTCGTAGCTTACTCTTCCACATTTCAACATAACAGGATTATTGAACCGGATTTAAAATAACAGGATCATTTGACCCGAGGCAGTCAGTAGTACGCCCGAAAAACGTGTTAATGCATCATTTGACGAGTCAGTAGTATGACCGAAAAGCATGCATGATTTTCTCTTTAGTAATAATAACAACTAGCTCGAAGAGTGACAACGGATAAAGTTTTCACGTCACCTTAGATCCACAGTTTAATGTGGAAACTGAATGCTATTTTAAAAATTAATTAGGCTATATTTCTTTATTATAAAATAAGTTAACAATTATGTTAACAAGAAAACAATACTATTAACTTGTAAGTAAAAATATAATATAAGGGACTACCATAGAAATGTAAGTGCCTATAATTCAAGAAACACGATTTTATATATATGTTACTCATCCGGTCCCGTTATAGCGGATTGGTACACGTCATAGCTCCACCCAGCTACATCGGCAGCCAATCACTACGAACATCTGGTCTTTTGGGCGGAGCTTGGCGATTGTGCATATAAAAGGGGATATTTTTCAGTTGGGAGTAACAGTAGCTATTTTCGCGTCAGTGATTAATCATTCCCTCCACCATGGACCTGTACGTCACCCCAGACTTGTATGAAGAAAGTGATACTGCAGCATTAACCGCAATTAGTCTTTTTAACGCGATTGACCGTGATGATTTATTTTCAACGCAAACCGTAGAAGATATTTGCAGTGACGCTCCTTACATTCCGACGCAAGGGACTACCATAGAAATGTAAGTGTCTATAATTAGAATTTATATATATATATGGATGGGGTGTAGTATCTCGTCAAATAGATACTCGCCAAAATTTGTTTATGTCAACCAGTTATTTTGTTACCCCATTATGCTAAAATCGAAATTTTTATGGCGTTCAATGTTATTCCTCGAACCAAAGATATCTTCACATAATGGGGATCTGTCTGTATACTCTCTATATGTTTTAAAAGAATGAACATTATTCCTTTAAGGTCCGATGAGGATTTGACACGTGTTATACAATCTTTTGAAGAATCTCGGAATACGGGGGATATACTGAACAGTCAACAATGTCACGCATCCTCCACCATGGACCTGTACGTCTCCCCGGAATTGTATGAAGAACGTGATACTGCAGCATTAACCGCAATTAGTCTTTTCAATGCGATTGACCGTGGCGAATTATTTCCAACGCAAACCGTTGAAGATATTTGCAGTGACGCTCCTTACAACCCGACGCAGGGGACTACCATAGAAATGTAAGTGTCTATAATTCGTTTTTATATATATATATGGAGAGTTGTAGTATCTCGTCAAATAGATACTCGCCAAAAATTTTTTAGGTCAATCAATGTTATTTGGTTATCCCCATTATGCTAAAATCGAAATTTTTATGGCATTCAATGTTATTCCTCGAACCAAAGATATCTTCACATAATGGGGATCTGTCTGTATACTCTGTATATGTTTTAAAAGAATGAACATTATTCCTTTAAGGTCCGATGAGGATTTGACACGTGTTATACAATCTTTTGAAGAATCTCGGAATAGGGAGGATATACTGATCAGTCAACAATGTCACACCGAAATAATGTAAGTGTTTTTCGATCTTTTTGGGATAAGAAGACAATATATTTTCATAAATTTATTAAATGAAAGAAATCAGTACAATAAACAACTACAGAATATATCGTTACAAATATACGAACAAAAACATTATAATATACAACGAGTACGTACAATTGGAAAACGGTTTTTTATCTGTCTGCATACCATTTCATCGTTTCGGCGAGTGTGACACGGGTCAAATAAATTTAAAAAATTTATAAATTCTTTATCATTTGACATATGCATGAGAAATGAGACGCAGTACATTCCGAAAACATTAGTAAAATATCCTTGCATGCGAAATGGGGTCCATACAACTTCGGGAATATGTAACTGAGCGAGAAATTTTACAATAATAGGGTCACTCTAGGGTTGAGTACCGAGTGAATCAAAATAGTACAGGCGCTGTCTATTTTTAAAATAGACAGCGATCCAGGGAATCCCTTCATTACCGATGATGTCTGTGTTCACAATAAGACTACCGCATTCTCGCGTACTTGGCAAACTCAATGTTTCATTCTTCGCAAACACGCCGATAAATTTGGAACGTGTGACTCACTCCATTACTTTCTGAAGTGTATTAGCATCCATTTTAAAAGTCAGTGATAACGCTCCTAAATCTATCTACTTCTATTAGGGCTTGCGATTCGAGATATACTAGTACACTAATAGGAGCGTCTATAGGCTTGGCGAATTCCAGCCGCACTGAGATGTTTCCGCTCTGCTGTGGGGTTAAATGGGTATTTACGCTAGCAGATAAGTCAGGTGTAATGTCAAACGGATAAAGGTTAAATTGATCAATGAATTCTTCCTGCGTTACCCCATTACCAAGCTCATCACAATCACCTGCAATATGGGTCAGATTACTATAGGCTCTGGCACAAAGCGGTAACACAGCGTCTGATGAATAGTCCGTACCCATTGTTCCGCCCAAAGCAGTGCCATTAACGTATAGTTATATTTTTAAGTCCGAAATTCTCGAATTTAAAGGCACTCTTTTTATATTTTCCAGTCACCGAAGCGTGGTCCTGCATGCCGATTAATATCCTTTTAGGAAGATTTCCCAGGGCAATGTTTTCTATCTGCTTCGATGCCAACCCTGCAGGAACCGTATATAGTTTGATCTGCACTCTGTTAATAGGATATTTCACTGTAGCGTTTAGTAAATTTTTCTCAATTTCTAGTTGTTTTGGTGAACTTAATTTCACTCGCCGTACGCGGAGGTATGTGTCCATAATGTGAACCACAACGGGCTTTGCACCCTCTTCTTGATCCGCAGCCAGATTTAAGCAGATCTCAGGACTCGTGCGGGTGAGCTTTATTTTCATATCCACCCCGTTCACAAGCAACTTCTCCTGGAAAGTGAAATCTGTGTGCAACCGTCCAAAACACTCGTATATTTTCTTTTTAGAATTTTTAAATTTGTCCTTTATACTATTTTCATCTTTAGTTTGATAATATCCCTCCGCACTTAAAAAGGTAGCCTTCGCTTCTTTGGAAAAGTTGAGGACATTTTCCAGATAGGCTCGTAGATGATAGTACCCCGTGCCTGCCGATATGTTGGTCTGATTTAAATATACGTCACACTGGTTGAATATGGAGTGCAGAAAGTTTGTTTCAGGGTATACAGCATATTTGTCATCGCAGACCGTTCCATCAGAATGGGCTATACGTAGCTTAGCGTACATGTGCACACAGCTTGGATCAAAAAAGTAAGGGCCTGAGCTGGGTATCACGAATTCTATAGGTGCACTCGGGGAACTAATTGTGTTTAAAGGGTTAATTGTAATAAAGTCACTGTGCTCAATAGAAACTTGGGTTGGAGGTAGCTCAAAAAGGGACAGCTCCGATTTACAGCATTGTGAACTACATGGGTGGATGAAGCGTGCCATGGCGAAATAGTGACTCCTCTCTCGACAAGTGGTAAACAAACTATGATTCATGAGATCAATGTCCTTAGCTTATATCAGTCAAAAAAGTGGTCAACCATAGGTTTCATTCGCTTACAGCACTTCTTTTTTGATAGCCTTTTACGTTTAATACCACGTGACCCCTTCTTCTTCTTCCGGGCAGCCCGCTTCTTCCCGCCACCACGCATTTTTCTCTTTGCATCTTTGATGATTTCGTCCCGTGTACGCTTTAAATGTTTTTTTAGAGCTTCTTTAGGTTTAGCCCCGGCCAATATGTCTTCTGCAGTGTTAAGGCCTGATTGTAGCGCTTTCCTTCCAAGGTATCTGGCACCCCTCTTCAGCAAAGGAACAGCCGTACGTAGTATGGATGAAAAAATGGACCCAAGTCCACTACCGCGCTGGTATCGCATCCCTCGATAGACGGTGAAAGGCTTTCTATCCATTATAACTCAGTGCGTCGAAAGTGTAGCTTCACTGTTAAGCTCCCGTTACCGAATGGGAAGTTTTCACCCTCAATCGTTCTTATATATATTGTGATATTGGTTATTAAATTAGTTGCGACATTCACATAATGGGGTCTGTCATATGTAATACTCAAACTCCTTCCTCTATGGTTGGGGATGTGAGCAATGCGCAGCAGGCGTGCCTGGGTATCCCCAACAAACTGGTGCTCCACTATATTACTGTAAATATAGCACATGTCTGGGGACCTTTCAGCCAATTTCTCCATCTTCAATTGATACATTAATCTGGACAAGTCATGCTGTCTCGTGAAATGTGTCTCTTTGGAAGACTGCGCTATAGCGGCCATTGGCTAGAATTTGGAACTTTCTATGGTCTTTAATACGTCTGTTAGTCTTTGATTTTAGGATTAGTGTATGTGCAGGGTTGTTTACGACTTCGTATACTAAATCATTCGTAAGGTTTGAGTTTCTTAAACTTACGTTTAAGCCTCTCACAACATCCTCGGCCGAACCATATTGACCCGGCCCTAGTCTTACTTCTGTACTGTAATACCGTGCAATCTTAGTCCGAGCGATGCGCATAGTTTCATCCATAGCTACCCCAGCTTTTTCACACTCGTCAATGTCTCTAAGAATCGTAAAAACGGTTTCTTTATGTTCAATATTTAAAAAGACGGTGTCCAGCTGAATTTCGCATATCCCCACCTCATACGAATCACGACCCAATTCAATGTGCCCATGGAGTTCTGTTACAAAGTTGGCTAGTGTGTTGTTAGGGTGTACAGACAGGGACGAGGAGGACGGGAGTGTGACGTAGAAATGGTTAGGAGCCATGTTGCATACTATTTAAGCTTCATTATTGCATCAGCTTTTATATAGGTGTTGAAGCACTTTAGGTCTCACAGCCCTAACTTTAAAAATCTCGCGTGTCCATCCTTGCTCAAAACCCTTTGCGAATTTATTCCCCGAACGCGACAGCCTTACATAATCATTGATTTTGAAGCGCGCAGAGTGTGGTGGTGGTGGTGATCCATTCTTCTCGGAGCGTACCTCTTTCTAAAACTTCGTTAGGTGTTGTCCCAATCGTGCGATGGTGTGAGCGGTTGTAGGATGATGCCAATGATTCCAGAATGTCTAGAAATCTGTATGTGTTTTTATGTGTAAAATAACGGTGCATGCGTTCCTTTATGGTGCGCTGAACTCTTTCAGCTAAAGAAGCCTTATGTATAGAATTGGTTGTGTAATGGCTGATATTAAACTCTGTCAACATGTTCTGAAAAGCACGGCCTATAAATTCCTTCCCCATATCCGTACAAAAATAGCCAGGAACCCTGTTTTCTTTTAACATTAGCGTTTTGGTGGCTTTAGCAACTGTTTCAGGTGATTTATTTTTCAGAGGAACTAGCCACAGATATCTAGAGAATACGTCTATTATGAATAGAATGTAGCGGTAACCATCCTTATACACAGAATATCTTTGCATGTCTGTTAAATCTGCTTGCCAAATAGAATCAATCGAGGAAGCCGTTGTCTTGGCTGTTTTAAACCTTTTTCTCACAGGCTTATGAAGCGTATAAGCGTCCTGCTCCCTCAAAAATCTTTTAACATCTTTTTTTCCTACTCCGTAAACACTTATGTACAGTCTATCTACGCCGCCGTAAGAGGATGGGGTAGAAATGTCATAATAGCGTTTAGTTAATACGTTAGCCATTTGCGTATTTTAGAGGCACGTGGGTAGGGTTGGTTTAACCTCTTCTTGCTCCTCTTCAAAGGTGTTACCGCCGGGGGTGACGGCGCCTTCAATTGTGTCACAGGCGTTGCATGTTCCAAGTCTTTTAACCTGTTCAGATTTCCTATCAACGTTTTAGGGACATTTATTTGTTGTAGTCTTGCTTTAATATGCTTCCATCCTGATGGTGATGGCCTATCCCACTTTCTCACCAGATCATGGACAATGTCTACGATATTCGATCCCTGTACCTTTGATCCTTCCACAATGATCTCCCCTGTATCGGTCCATTGTATGGCGGGATCCTCATTCAATAGATTATAAAGACTTAAGCCTTTACTCCTCAATGTAAGTGGGAGGGTATTTTTTAATACATGTTCGATATGTTGTGTGGCTAATCTTTTTGGTTGGTCAGCTGTATCGTCGGGCTCAGATCCTATGTCGCCATGTCCATCGTCCCCCGTGCTGTGCCTAATAACCACAGGAATCTCTGTAGGGCTCTTATAATTTTCGTACTCGTGAAGAAATTTCTGCAGAGCTTCTTGGTATAAGATTCTTTTCTCATCAGGTGTTTTTTCACTGTTTAATAGGGCTAACAATTCGCTTTCCATTCTTTTAAGTCTGCTTTTACGGGGATCTAGATACGTGTCTGGATTCCTTTGCAGTACACCTCGTGGGGAATCACTACCACTTTCTTCATTATATTAATCTAGTCAGTAAAGGACCCAAAACTGAAAATAAGATGGGGAGAAATGACCCTCCTGTTTGTACAATAATTCGTTTTTTCTTCGCTACAGTTTGGCTTTTACGAGCGAGTGCACGTATTATGTTCTTGTAGCGGTGTAGGCGAGCCTTCTGATGGGTTTTCATTGATACATTGCAATTTATAACGTTAAGACAGATTTCACAGATGCATTTTAAAAAGTCGGCATCGATATTTTTAATAAACATCTGCTGCAATGCCCGGGGCAGTCGATGATAGATTTTTATTAATTCACGGTATTTCTTTAGTCTCTTTGTCATTCTGGAATATACACCGTTTCAGGCTCGTTTGGAAATATATTCGTTCGCAGAAGCATTCTAAACGTGTTTCGCGGATGAAGGTCGCAAAGCAAATATCCGTAACGCGTGCTTGTAGCTTCTTTATAAACTTCCAAAAACTCCTTACGCTGATTCGGGAACATTTGATTGGCTAATACCCCAATTTGTGATACATCTCTACGTTGCGCGAATAAGACTAGATATTGCGTATTTAACGACACATCGCGCATGTATCTATTTTTGAAAAATAGATTCTGGTTGATGAAGAACACGCTTATGTTAAGATGGTGGGAGAATACTGTAAATGTCTCGGCAAACGTTTTATCCATCTCCAACATGAGATCGTCAATTACAATGATTGTATGTTCATTTCCCTTTAACGAATTAACGTCATATACGCCTTTGTGGAACAAAATATCATCTTGGTACTCGTTGAACACTGATTGATACGTCGAATAGCACCATATAACTTTATGCACAAATTTCGAGAACATCTCTCCCTTTTCTTTAATGATTTTAAGCATAAACACAGTTTTACCACATCCTGTAGGTCCAGATATAATACATGTGGATGGGCTCGTGAATCTGAATTTTTCTACAGAGTCCATTTCTAACACGTCACACTCCTAAGTGGGTCATTTACAAAATATTACAAATTTTGAGTGCTGTTCCTTATATTTCTTCTCCCACAGAACCGTGAATGACGATGAGGTAGAGCAGCCCATCATTACGGATGACCTCGACGACAGTGTAGTTGTGATCTCCTCCCCTGCCAACGAACCCTCACCAGCGACACCGGTAGCACGTCCAAAGCGGAGGTATGAGAACCCCACGTCAGGTATAAAGCGCCCGAAATACGCGCCTGTTGCAGCGGTAATAGATCCCCAACCCTCAACCTCTTACGCAACAAGCCCCCCAGCAGCACCTCCCGCTAATATATCCCCTTATTCATCCTCCGCCCCCGTTCTGTTAAGTCTACAATAATAGAGCCCCAACCCTCAACCTCCTACGCAACAGACCCCCCAGCAGCAGCACCTTCCGCTAATATACCCCCTAATTCATCCGCCGCCCCCCGTTCTGTTGAGGATGCTATAACGCTGAATTGGTGCGCTCCGCAGCCCCCACCCCAGCCTTGACTAGAAATCGGTATAGAGTCAGGGTCGACCCTAGAGTCATGTATAGCAATGGAATTGAGCGCGGTTACGCCGGGTTGTACAGCATATTATAGAGTTTGCTCTTCAGAATCGTGACGAGCGTGAAGTCAGGACGAGTCTGTCCTTTGGATTCGGGTCAGATGACGGTGATGTAGACGATTATTGGGTGATAGTGCCATTTAGACGTTTGGCGGCTGAAGATGTAGAATATATATTAGGACGTATAATGCAAGCCGCCCAAAGTAGTATAGCCTTCAATATGGACAACTTCACGGTAAATATTGACCATGTATACCGTGTTGCGGGCCATAGTGCCATACCGTATACTCTTAACTTCAATTCTCCGACTATTTACCGAAAGCATATAAACGTCGATCGTGGTTGCGGCTTTATAGCAGTACTCTTAACACGTATGTTTACTGTACAAAATACACGAACTCAAAAAATTTGGTTGCCTACAGTCGTGGAGCGTGCCCGTAAACTAGCTGTAGACTGTGAACTTGAATTTGACTGTAATATGGGTCCTGAAGAGCTGAGAAGGGTAGATCAGGAAATGAATGTCCGCATAGTTGTGTTTGGGTTGGATGATCGTCGTAGGACTGTGTATGTTTTTAAAAGCTGTGTGAGAGATCGTACAAGACCCCTACTTATTTTAGGATTGTCAGGGACAACGTATCTCCCCATCCGTAATATAAGGGGGCTTTACGCTAGTTATGACAAAAGTCGAAAATATGGGAGACATCATGATTTGTGTAAAGGGTGCCTCGAGTTTGCGGATGATATAGTGAGACATTGTAAAGAATGTCACATGGTATGTGAGCAGTGTAAAAGCACCAAATGTGAAAGCCGTGTAGTTGAAGCTGAGAAGAGAGACTGTGATGTGTGTAGACGCGCATTTTTCAATAATATCTGTTTTGATTTCCATAAATCAATTGGCACGTGCAGGAAAATGAGAATCTGTGAATGTGGTATGTTTCACACAATGGATAATTGGGGGAAATTTAAGCACAAGTGTGACATAATTCACTGTCCTACATACCAGGAGGAATATAAGGCGGATGGAGTAAAGCATGTATGTTATATGAAAGATGCTAAGCCTAAAAATAACCCTTGTATAACTGTATACTACGATATAGAAACATATACGAACGCTGAAACCAAAGAGGTAATTCCACATTTACTTGTGAGCCACGCGTTAAAAAGATTAATTGCGGTTAATGCTGCAGCGTCACTTTCTTCATACAAGTCTGGGGTGACGTACAGGTCCATGGTGGAGGGAATGATTAATCACTGACGCGAAAATAGCTACTGTTACTCCCAACTGAAAAATATCCCCTTTTATATGCACAATCGCCAAGCTCCGCCCAAAAGACCAGATGTTCGTAGTGATTGGCTGCCGATGTAGCTGGGTGGAGCTATGACGTGTACCAATCCGCTATAACGGGACCGGATGAGTAACATATATATAAAATCGTGTTTCTTGAATTATAGGCACTTACATTTCTATGGTAGTCCCTTATATTATATTTTTACTTACAAGTTAATAGTATTGTTTTCTTGTGTTAACATAATTGTTAACTTATTTTATAATAAAGAAATATAGCCTAATTATATTTTTAAAATAGCATTCAGTTTCCACATTAAACTGTGGATCTAAGGTGACGTGAAAACTTTATCCGTTGTCACTCTTCGAGCTAGTTGTTATTATTACTAAAGAGAAAATCATGCATGCTTTTCGGTCATACTACTGACTCGTCAAATGATGCATTAACACGTTTTTCGGGCGTACTACTGACTGCCTCGGGTCAAATGATCCTGTTATTTTAAATCTGGTTCAATAATCCTGTTATGTTGAAATGTGGAAGAGTAAGCTACGACCCCATCGACGAGATGTATTTCTGAATCCATGTTAAACTGGAGGTCTAAGGTATGTTGAAAAGCTTACCAATTCGGCGAGAAAGAGTTGATTATTATTGCTACATAGAAAAAATCGTGCATTACGATGTTTTTCGGGCATACTACTGACTGCCTCGGGTCAAATGATCCTGTTATTTTAAATCCGGTTCAATAATCCTGTTATGTTGAAATGTGAAAGAGTAAGCAACGACCCCCATCGACGAGATGTATTTCTGAATTCATGTTAAACTGGAGGTCTAAGGTCGGGTGAAAAGCTTACCAATTCGGCGAGAAAGAGTTAATTATTATTGCTCCATAGAAAAAATCGTGCATTACGATGTTTTTAGGGCATACTACTGACAGCCTCGGGTCAAATGATCCTGTTATTTTAAATAGATTTTTTATAGTTTCCGGTTTTTGTTTTTACTTACATGTTATTAGTGTCATCCCTGCATGACATCAGTAAGTACGATACACTCCTAAACAAAGAGGTATGGTAGGGGTAAGTACAGTAGGTAATTTTACGCCCACATATTTTTTGGAAAAGTCGGAAATCACGCCCAACGATCTCTGACTGTCCGAAAGTTGATGACATGGGGAAATTGCTCTACAGCCTAACCTAGCGTACGCCTGACGTGGCAGAAGACTCACCCTGACTGATATAACATAATATGGGTATGGTTTTCGATTTGGATTTCCTTTCTCACTAGAAACAAACTCTGCCATTTTAAGGGTGGTATACTACTGCAGCACTAAATGTTATAGTTTAAATGAAGAGGCTAACCTTCTTATTTACATATTCGTATTTGCGTCTTGGCAACTAAGATTTTATTTAGTTGGTTGTTCATTCGAACAATTATAACGTCGAATAATTGCTGCTTCGAACAACTGTTTTTCGAACTATGGTTTTCGAACAATTGTGCTCGAACAATTGTGTTCGAACACAATGGCAAAAGATACAAGCATATCCCGTTATTTGAACAAAACTCTCTCTCTCTCTCTCTCTCTCTCTCTCTCTATATATATATATATATATATATATATATATAATTGTGGGCATATCTAAGAAATGGAGTCGAGAGAGGTTTTGTTCAAGCTGTCTGGGAGAAAGGTCATTATGGTCAGAAAAAAAAATCGCCTCTGGCAATAGGTGAACCGATTTGAACAGATTCTCGGAATCCCTTTCCTCTAGCGGATTGTATTTTGGATAATTTCAACTTTTAATTGAATTGTTTCGTAAATTTTCATATTGTTTCGTTGTTCAAATATTTATAATAAAAATAAGTGTGTAAAAATTATTTATTTAATAAACAGAATTTAATAGGATTCATCCCACAGAACATTCGAAAAGTTTAACTAAGTTTAATGAAGTTCAAGTTAATGTTATATTTGATTCTAATCGTTAAACACTATATACATCTATTGTAAAACCCTATATACATCTATACATCTATAGTGAAACACTATATATATATATATAGCTATTTTTGTACGGATATGGGGAAGGAATTTATACGCCGTGCTTTTCAGAACATGTTGATAGAGTTTAATATCAGCTATTACACAACCAATTCTATACATAAGGCTTCTTTAGCTGAAAGAGTTCAGATATATATATATATATATATATATATATATATATATATATATATATCATAAGCTGTTTAAAAGACTGTATATATATAATTATAGTAAACTTATGTCGAAATAAACTAGTTAACCATAAAATTAATTATTTTCTATTATTAAGTTTTCTATGTTGAATTATGTGTGGTTAACTACGTTATTTGTTTCGAAAAGTTTAACTTCAAGTTTAATGAAGTTCAAGTTAATGTTAAATTTGCTTCTAAACGTTAAACACTAAACTAAAATTAAATGTTATAATATGAAAAAAAATAATATATATATATATATATATATATATATATATATATACATATACCTAACATAAGATGTTTAAAAGAATGTGTGTATATATATATAAGCATAATAATATATATCTAGCAAGAGCAATCCGATCATTGCAAAAAAACTGGAAAGGTATGCAATTCCATAATAATAAAGATTGAGTGTGTAAAAATTATTTATTTAATAAACAGAATTTAATTGGATTAACTACCGTCATATATATTGTGTTACACAATGGATGATTAATATATGGTTTTCTGGGACACATGGCGCTATCTGGCAACTTAATACATTGCGCTATCTGGCAACTCAGCCAGAATAGAGGCTTATAAAAGACCGAGAAGCTGATGAAAGAATCATTCAAGCTCAGCTCCCAGCCGAGCAAGGACCTCTGGTCCTTCTCTTTCAGGCCCTTTGGTAAAACCCCTTAGAGGCCTCTTAGGTTAGGAAAACGAAAATAACTTGGGGGAGAACTCCTCTCTCTCCTTCAGGTGTCTCTCTCTCTCCTTCAGGTGTCTCTCTCTCCTTCAGGTGTCTCTCTCTCCTTCAGGTGTACCCCTACCCCTTGGCTCAGCCAACTGGCTGATTCTGGCTGATTAGGAGCCTATAAAACAACGCCTACTCGGCTGAAGTCTTAATATGCACTTGGCTCCTGCCAGGTGAACACCTCTCCTCCTTTCTCTCCTCCTTCTCTCTGGCCCTTTGGGGGGAATAGCTTGGGGGAGAACTCCGCCCCCAAGTTGCATGCCCCTTGCAACCCCGGTTGGCAACAAAGGCCAGTACTCTTTTTTTCTTTCTTTTTTCTTTTCTTCTATTTTTTTGCAACACCCCCACCCCCTTTGCAACAACCACATCCCCCTTTGCAACATTACGTCATCACTTGCAACATTCTTGCACTCTCCCCTTTTGCGGCTATACTACTGGTGAGTGCAGCAGTACGTTATAGAAGGAAGAGCAAGAGTATGATATAGAGTTACTAAAACCTGTTTAGGGCCTACAATTCTAAGTTTAAACATTATAGCAATGCTCCTTGAAATTTTTTTTTTTAGATATAATTTACATGATCACTCCATTGTAAATTCTTCTCTGGGCTTACACCAATAAATTTTCTTACAGTACACTCCTTTACAGCGGTTTCAACAACATTTAGTTCATCAAGATACACATTTCGTTTATTAGTAAAGAGCATGATTTTTCTGTGGTATTTAGGAAGAGTTTATTAGCGGTCAACCATTTCATTACATTGATAAATTCTGATTTAAATATAGTCTTAGCTGAATTAAAATCTTTGCAAGAAAAAGACGAAGTTAAGTATATCACAGTGGCGGTCCTGGGCATAGGAGATATAGGCGGCCGCCTCGGGCGCCAATTGGTGGCGGTGGCGACATAGCACGTCCGTTTTTTGTTTTTTCTCAAACAGGCTCCAGTCCAGGGCTCGAGAAATTTACCAACTCACGATCTCACCAACCCCGGTTGGAGATGGATATTTATCCTTGGTGATAGGTATCGATTTTGCTTGTAAAAATCAATTTACAAAACTAAATTAAAAGTTATTTCATTAAAATAAACAAGCAATGAAATAGGTATAACTTAAAACTGTTTATAATCATTAAAATCAAGCAGAGTAAATTAGAGTGTAGCTAGCGACGGATTTTTCTCCACTCCACAATTTCGTATGTGTTGTAGTTTACAGTGAGTCGTGTCTGGCTGAGCCTCATGTTGAAGAGGACAAAGCCGTCAGGTGCACAGGGAAGAAAAAGAAGAAAAGAGGAAGAGGAGATGCGATTGAAAAGTAGAGGTATGTCATGAACATTTTATTTAAGTTTCATTTTTATATCTAACGTTACTTTTTTAAATTGTAAAATCAAGATAAGTTTGCTCTCATCTGCTCTATATCCTTTCAGATGCACCTGAAGGATCCTCCTGTGCTGAACCTGCTGATCAAGGCACATCGATTCCGCCCATCCAGAGAGATGCAGAATCAATTGATCCTGCTGAATGGCCTTCTGTCCTGAATGATAAGATGAGGACAGAATTTGTTAGGTGAGGACCATACCAGGTAACACCTGAGAGGCTGGAAGAAAATGCCACCACCAATACTTCAATAGAATCTTGGTAAACGGAGAGAAAATGAAGAGAAGTTGGCTGATGTATTCACAGAAAAACAACAGCCTCTTCTGCTTCTGCTGCAAGCTGTTCTCGACAAAAGACTTTTCTTTAATAAAGGGAGGACTTAACGACTGGAAGAATGCAACCACCTTGCTCAATTCTCATGAAAACACGCCAGAACACTTAAAACATTTGACAACATGGAAAGAAATGGAGGTGCGGATTATAAAAGGGGGACCATTGACAAAAAAGAGATGGCACTCCTTGAGGCTGAGAGGAAGCGGTGGAGAGATGTTCTGGTGCGGCTGGTTACCATAGTACAGTCTCTGGCAGTGAGGAATATGGCACTGAGGGGACACACAGAAACACTGCACACGCCATCAAACGGGAACTTCTTAAAAGAGTTTGAACACATGGCAAAATTTGACCAAGTAATGAAAGATCATATTCACAGGGTGGAAAGTGGATTAGCAAGTCACACGAGCTATCTGGGCAAACACATTCAAAACGAACTGATTGACTCCAGCAGTACCAAGATCATTCATACAATGGTGCAGGAGATCAAGCAATCAAAGTACTTTTCTATCATTTTAGATTGTACCACAGATGTTAGTCATACAGAACAAATGTCAGTGATAATCAGGATTGTTTCACTGGATGAAACCCCAAGTAAAGGAACATTTCATGGGGTTCCTGGAGGCAGAGGAGTCCACTGGCCAAAGTTTGTCGTCCCTAATTTTAAAGAGACTAGAGGACCTAAACATTCCCTTTGACGACTGCAGAGGACAGTCATATGACAACGGAGCCAACATGAGGGGCAAAAACAAGGGAGTCCAAGCCAGGCTGCTAGAAAAGAATCCACAGGCTCTATTTGTGCCATGTGAGGCTCATACATTAAATATGGTGGTAGCTGATGCTGCTAAAAGCTCCACAGATGCCACTGGCTAGTTTTGGCATCTTGCAGAACTCTACACCCTGTTCTCGGCTTTTACACAAAGATGGGCTATTCTGAAGAACCATGTTAACTTGACTTTAAAATCCTGGTCAGAGACAAGGTGGGAAAGCAGGGTGAAGAGTATTGAGCCAGTAAGGTACCAAGCAGCATCAGTGAGAGAGGCACTCATTGAGGTGAGGGGTCAAACCACTGACCCTATGGTAAAGATTGAGGCCCAGTCTTTGGCAGAGGAGATAGGATCATACCGGTTTCAATCTGCACTGTGGTGTGGTATGACATCCTAAGCCACATACAGCAAGTCAGCAAACTAATCCAGTCTCCCTCACTGCAGTTGGATGTGGCTGTCAATCTGCTAAGGAAGACTGAAACAACTCTCAGCACTTACAGAACAACAGGCTTTGTGGCTGCACAAACCTCAGCCATGGACATGTGCGAAGACATGAATGTGGAGGCTGTTCTCCAGCAAAAGAGGCTGAGGTCCACAAAGCGGCACTTCTCCTATGAGTCCCCTGATGAGCCCATCAATGACGCACTTAAAAATTTGGAGGTGACGTTTTTCAATGTGGTGGTGGATGCTGCTATCTCATCACTTCAGGAAAGATTGCAGACCTTGGGAGAAGTGAAAGACAAGTTTGGAGTGCTCTCAAACTTCCAAAACTTGACAAATGAGGAGATGACAGAGCAATCAGAAACCCTCAGCAACACTTTGAGCTGTCGAGGACATTCTGATCTAGATAGTAGGGAGTTGGCACAGGAATTAAAGAATTTGCCTGAACTGCCATCTACGAGCATGACGGCACTTCAGCTGCTGACGTTTATCCATGAAAAGCAGCTCACAGAGATCTACCCCAACCTCTGGGTCGCCCTCAGGGTTGCTGTCACCCTTCCAATGACAGTGGCTGGAGCGGAGAGGAGCTTTTCCAAGCTCAAGCTCATCAGGACTTACCTGAGATCCACCATGATGCAAGACCGCCTCAGTGGTCTTGCTGTCATCAGCATTAACCATGCGATTTCTGAGCAGATTTCCTATGATGACATCATTGATGAATTTGCATCAAGGAAGACCAGGAGGATCAGGTTTTAATAGGAAAACAACTAGACCTAAAACTTCCAAACCAAATTTAAAATTCAGTTATTTGCTAGCTGGCAATCTTATTCTTTTATTAAGCTACATTGTGTGATTTATTAGTGTTTTTTATTTATCTATTTTGTGTGCAATATACAGTGGAATATTTATTTTGTTTGCAATATATTTGGGAATCTTTACTGAGTGTTCAATTATTATTCATACAAGATTTCTTTGTAGTTTTTGTTTCAAGACAACTTGTTTTTACTTGAAGCTAAGAACAATAAATGAAGGAGGTGCTTTGTGTTTTAAAGACAATGTGTTCAGTGTGTTTTATTGCGGCAGAGGTTATGCAGGGGGGGGGGAGTGTGCTGTTGACAGAGGAAGGGCACCTTTGCATGATCTCGCCTAGGGCGCCAAAAATGCCAGGACCGCCACTGGTATATCAGATGAGCGAGGAAGGTAATTTATATACTATACATATAATAAAAATAACAGTGGACCCAAAACTGAGCTCTGTGTTACACTATGTTTGACATGCATTTAGTTGAGCAGACCTTATTTACTAATACAAAAGGATATTTATTGGACAAATTACTTTTAAACCAATCACTGATTGCTCCTCTAAAGCCGTAACAATATAATTGGTTAAATAGAATATTATGGTTTATTACATCAAACGCCTAACTGAAATCTATGTATATTGATATAATTATTTCCTTGTTCTCTTTAGCTATATTTGCATTTTCCATAAGATTTAAACTAGCCATTTTCGTTGTTTTATTATTACGGAAGCCATATTGATTTGGAAATAATAAATTGTAGGATTCTAACTATGGCTGCATTCTACTTCTTACAATTTTTTAAAAAGCTTTGCTGAACATAGATAATGAACACACCGGCCTGTAACTAGGTGCCAGTGTAGGACCACCCCACTTAAAAAGGGGGTGTTATACAACCAATTTTTAGCACTGACGGGAATATTCCTTTGGAAATACTTTGACTGATAATTTTAACCAAAGTTACAGATATCTTATCTTTAACATGTTTCAATATACTGTACTGTAGGTACAGGAATGTTATGAATGTTATTTTTTTGTATTTCTTAATTTATCAATAACACAGCTCAAAAAAAAAATTTTTGTTTTGTTGCCAAGGAAATTCGTACGAATTTAGGGTATTTTGGGGTTGCTGAATTCCAAAATGAAAGTAGTTTTTCCGATTTGGCTCTAGTTCTTGAGATAATGAATACCCTCAATTAATAGGAAACGTAACCATAACGCGTGCATATGGGAAACTACCGGAACATTCTAGATGGTGAGACACGCGAATATTCTTAGTGTTTACTCCGCGATCATTCTAGAATATTCCCCCTCCGTATATAAGTCATCGGCCACCCAACCAGTAGTCAGTTGACAGTTGGCAGTGGAGCGGTACGTGTAAAGATGGTAAACTTCTTGCTTGGGCAGCAAAGTGGATATATGAAGTACCCTTGTTTCATCTGTTTATGGGAGAGTAGGGCAAGACAAGATCATTGGAAAAAAAGTGACATGGCCTTCAAGAGAAAACATGACTGTAGGTGCAGCGAACATCATTAACGAGCCTTTGGTTGACAGGGAAAAAATCATCCTCCCACCACTTCATATCAAGCTGGGACTAATGAAACAATTTGTTAAGGCCTTGGACAAAGATGGCGATTGCTTCAAATACATTTTTAGATCGTTCCCTGGACTAAGTATGGAAAAACTAAAAGCTGGAATCTTTGATGGCCCTCAAATCCGTACACTTATCAAGGATTCTAATTTCACAAAATTTATGAATGGTGTTGAAGCTTCTGCCTGGTGCAGTTATGTCTCAGTTGTCAAGAACTTCTTGGGTAACCACAAAGCAGACAATTATGAAGAACTGGTGCAAAACATGCTCACAAACTTTGAAAAGTTGGGTACTAATATGAGCATAAAGGTACACTTTCTCCATAGCCACTTACAGTACACAGATTTCCGGATAATCTTGGTGATTTTAGCGAGGAACAAGGGGAGAGGTTTCATCAAGATATCAAGGTGATGGAGGAAAGGTATCAAGGCAGATGGGACAGACACATGATGGCAGACTATTGCTGGAACCTCCAACGTGATTGTCCTGATAACCCACATAAAAGAGAATCGTACAAACAGAGATTTACTATACATTAATTGTAATTATGCGAATCAGCTTACTGTGTTTATCTGTTATTATACCGAATAAAATGCCATTATGTATTTCATGTGTTTACTTTTGTATGATTTGAGACAATTTCAATGCGATTTGTAAGTAGGCTCCGCCTGAACATTAAATTTTTTGCATTTTTACGTGTTTCAATGGGGTACCAATTATCTCATAAATTAGAGCCAATCTAGCAAAACCGATGTCATATTCGGAATCAGCACCACAAAGTTACCCCAAAATCACTCTAATATGATTGGCAATAAAATGAGTGTTGACCAGTGTAATATTCCGGACCTCAGTAGAAGTAGCAGGAACGAAAGAAAATTAATTTAGTGGGCTGGGTGGCATATATTTTAACGATGAGTGATTCTTATTTAGTAACTGTGAGCGAAGCTTTCAGTTATTGAAGTAAAATCGTTATTTAAAGATTCTGCAATAGAAATATTATCAGTAACTTCTTTATTACCAACATTTAGTTCCTCTATTAAGTTTTCCTTAATTTGGTTTCCGAGAAGACTGTTTATGGTTGTCCAAGTGTTTTCCATGTTTTCTTTATGTTTGGAAAATTGACTGTCATAATAGTTATATTTTGCAATTTTGATTATTTTAGTTAATTTGTTTCTATATTAGTGTGGCTATTGGTTCAAAATTTCATAATAATTGCGCACTTTGTAACAAAAGTATAAAAGTTTACATACACATAGACTAATAATACTAATTAATCATTTTCAGATACTGGGAGCCCTTCAAATTATACCTCTGTGCGCATGCGAAGTGATGTTTAATTGGGTACATCTATATTAGTCTAAAAATCGATGTTAACAAAAATAACATCCAGTCATTCTATGATGACGTGGTTCTAAACCATACGGATGAATATGTTACATCGAAGAGAATGTCTCGGGATTATTCTAATTATTTGTTATTCACGCAATTATTTTTATAGTAGGTTATAATAATTTTTAATGGGTATCATGGGTGATCTAAATATTGAAACCATGGTTCATAATTAATCCGGCCGATCATTTTTATGTCCAGAGGTATCAAGCCTATAAAGATTTTTTTTTAGAAAATATGTGGTTTCTGCATAAGTAATAATATCTATGTTTTGCAGGTTTTCTCTAGTGGTGGCAAGACAGTGAAACATGTCCCAAAAATTCCAGTTCGTAGACACTTCAGCACCTTCAACATCACAACAATTAGCTCAGACAAACTGGAAGCAGTGTCATTTTCCAGGAAGAGCCACCGGAACCTCTAACAAATCCGGTCCGATCCTATCAAAAAGGAAAGATATCGACACAGGCTATGAGTCTCGCTGAAAATCTCTTCAAATTTAATAAATTAGGAAAATTACCAAAAACACTGCAGTTAAACAGACTAGATGAAGGTGAAGGTGTGGAAATGACTAGTTGCCAATTAGGGTAAATGACATCAGAAATGCAGACTTCAGTACAATAACACAATGCTGCAAAGGGCAGAGAAGCGAATGAGACAAACACCAGTTACTGAAGATAAAGATGAGACAGTTGCGTGCAAGCGCACCAGATCACGGTCATCAAGCAATGGAGAAACTGATAATGAAGTTTATTACATTTTTTGTGGACAATCAGCTGCCACTGAACCCCTTCACGAAGCAGCAACAGTCCAGGCTGAACGCCATGTTCGGGCCAGTGCAGCACTTGTTGCGGACACGTAACTCCTAGGTCCTAGCCCGGCTCAGTATAAGTGACATGGTTGGCCTGGAAGCCAAGTATCACAGCAAGTGCTTGGTGGATTATACAATCTAGCAAGAACAGTCAAAGCAGATGCACATCAAGGCACAGACAGGGAGCGCGTTACATCCAGAATTGTCTTTGCAGAGCTAGTTATGTACATTGAAGAGACGCGTCAGTAAGATACTGCGCCAGTATTTAAGTTGTCTGATCTTGTTCACCTCTATATGTCAAGGATGGAAAATTTTGGAGTTGAGCTTGACAAGAAAGTGCACAGCAAAGTTACTGACTCAGTTTCCAGATCTGCGGGCTCACAAGAAGGGTCGAAATGTTCTGTTGACATTTCACGAAGATATCGGTGCTGCTTTAGCCAAAGTCTATGAACAGGACAATGATAGTTATGCTGTAGTTCTTGCAAGACCTGCACAGATTGTACGACAACACATGTATCAAGACATGAAACAGTTTGATGGGTCTTTTAAAGAAAGCTACCAAGAGAAATAAGTGACCACCTTGTTGCTTGCTCTAGTTAACATGGTGCTAGAAGGCCCCATCATCAAAGACCAAAGTCATGAATCTGCAACACCAGTTGCACTTGCCTAGCTACCGAAATTCAACAGTGTCAAACACAAGCGCGTACATGAGGACACAACATCATCTGTTAGACACAGAAGTGCCCAGGAGACGCCTGTTCCGAATTACATATGATTAACGTTGCATGCTTAAACCGCAAGAAAGAACTGGTAGATAGGCTGTCGCATCTTGGTCTCAGCATATCCTATGATCGCGTGCTACGTCTCTCAGCACAGATGAGAAACGGTGTGTTGCAAAAGTATCATATGGAGCAGATAGTTTGTTCACAGATAGTTTGTTCACAAAGTATCATATGGAGCAGATAGTTTGTTCACCCCAGCGCAACCACAGCCAAAAATTTCTTCCATGGAACTGTTATCTCGCTTCTGCAGCATCCTGCTTTTGTTGGTGAAGGAACTGACCGTGGGAATGTCATTATTGAAGATGACACAGGCTCAAAGACAGTTGGCCACCTACCAATAGTGCAAGTGGCTGGAGAACATAAGTCACGTTCTTGAAGAGACAACTAAGAAGAGTCTTGAGAACACATCTTGGGCTGCATACCACGCAAGTCGACAGAGTCAAGAGGAGAACAAATAACTTTACTTACTGCGCTTCTTCCCCAATTTTATCACTGCCAACACAGTAGCAATGATCCGACATTCAACGGACATGGTAAAAAGTGCTGTCGGTTATCTAAACCCAGGACAAACACCAGTTCCGACGCTTGATCAATCAATATATGCCCTTGCTAAGCAGGCCAAAGGAAGTGGCCTGAGAAGTATGGAGAAGATCAGTTCGTGGTGATGTTCAAGGGCAGATCTAGAGAGGGAGGGTCGGCGACGTCTGGACCACCCCACCCTCAATTTCTTGGAAGTACCCTTTTTTCAAGTGGAAGCACCCTATTTGAATGATGTGTATTAGGGTGGATCGATTTTACATTTTTTTCGATTTCCATATTCTAATAGAGACAAACATTTGCGCATGCATGAGAAAATAGCCTCTGCAAAATCTTAGCTTAATAGGTAATCATCTTCTGCCCCCGGCAGAGCGATGAAAATCATATTTTAGTAGTCAAAAACGTATTTTTAAACCCTAGCCTAGAGTCATAAAATTTTTCGTGTGTGTTATTTCATGCCTAAGCAACGATATAAATGCTATGGGAAATATATAAATGCATTATTTAAGACAAAGAGCCGATCTGAAAATATGTATAATATACATATTTTCAGATCAGCTCTTTGTCTTAAATAATGCATTTATATATTTCCCATAGCATTTATATCGTTGCTTAGGCATGAAATAACACACACGCAAAATTTTATGACTCTAGGCTAGGGTTTAAAAATACGTTTTTGACTACTAAAATATGATTTTCATCGCTCTGCCGGGGGCAGAAGATGATTACCTATTAAGCTAAGATTTTGCAGAGGCTATTTTCTCATGCATGCGCAAGTTTTTGTCTCTATTAGAATATGGAAATCGAAAAAAATGTAAAATCGATCCACCCTAATGTGTATGCCTCTGAAAACAAATTTTGTTTTTGTAAATAGATCATGGTTATTTTATTTTATTCAAATTCTATTTTGAGTCCTTATCCGTATACATTATACTTCCAAATTTGTAGTTGTAATGGTTTTCATAGGTGCTCTTAATACTGGTGCAGCCATATCACTATTTTTACCTTCATCTTATTCTGATAGTTCTTTTAAGTGGCAAGACATATGAAACTGTTTGACAAATTTTCTGACAACTGTTGTACCCAAATTAGATTTTTATTTTGTATTATATTTGAATGAGACTGATCTAATAAAACAATACAATTCAAACAAACAATATATAGAAATGACTTTGTGTTGTTTTGTTTAATTAGAAAAATGAATGAATTATTTGTTCACAGTGATTAACAATTATGTATATGGTAATTGTGGTATATTACAATGACTGGTTACACTGCCCAACACCAATTTTGCTGATTTAATTCTAACACCTGTTTTTAGGTAAATTTGGTGTGCTGATTTCAAAAATCACCTTAGTTTTTGCCTATCACGTCAGGTTTTCGAGCAATCAAATACGGATATTTTGGAGATATCGCATTTTGGCAGGGTTATGCCCAATTTTTTTCTTTTCAAAAAATAAGTTTTTACATACTCAGAATCAGCATGGAAAAGTAAACAATTGTGCAGGGAGTGAACTTTAATATACAATGGTAATATTGACACATAAAGTGATTAAAAGTGTTTAAATAAGCAAAAAATGAATCCATGATCATGACGTCACGCTCACACCTGGGGAAATCACAGATACCGAAGATTTTAATATGTTGTACATGACCTTTAGATTTAATGCACAGAGTTGCGCATTCCACAGATAAAATTTTAACAGCAAAACAGCTGTTAACAGGTCTCAAAAATCATCAATTTTGATAAGCGCCCTTCATGGATCACCCAAAATAGGCATATTGCATTGCACGAAAACCTGATGTGATGGACAAAATCTAAGGTGATTTTTGAAATCAGCACATCAATATTATCCAGAAACAGGACTTAGAATTAAATCAGCAGCAAAAATTTTTTTTTGTTGGGCAGTATTATTACGTAGGGCCCGGATGTTTAGGCATTATAAAATTGAAAAATAGGCAAAATAAAAGTATAAAATAGGCAAAAATAGGCATTTATTTTATACCGATCAAAAACACAAAACAAAATAAGTTATATAATAATGTATGAATGTATCATTAGTTTCATTACCTTGAGACTACGTCGCACATTATTAGTCTGAATTACACATAATTACAAGTAATTTTTTTATGTTTTCAACTTTTAGGCCTCTTCTTCTGTCTGAAAGAACATGCTTGTACAGCGAGAATGACCTCTCTACTTCCACTGATGTAATAGGAGCAAATTTGAAGCATGATACATTCATGGGATTCATATCCCCTACATCGGCATCAGTGTGTCCTTCAAGAACGTGTGCAATGTTCTTTAGTCGTTCCAGATCTGCATTTGCTCGTATCACTCGGTCACATTTTTCGCGAACAGATTCACCTTTCTCGCCGGGCGCTTGACTGATGCCTGCAATGACTAACTCAAAAATTTTCAAAGCGTCGATTAACGGCTGGTTCCTAGTTTTAAGAGCAGTAATGTTCTCAGGTATTTTTGCAAAGTGGGAAGTGATGTATGAAAGTTCATTGCGAAGAGATCTATCTTCAATGAGGTCCATCACGATGCGGATTGAAGAAGCATCTTCGATGTCAAGTGCTGATACAACTTCTCGAAACTTGTCAAAATTTGACGTGTAATACAACGCAGCCGAGATCTAGGTTCCCCACCTCGTCAAAACGGGCTGTGGCGGCAATGCGAGTTCAGGCGCTATTTCATGCAACATATGACATCTTGATGGTGCCTTAAGAAATATCTTCTTTCCATTAGAAATTAATTTGTCGACATTGGGGAACAAGCCTCGTATCTGCTCAGCAACACGGTGAAGTGCGTGAGCCAAACAAGTAACATGTAGCATTTGTGGAAAAAGAATTTTCAATGCTGTTGCTGCCTTCTTCATGTACGGCGCTGCGTCTGTCATGAAGAGAAGAACTTTTTCATGCTGGATGCCCTCTGGCCAAAGCAAAGCGAGGGATGTTGTGAAAAGTTGAGCTATTGTTGAGCTGTTGGTCTTTGGCAGCTCTTCTGATGTCAGCAGATAAACTTTCGGCGTCTGATCAGCTTCCAAAGTACCTATAATCACGTTAGCAATATATCTACCCATGGAATCGGTGGTCTCGTCTATTGAAATCCATATCTTGTTATCTGCAACGCCTTCACGTATTTTCTGCATTGCAAAGGCGTAGTTTGTATCCACATAATTTTTTCGAAGAGTGGACTCACTTGGAATAACTTGTTTTGTGTATTTTTCTAAAAAGGTCTTTAATGATTTGTTTTCCAACTTCCACAGTGGAATTCCAGCATCAATAAATGATTTGCATAGCTCCAAGGAAAAGGTAGATTGACGACTTGACGTTGAAGCAAATGTTGTCATCAAACACGTTTGTAGGCTGTTTGGTTTCATCTTTTCAGCAGAAGCTTTGTGCTTAACGGTCTGCACATGCTGGGAAACAAAGTACCTTTTCTCACTATTAACTGCTTTGTCACACACTTTACAAAATAACACTGTGCCATCTGTGGAAAAGATATCTTTTCCAAAGTCACGAACATGTTGGTTCAGTTTACTACTTGAAGATGAACTAACTTTTGGCATATTAACGTCTTCTAAATATCATTCAAGTTTAGTCAAATACCACTGATGATCGCACACCCTCACACGCACGAAGCAGAACAACGAATATGAGGAAATGGCCGTGCGAGGCTAGTTTTCAGATACTGCGCTCAGCTGATAACGTCAGTCATACATGACGTCATTTCCGCAATATGAAATTCCACGATATCTTCATTCACGTTATCTGTGCATTCCTGGTTAGTCTAGTCGTAACTAATACATGATAATTTTCCTATAAATGCCTATTTATGTCTCTTTTCTTTATAATCTAATTAAAAAGGCAAAAATATGCATTTTCAACGAAATAGGCATTATCATACTCATACTCCCAAAAAAGGCAAAAAAAGGCATTTATGGCATTTTGCCTGAACATCCGGGCTCTAAATTTATTAGCAATAAGAAATGGTTTACGCAGTATAAGAGTTAAGTGAATACAATAATGACAAGAAACACTAATTTAGGTAGATATACGGCACTGAACACGCAATAATAAGTAATTAAGCCAATAATAACTGAAGTAATGAAAGCACGGTATTGGTACAGTAAACGAATTAGGCAAGTAAAATAAAATACACAAATGAGCAAATAAACAAGCGGACACAAATACGGTAAGATAATTGAATACAATAAAATAATTGAACAGGCCTACTACAGTCGTAATGGAAAAGTTAACTAGCCGTTGTTTGGGGACACTTTGAAGATAGCCTATTCGCTAGGCTGAGGGTATACACTGAAGTTATGTAGTCTACGCGGGAGTTGCTTAACACGAAGGCAGAAAGGTAGGCCAAATGGGCTTGTGGCCTACTAGAAGGTTTACGGACTTGGACTTCGAAGTAGATGCATCAGAAGGCGAGAGGATGAGTGTTGAGGGCCGGTTGAGACTTGGTGAAAAGGGGGTCAGCGGAAACTCCTGCAGCAGTGATGTTGCCTCTTGCGGGATGAAGTTGTAGAGGGACTTACTTGATGATAGACTTCGTGTATGCTCCACCGGAGCCTTGAAGGACGGCGGGCCGCTCTCCGACGAAGGCCGGAGAGCGGGTGGCGTTACTGACGAAGGAGCTGAGAGCGAGATGTGACGACAAATGCAAAAAAAGGGCAAGCGAGAGTGATTTGAGAAAGAACTCGCATTTTTATTGGCCTTGGTGACGTCCTCTGGTCGGTATTTCGGGAAATACCACAAAATCTGTTTCCTCCGTGGGCCTGCTCCATGCCCATGTGTTTGAATTTTATAGTCTTGTTTACAATTTCCAGCCATGAAACAAAAGGCGAGGAAGAGGAATTTCGTTTGCCTCTACACGTGTATTCTCATCAATCCCAATTGATCAAGCCCATGAACAGAACAATGCCTCCATTAAAGGTGATGAAGGCGCAGTTAGTTTCACAGATAACCCGGGTGCCATTCGACGGTGGATGGTTGCAGGCCCAGAGGTTGCCAGACTGATTGAGGAATTTGAAGAAGCCCATCAACACTTGGGGAAACAATTGGAAACACGTCACCATTACCAAACAGCGAGTGTGCAGACAGAATTTTCCAAAGATACCAAGGAAATCGCAGACCCTGCTGTAACTGAGACAGTTCAAAATGTGCAGAAAACTGGGCATGATCAGTTCAATGCCTTCATAAAAGAACGATTGATAGAAAGAACCAAACCCCTTGAAGATGTTTTAAGTCGAAACAAGTTAACATTATTCGGTAACTCTACGACTAAGACTTCAAAGAAAGGAAAACAGTTAACACCAATGAAAAATGAGGTTAGAACTTTTCTCACAACTGTATATTGGTTGCCAGACAAGGGATGGGAATCTCAATGATTTCTTCAGACACGAAAATCCTACATGTCCTCCTTCACTCTCAGACGAGGGTAGACTGCGCCTAGGTGTCAAGAGTGACCTGCTTACAGAGCATATGGATCTTACGGAGCTACGGTCTGGGACACCCACCGTAACAAGTGTAGTCCTTGACGAAGCTGCCCTCATTCACATGCTGATACGATACTGGTACAGCAAAAACACTTTATGAGTTTGCTCACAAAGTGTTCATCCCATATATTTCAGGGAACCTACAAAATGTCTCTCTCTTAGAGCTTGTGTGGGACAGTTATATAGCAGACGCCCTGAAAGGCACAGCCAGAGCAAAGCAAGGAAAGGGAGTGCAAAGGCGTGTTGTAAGGGCTGCATCCGTACCAGAAAACTGGAAAGACTTCCTTCGTGTAGACAGCTTCAAAAGTGAGCTATTCAGCTTTCTCTCAAAGTCATTGATCCATCATTTCATGATGGTGACGAGGAACTTGTCACATATGGGGAGCAGGTTCTCAGTACGCCACCACAATCTGATCTTGACTTACTTGCCCAATACAACCACGAAGAAGCAGACACTCGTAAGTTATTGCCTGTAGTTCATGCCGCACAACATGGTCACCACAAAATACTCATACGTACAGTTGACACTGATGTTGTGGTGTTGTCCGTGATGGTAGCACAGACACTTTCAGCTGATAATGAACTATGGTTGGCACTTAGAACAGGAAAAAGTTTTCGTTACT